>SJOL01003955.1:10325-26631 GCA_004794785.1 Opisthorchis felineus | reverse complement strand
ACAATTCTTAGCAGTATACTTGATGTCAGCATCCAATTCCAGCCACCAGCATTACAAGTGTGCAAGAGATTTCACTTGATCAACACACAGATGACCAGAGTGCAAATCTGCAAGAACAGCCGGTCGCTGAGTCGGTGGAATGATAACTCTATCCCCAAAGCACAACAAAGCATCCAGAGTAATGGACAAACTTTCGCGACGACAGTAAAATGCAAGAAATTGACGTCTCTCTTGCTGTGTCCAACCACGTTGCAGGGCAGAAAAAATGGGAGCAAAATATCTTCTAGTATCAGCAACAAGCGCATCCGGCTTGACTGGTAATGGTTGAATCAATAAGCAATCTGAGTTGTTTAGAATCGGAGTCACATAATGAAATTCTGGATAAGAAATCGGCATGAGGAATCAGCTTTGCAGCAGGATGAACAATCGTGCAGGTATACGAACTCAGTGCAATAATCCACCGTTGCACCATAGCAGCCGATGACTTCACTAGAGACTTTGTAGGACGATAAAAGAAGTTTAGGGCCTCGTGATTAGTAGCAATAGTGAATTTTGGTCCGAAAAGATACTTATGAAGCCGTTTGACAACCCAATATACCGCAAGTGCTTCCCGTTGAGTCTGAGAATACCCACGTTTGGCTTTTGAGAGTCAATGGGAAATGCAGATCATCGATCTGCCACACTGTTCAAGGATTGCTCCTATTCCGGTGGAAGAAGCATCAGCAATGATGGTCGAATGATGTTTGGCGGAAAACGTTTTCAAAAAGCTGAAGTTTGAAGATGACCAAGCAATGCACGCGACGTCTTTTCATGGTTGGAGGACCAAGAAAATTGATTTGCAGATATGACTTCAAACAAGCAACTTGCATGTTTGGCAAAATTAGGAACAAAACGAGAATAATATTGAAGTGCTCCCAGAACAGAACGCAGCTCTTGTAGATTAGTTGGTGATGGCGCATTTACTAAAGGAGATAGACGGTTTGTATCGGGTTTGAAACCACTGCCATTCACAATGTAGCCAAGACATGAGAGTGATGGAACTGCAAAAGTGCATTTACCAGGATAAATGGCTATACTGAACTCGGAAAATCGCTTTAGTAAAGACAATAGACGCATATCAAGGACAGCTTTATCAGCAGCGTGCACCATGACATCATCTTGGTACGTCTCAACACCCTCCAAAACTTTTGTAATAGTATTCATAACTGGCTGAAATACAGCTGGTAAAACATTCGGACCAAAGGGAAGGAAATTATATCGGAATAACCCAAAAGGTTTGTTGATCACAGTAAGATTACTAGAGGCTTTGTGCAGTGGTATTTGAAGATAGGCATCTTTTAGATCAATTTTTGAAAAGATACTTGAACCTGATAAACGATACAGTACATCTTCGGGCTATTCTGCAATGCATGTGCGTTGTAGTAACGGCGTAGTTAACGTTAGCCTGTAGTCTTCACAAATTCTCGGAGTAATGCCATCGGCCTTTAGTGGAGTTGCCCAATTTGATGATTCAACAGGAGTCAGTATTCCTTTCTCACACATTGAATTTAATGCTTGTCAAACAGGTTCTCGTATCCGGAAAAGTTTGGTATCAGTTGTTCGGGTTCACTTTCATTTACAGAAGTCAGTAAGGAGATACTAGTTCGCAATGAGCGCAAAACTTTGAGTCCGATAAGCGATGGTCCTGAGGTTGAAACTAAAAAATTACGATCGATAGGGGTACTTTGGGGCAATCTCAAAGGAATCGTACAACTACCAATTAGAGGTACAGAATCTCCAGTGATACCGCGGATATTAACTTCTGTAGGCTCTATCACAACACTGGGATAAAATGCAGTTAGATCTGACTGTGCAATAATGGACTCAATACTACCAGTGTCAAGAATGAATTCATGTTTTTGACCAGACGCGGATATCAAAGTTTTGTAAACGTGTGACGAATTTTAGGGGAAAATAGAAGGGTAGACATGTCATCAAATAATGCTCTCACGTTAGTATTTGCATCAGAAGATAAGTGACACATTTTTTTGGACTTACAAGCAAGTTGAATGCGTCCCGTTTTCCCGCAGATAAAACACTTCGCTTGCCTGTGAGGGCATGAACATCTGGAATGATTTCGTCCACAAGATTCACATTTCCCAGATTTTTGAACCGCTGAGTGGGAATTACGATCTGTGAAGCAACGTACTGATGAATTTGGAGCACGAAAAGTTGTTTGAGGTTTGAATTTGCTGTCTATCTGCACCTTTGAACTATTTCTTTTAGAATAAGTTAACAACACTGCTTCATCAGTCTTCGTTACATGTTTCAAATATCCGTGCTGCTCACATATTTTCCGAATAGCTTGAAATTGTTGATCTGGATAGAGCAGCAACTTCTGTTGCAATTCGGGCAATTGAATACCAGCAATGAGTCTATCACACAATTGGTCTTCCAGTTGGGCACCGTGGTCACATGTAGCTGCCTGTGTCTGTAACCGTAATACAAAATCACGAACCGACTGAGAATGGGAGCACATCAGCATATTTAACCTAGCTCTTTCGGGTGCTACGAAGTTAATCGGTTTGAAGTGTTGCAGAACTTTTTTCTTCAATGCATTATAAGAAATATTGATCGGAGATTCATGATATACGAAATTCTTGATCAATGTATACTCCTCCTTGCGAACAAAATGTAGAAAATACGTCGTGTTTCTTATCATCCATATCGGATTTTGTAAAACACCATATGTCAAATCGTTCCACACAATCTCCTACGTATCGCGCAGTTGAATTAACATGTAATGGTTTCATTTAGGTAGGCATGATGAATTGTCCTAATAGCGGCGCCAAAATGTAGTAAATGAGTTCAGTACGTAAATCTGCATAACCAAGCGAACTAGAAATTCAAACTTCATCACGGCGTAACAAGTAGCACGTATGTATTCAAAATTGATGTGTGTCTAAAGCACTTGGAATATTAAAAAAAGAGAATAATGAATAGAGCATCAATCATGTTCATCAGAATACGCCATCTAAACTGTCCGATAGAGCAGGATTGCATGAATGCACAAGCTTTTGTCAATTAAATCTCAGGAATGAATACCAAGTGTTTTACTGAGCTGTGTTGGCATGGTACGTTAATTTCACCTAAGTGTACAATGGAAAACTAGTCCCAGTCGAGTTGATTAACAAGCCATGCGCGCAGTTGAGGTTAGCGGCCATGTGAATTTGATAGTAAGCGTGAACCTTGAGTGCGGGGTACTGGAGGTTAGGCCAGATAATTTCAATTAGTTGATATGTTTGTTGGGTAATCTTCGCAGGATTGACCATTTCTACTTTTGTAAAGCCAAATGCATACTTTGGCATGTTTTACGTCTTTGTGTGGATCGTAAAGAGTTGGAACGTTATCGGACCACCATCGGTTGCCGCATGGTGTTGAGCCTAAGAGTGTAACAGTTTCGACCTGTCCACCAGGCCCCCAATTCACCTTACTCCTATCTCTGGGTCCCAACCAGGATGAAATGCCTAGTGGACAAACAAATGACAGGTCGTTTCTTCACTCCAATCGTCTCCCGCTCATTGCCTGATATGTCAGGCGCTGTTAGGAGAACTAGGTATCACAACCCACATACTAGTGTGCCACGTCCTCCAGAAACAATGAATATGCGCACATATGGATGGAACACTGCTTGCGAAGGATAAACACTGAAACTACCAGACCAAGAATACGCTCCCTGCGAAGAACAAATATGAACCATGGAGTGGTCGAACTACAAGCCATGCCAACCTCTCTTGCGGCCGAATATCTCTTCTCGTCCTAGCTTTAGCCTAAGCCGGATCCATTTTAATTTTCTCAACAGTTGGCTTTGATAGCCTTCAGTAATTTACTTAAGGAGACCGGGCTTAATCCAAGCTTCTCTGATTCAGAGCTCTTGGCGGGCGTTTACTAGGTTTCTGAAGAAAACGTGACGGAGACTAGTGAGTGAAAACCTGATCAACTCCGACTCTATTCTCGAAAATTCTTCATCTGTTGTTTTATTATCTACCATGAATGATAATCTCGAGACACCACATAATTCCTTCTTCTAGAAGTTAGGTACTGTTGTCCTCAAGCAAAACCCTACAGGACTCATAGATAAGGGTCACTACGCACCAGGTGCTGGTAAGTAACTTTGACGGTCACCCAGCTTGGAGGTCGGGTAGGGTGTTTACTGTTTACTGGTGATGATTCAATTTGTGCATCGGATTGCTCGTATTCACGTCGTTCACATTCCCGTCGAATGATGCTCAGGTAGAGTGGATTTGCCCATTGTTAGTGAGGTTACTTCCGTAGACCAAGCTAGACTTGAGACAGCTCTGGGACATTGTGACTATTGCGTTCTGACATGCTACACGCCGTTAACCTCGAACCATGGATGTTTAAAATTGGCAAACTATCCTCATTTGCCTAGCCATTTAATTTTCATCGGAGACACTTGAATCTCTCGTTTATGATGCTGCTCATTAGGCGGCCTTGTGCAGCACATTCAGTTGAAGAACATCATGAACGAGGGATTCAGTTGGGATTCAGGTGTCTCCCGTGAAAACCATATTGGTATGCAAACGGGTGTACTTCTCCAGTTTCGAGGAATTTAAGTTCAAGTAGAACGTAAGGTCGACGGAAAATCGGGGACTGTGCCTACATGATGGGCCCCGCGAAGATGGGAACCGGTGGCGAGCTGTCGAAGTGTATTCAGCAACCTTATGAATAGTGTGCTACGTTTGTACGACATTTCAAAGTAACCCCTTCCGTTTCCAATTTACAGGGCCGCATGGTGGAGGAATTTGATGAAACCATTTTTCAGGAAGGTCAAAAGGCCGAAAAATTGCACCTCCATGAAAACAGCATGCAGCCGAACAAACCGAAGAACCCTGCCCCTTGTAGACAGGAGACCTTGTCTATTTTTAAAACAGATTACCCAGGAATATGGGCTTGCGTATCGTGCAAAGAGAGATCTTTTTAAGTCGGAGATTTGCCAGCAATGCACGATAGACGGTTATGAATGCACCATCGCCGAAAAAAAGCCGGTCATTTTCCTCTTGAATGAATGGGAACTTTTGAGCGATCCATTCGAGGGGATCTATTTTATAGAAAGAGGTGCGGCAATTTGTTTTCTGCCTTGCAGCTTCATCACATTCATTGTCTCCACGCTAGGGAGACGTGTGCCCATTGCGGAAAAGTTCGTTCGCGAGCTTTTGCACAGGATAACTCCTTTGGCGCTATATAGCCAGATGTCGCGCACGCACGGATTCCGAAGGAACCACAGTCCAAATTTCCGCCTTATGCTCTTCCAGCTGCTATGTTAAGACAAAATTGGCTCTAACCGCAACGAAGCAGTGGTAACGCGAGTTCACAAGGCTGCTGACGGCTTAGTGCCCGGTAGCTGTGGATCGCTTTAGGGTGATGAAGTAGAATTTATGGGGTACTGCATTATACCATACTATACCATATACCATACTATATTATACTATATTATACTATACTATGCTACAGTGTACTCGTATCCAACAGCCTAAAGCCCCCAATCCACTGTGGACACCACTTCTTAGACTCAAGTCAAGGATGAAGGATGAAGATCGGATGCCATCTTTTCCATAGACGTTTTACCTAGCTCCACGCACCCGGCTACTGTACGGTCATAAGGCATACGGAATGTAAGGAAGAATTCCATTCTGGTCCGAAGCTTTGTTTTACAGCAGAATGTTCCCAGTGAACGTTGAAGCACTCCAATCTCTCGTCGAACTGCTTCACTGTCCGGTGCAAGTCAATGACCTTACTAGCGCATCTTTAGGGCCATCTTCACTTTTTGCAACCAACTCGAATTCTTTAGGTTTCGACGCTGACGCTGCTCAGATAGACCCTCTACTATTGACAAATATTTCTGCATCTAATAGGGGAAATACAACAAAATCTCCATCACACATGGTGGGAAAGACTCAAAAGACATTACGAGAGTGGATACCAAAAAGACCCAAGTATGTGGCTCTTCTCATTGGCATGTCCTTATCACCGCAAGTCATCACCTATATCTCTCATTGCATTTCGGAATCTCCATGACGTCTACCTCATGTCGGTTTTTGAGTATGCTAGCTTTCGAGTCGCTTTTCGAGTTTTGATCGAAGAATCGCTCAGCACTACACCGGGCGTGTCTAAAGTGCTGCTAAGAATGAGCTTGTGGACAGCAACTCGCTGACAAAAAAAAACACTTTTGGGGACTGCCGACCTGCTTTCCCCAGGCTATGATCAACCTGAGACTCATACTTGTCTGACCAAGGTCTCGCAAACGAAATTTCCTGCTTTCTTTTCTGATAAACGGCAATGACACAAAAAGCAAGCTTTCAAGACTAAAGCATAAGATTTACTTGGCAATCAGTGCGACAAATAACCGTGCTTTAGCTGCCGCGGAACTTGGAGCTACTTTCGGTATCCATTGTCTTTTACTCTTAAAAAGCTTACTGTTTGGCACTAAGGACTCCACCACCACCTTAAATAAACATCCAGAAGACAAGGAGAAATGCCATCGAGTGGGATGGTTCTTTGTAAGTCAAATACCTCCGGTGTGTTGATCATTAAATCCCTTGCTACGTTTGCGAGGTCAGATTTCTAACAAATACGAACAAGTGTGATAAATCGGGCCATAAACAGTTGGTCGGCACACAAACGCAAAAGTGAGATTGGCCACCAAATGATACTGAGGGTATGTGCGCACCTTGAATGACAGTCGTTCTGCCCTGATTCCAACGAAAGCGTTCCATTCAGGCTGAATCGGCTGCTGTTAAGGACCATCCACTTCATCCAGGCAAGTTCACGAGTAAAGGCCTTGGTAATCATCAGATACTCTTTAACTTAAGCAGATTTCCATGGGTTTTCGTCAGTAGCTTGAATCCTAGAAAACTTGAACACCTAGGCGAAACCAAACCAAACCCGCAAATGCAGTGCTCACGAAAATGTTAGAAGCTGCATATTGATTGGAGTTGAGCAATTACATCAGGCAAGCGAATTGTGTACCAGTAAACCGGTAAGTCCCAGCAGGGTGAAAAGTGAAGTGACATGTCTTCCCCGGAATCAAGTACTTCTAACAGATCATTTCTTGGCCACTGAGCCCGTAGTTTATGTCTCATACCGTTAAAAACCTACTTCGTCTGCTTTCTAGTTGTGGAATTCCCGGTAACAATGGCCGCCCGGGCAAGCAAACTTCAATTGAAACAGTATACGTAACGCGCGGACCTGAAGCTAACGTATGCGCTGTGTTGAGGCTAAGAGTGTTAACTATGGTCATGATCGTCAGGCGATCAAATCCTGTTACGGGCACCGGATTAGGCGTAAACAGGACACAATACATAGTGGACTTAATTTTCGAAACCATACACCTCTAGTTTGCGGTTGCCATTTGTGGAAATTCCACGACCGGGTAATTATCGACCTTCAGTGAAGGAATACTAACCTTACTACTCACAAGTGGTCAGATTCATATCTAGGTGAAAAGCACAGCCTAAACTACACAAAAGCCAAATGCCAATTTTAGTTGGTACGATATTCGAGATATCGCAGTACATATTCTATCAGGAATCTACCCACAAAGTTGCTGATGAACTGTCCAGGAGACTTCAGCGATCCCATAGGTGGTCACCTTCAATAAAGAACTGGTCTTTTATTTGAGTCCAGATGAAACATTGACCTTCTTCCGCCAATGCAACTGACCCAGTTAAACTTCTGTGTGAAATCTTTCAAATATATTTTTTGCTTTTGTTACATAAGTTAGTTGCCTGTCATATTCTCACAGCTAAACCGGACTGTTTGGGACATGTTTATGCGCAAAGTATTTGTTGTCTTGTTTGCCGGAGTGGTTTTCCACAAAATTCCCTCAGAAATACCAAGCTCCCAGTTCAGACCGTTTTAACGCAGTCATGTGACACTTGGTTTAAAATCGCTGCATTTTGAGAGACCATCATTAAACTCTCAAAAAAGACTCACGTTGAAAGTGCTGTATCGCAGAACATTCCCCCAAAAGCTACCACGATAAAACATTTATGCTCTGAAAACCAACATATTCTGACAACATTTATGTAGATGACTAATAGCATGAATACTTTCATACGTGCGGTGACGTAACTGCACTGCTGCAGCTTCGGATCATTTAATGTTTTTTTAATTGACCGCACATTACTCTTAAACGGGTAGGTTTAAAATCGATGTGGAAGCACATTTTTGAACGTCAATTCATAAATTCACATCACAAACCACCTGATCCGCTCCGTAAATGTGTGCAAACTGCTTGCTAAATCCTAAAGTTAGCAACTGTGCCAAATCAAGCACAGAGTAAAGCAGCGGATAAGTCGTGAAAGTTTTCGTAAAATAGGAGGGATAATAAGAAAGGCCACGAGCGAACGATTTGCCAGCATTCATTAGCGTTTCAGCGATCATGAAACTGGAAAAAAGAAAACTCCTGCAGAAAATCAGGCGTATCATGAGTGCAGATAACCGATCGGCCTCCTGCCGCATTTGAGTCACTGAAAGATCCAACAAGACCAGGAGGTTGTGAAGTTTTCCAACCTCGTGAGTACTCCATAGTAAACCAAATGCATCAGGTTCAGAAAAAAAATTGCTGGAAGGTATCAGTTGGTAACCTGCTTATTATTGTTAGCTCAGCATGCTGGTCGCCATTAGACTGGGTTCAACAATTCTCATCGATGGGAATCGGAAAGTCATCCGATTAGATGAGTGTCGAATAACTTTCTGTGAACATCTGTTACAACCAAGGTAGTTTTCATGAACTTCACTTGCCACACATAAGCTCGGGTGACACTGTCGCATTTTGAAAACTCCAGCTGCACCCTCAGAGAGTTGTGCTTACTTCAAAGCACATTTTCATCAGCCAACACGTTCTTCACCTTCTCCACAAAGCCCCGAAGGCATTCGTTCACTGAATCTGAATCATCAGTACTAGGAAAGCAAACAGTGACGAACGGTTTGCCTAAACATGCCATTATGGGCCACATTCGCGGGATACTCATGTATTTGCAGTTTATCGACATTCATTTGAGGAGCAAGCGGGCAGTCAGCCTGTAAGGAATGTTGCTGATGCAGTAGCTGAAGACAAGAAGCCGGTGAGAAATGATCATAACAGCCACCACGCTGTTCTTTCTTTAAACGTACTCAACGAGTTCGCGGGTTCAAATGTAATTCAGGAATATGATGCAAAAACATGATCACCTTCAAATCTGACGTTGTTGACGTGTTGGCATTCACGGTATACTGTTTAGTGTCGCTGAGAGCAGTATATTCAACCCACTGTGGCCGCAAGCCATCTACGTTGTAAATAATTGCACACGGCCTGCAATTAAGCTGCTTGGGGAAAACGCTGGCTTTGGCGTATCAGTTGAAATAGTAAGCACGACCGAAGTTTGCACCGATAGTAGATCTAAGTCGGCATAGTGGAAACTTTAGATTAACTAAATGCCATGTGTGCGTTTCTACACTCTATGGGCCGCCTACTTGTTGGCCGCCAGACTTGCAGCGACTGTGCTAATTCTATTCTTCCGCTTTCGGTTTGTAATCGACTATGGGTTTTAGTAAGACCATGGTCCGTCCACATGCTGCGATACATTCCAGACCAAATACATGCGGGTGCATGAAATGTTCACATGCAGGTTCGGAGAAGCAGACATGTTGTACTTGACGATTTGATTCTAAGAAATTGACGTGATAGATATAAGCAACAAAGGCTAAACTATGAACAGAAACTCATGTCCACTCAAACTCCACGCTCGCCGTTGATCATACAAGTTGTACATGCAGAATCTCCGTTGGTGAAGTACACATATTTGCAAAATTACGGCTTACAGACGTATGCAAGTAGCCTGTTTACTAGCTCCATGTCCAGCATTATGCGTGAGTATTTCTTTCACAGAAATGCGAAAGCAGGCAACAAACGAAGCGTAACTGCAGTCGGCGTCGTCCGAATTTCCACTGGGACACACCAGGAAGAAGTAGAAACAAAATTTCTCAGAAACCATTAAGCACGGAAAGTTAAATTTTATATTCGCAACGTGACATTTCTTGGCATCTTTTTGAAACATTAAAGGCACCTTAACTTATAAATATTTCAATGAAATTTGACTAGATCGTTTTCACGCCATGAATTCCGATTTTGATTGCTTTTCTCTGCGGTTGTCGCTGGAGCGGCTGCTGGAGCCCCTGATGGCGCTCATGCGCACAAGTTCTTACTGTTGCACTAACCCGAGTGACTTTCCTAAAAGAAATCAAAATTTCATGGAAACCTCTTTAGGTTAATTGATATTTTTGCGCTGGAATTTTGGTGTTTGCTTCATACCTTTTGGGAACCACAAAAATAATTATGCGGGGGGCAATTAGCGGTGGTTCCAGAACCAACTAGATGAAGCACCTTTTTGGTGGCAGGTTGGTGAAATGCATTCCAAGCTTGTCAGAGAATGGCACTGAAACAAGCACTTCTCACATTCCCCAGCAAAATTTTGGGAACGGCCATCGAACGTTGGCATGTGAAATGAACAAATTATTTATTAATTATAAACTACTTACAATATTTCAGTGGCTGAACGAGTGTGTCAATTCAAATATCCTTTGCTGGAACTGGTCAGCTATTTCTAATTTTTCCAAACTTTCAGATCAACGCTACCACTTTGCAACAAAGTGCGTTATCACAACAACACAGCGGGAGATCAGTTACTTGTTTCTGAA
Organism: Opisthorchis felineus; assembly: GCA_004794785.1. Lineage (NCBI taxonomy): Eukaryota > Metazoa > Platyhelminthes > Trematoda > Opisthorchiida > Opisthorchiidae > Opisthorchis > Opisthorchis felineus. The sequence goes on along the minus strand of SJOL01003955.1, from coordinate 15,891 downwards.
AGTTCTCAAATGTAGAGGAAAAAATATTTCACCTCCTTTTAGTAAGCATATATGATGTCCACAGTGGCCGTCAGGCCCCAACAACCCAGAGTAGAGCGAACGAAGAACTCTCGTCACTTAGTTAAACTCAAATCAAACTACAAAATGAGGTCATTCTTCGACCAATAATGACATTAATCGTTCAGCTGTAGCACCCTTTCGGTGCCTAGCTACCATGCCACTCGAAGGAAGCACGAGGGCTGGGATACTGCCAGGTTGCCCAAGCCTAGACAGGAGAAGTCGAGATGCAAAGGTAGGGTTCGAAGCACGGACCTTCCGGTCAGTAAGTTCGTTCTGTCAATCCGTATTTCAGGTGTGGCATATCCCAACAAATTCTAGGTTGAACTACGGCCAAGCCAAGGATAAGGGATTCTTAAGGCAAAGGGATAGTTTAAAATCGTTTGACGCCAACATCGTAGAGCATTTCGGTTGCAGCGCTTCTTCCTTGGGGATGGATCAATAAGAAGAGAACTTCGACCGCTCCCATGAGATGGCAACTATTCAGGGGGTTTGCAGACCAGTTTGTGATTCACTGCAACCACGCATTCTATGTTTGAAACACATGAAAAGGGATGCCTCATACATCTTGAAATGAAATAGCGAGTAAGTAAAATCCCTCCACAGAGACCACTGGTGGAACTGGTCAGAACAGTCGCTCCAGGCGGTGGGCACTCTCGGGGATACTGCAAACGATACTTTTCCGTGGTGTAAAATGTCATGTGGCACGTACACTGGCGCTTTCATTCAGGGGGAGGAACAATGTGGCTCGGTGTATAGCTGCCATGCAACTCGAAACAACTACACAAAATGATACACCTAGACACAGGAACAATGGAAAAACCAGGGTTGTGTTCAAACCAAGGACAACATTATCAGGAGTTTCGTTCCTTAACCGCTTGTGGCGGGAAGATAAATTTCCCCCAGGTCACAAGCAGACTCATACTATGGGAATCATAAGAGGGATATGAGGGGGCAAACCAAAAGTGATCACTGCGGAGGAAGGTACTGTGATACGCACAAATGTCAAGCACAGTGGAAAAACGTGAAGCTACATAAAAGAACAGGCAACTTGCGCCACAAGGGAAAATGCGTACTCACACTTGGCCGGATGAGAAATCGTTTTCAGCGATCATGCTGCCACTTGATTCGGATGTTTTCAAATCATCATAAACAGGGAGAGCTGACAAAGCGTCACTAGAAGACGGAAAAATGAAAGGAAACGTTTTAGTAGGTCGAACCAATGGGGAGCCAGGTATACAGTCCACGTATTGAAAACATGACTATCCATCACGGAAGAACGCAGGCTGATTTGCGTAATACAGAACTGTGCACTCGGTATTCCAAACGGCAACAAAACTAGTTGAAGGCTATATCAATCCCAGCCAGAGGGTGAACAGGCTACATGTTGTTTGGTCCATGCGACACTACTTACACCCCACACGCCGTGAAACCTTCTTGCTGCTTGGAATTCCTTGTAAGTAGTACATGTATTGACCACAGGCCCCGCACATTTGAGAAAAGTAAGCACGAATCTCGACAGCGAACCACAATGGCTTTCAATTACTGGAAACTGTGGTGTTATTCTCACCCTCCGGCAAGAAACTAAAAGCTAACTAGGATTCTCTGTTGATCACAGAGTTAAATAACATGCCTTTCATAGTTGGGGTTACAGCAATAAGGCAATAGAATTACCTTACAGCGACTGTAATGAAAACGAAATTCTGGTATTTACTTTCCCGTTGATTTTTTATCACTCTTGTCACTAATCTGGCGTTTTACAGGAATTCATTCAAACATAAATTTCCGTTCTGAAAGAGGAACTCTCCCAAGATCGGTTTCGTGTGATCCGGATTTGTAGAATTATTCATGAACATTAGGACTGAGTCCACATCACGAGAACAGTTTTTGTTGATCACCTATAGGTGTATCTTCTGGAGGGATATCACTGAGATCCGGTTACGAAAAGCCTCAAGCATCACCACCTACAGTCGTCCGGTGGTACGCTACGAACGTAGATTCGTCGTCTGCATGGGGGTGTCGTTCGCGACGCACGTACGCAATGAGGCCAACGAAAATCCCGAAAGCTGTTTGAGCAGCTCTCACCCCAGGCGCGACTAAGAGTTGCAACTACACTCGTAGGTTGGAAACGCTGAATAACCACAAACCAGGTTGATTGGATTGCTGTACGGCCATTCATGAATGTATCGCTATAGACTAATTGAAATCAAGTGGTGTATCTCGGTGCTTCAGCCCCCCTCCCACCCACCCCGAATGACGCTAAAGTTGGTTTTATGATGCGTTTTATGTATACAGTGGTATATTTCTCACACATTTGTCATTTCAGTAAGCCGAAAACGAGCATTGCAAAGCGTGTATACGTGGCCTAGCTGGGGCTGCCATTTGGAAGATGAAATGCACAAAATGGACCGTGACCAACAGACGGTATTGTCGTTGTGCACCCTCTATGACAGTGGCGCCTTCTCAGGGCAGTCAGTCAGTTTGTCTCAAGCGACCGTCGGTGGTGAAATAGTTGGTGGTATACCAAAACAACCAAGAGCGTACAGCCCGAGCCACCAGCCCAAGCTGATGGCGATCGTGTTTGCTTCGATCGAAATTCGCGGGCTGAATGTTTGGTGATCTCCCGATACTTGCGCTATGCTACCATAAAGCTCTCCTTTCACCGCATGGATTATAAAAACCCGTGAAATAGAAATGACGCTGATGCTCCCGTATGGAGAACACTCCAAAAAGGAACACATCATTCGAAGGCAAGAAGTATCCACTTACCGCATACTAAACATGGAATTGACAAATTCAGCTCCTATTCCACTCATCGAATCGTCCAAAGGAGGAGGCGAATTCGCATCGTCAAAACACTATGCAGGAGCCATTGCCAAAAAGGTTTAAGCCCAGGTGGGAAGCGGTTCTGCTCACCGCAACCTGAAGGCTCTCCTTGCTGTACCACCGGCAGAAAACTCTCACTTTCGAAAGCAGCCCCCTGTTGTTTGTGCTGAAATACGAAAAAAACAAATGAAAAACACATTCACCACTTTCCTTAAATCGCTTCACCCTCCCCTCTTATTGGTGCGGTTCATCTGTTGACCCGCTAGTTCCGCAGTGAAGCCTTTCTCCTTTTCACTTATTCTCAAACACAGGTACTAGGCACACTTTTGCATAGATTCCACTTCCAACTCCCACAGTACATATGGAATCGTTAGCTCCATTTAAACCTACGTACAGCTATCCCCCGATGGGGGATTCACCAAAAAGTGCCGGACAAAAATGGGCTCTTCCGGGACCTAATAGTAACTTTACGGTGATTGTATCCCGATCGACTTCACGGTTGTCCCGTACAGCCGCTGTCCGTAAACAGCGGTCAGAGGTTAAGTTCGCACGAACTGAGACCCAATCTCGAATCCAGCAACAGACCTTATACGCTATATCCAAAACCAGCCGCTCCGTCTGGTTTACAGTGCCTACCCAAATTCCTTCTGGGAAGAAATCGGCCACTGAAAGGAGCCTCGCAGTCAGCATAAAGTGGCTTTTTTTGAGAGGTATTCTGCATAAGTGGGCCTGTAATTCAAATCATGTTTACCGCGAGTATGTTCCATACTGTTATGCGCAGCATGTTCGAATTGCAGTCTGACAATAGAATATTCCGACAACCATTATTTCGTCAATCGGGCACTATGAATCTAGGCATAGTAATGCTAAAATATAGTCCCTCTAGCTTGCAACCCACATGAAAGATGATCATGTGACACTTCCGTCCATTCAGCTTCCCCATCCTGTGGAAACGTCAACATGAACTCTTTGCTACATTGTTGTAAGACTTTCCAAAACCAAAGCAGCGACGGGTCTTCCACGATGTCAATTTTAACTGAACCAATTTTGGAACACCAACGGAAGCAATCTGAGCATGTTAGGTGGAATTCCACGACGACACCGCTTTACCGTTCGCAGTTAGGAGCTGCTACGGCCGAGAGCCTATTCCGCACGAGATTGGCTAAAAGTTCAGGCCGCTTTCCGGTCCGGCATCAAACCGAGCTCTGATTGGTCGAAAGTCTGGACCCAACAGCCAATCACGACCCAGTATTTGCGATATGCAGGTTGCCAGTGGCGCATCCAGAAGGCGTCATAATTTCCACAATGTTGTTGTGGCACACACTTTATATACGACGCGCTGTACAAGCGTTCTTGACCTGGTTTTGGGTGTTAATATATACTGTGCACCTTTGGTGGTTGTTTTTGACGGGAATGCTAGCTAGGGAGGTTCAAACCGAGAACTAAGCTGAGCAAAATTCCGTTACTACAGAGCATGCGCAGCTGCCGGAACGAAAGTAATTTTGGCACACGCCGCTGAATCTCATATAAGTGCGACCGAAAATATGAGTGTTCACACTCCAGAAAGCAGTATAAGTCAATCATCAATTTCATATGCAGATTCTATCCCAGAATCGACTATTGGTGCGGATGCGAATTGAGCATTCAACTCTTGGTCCAAAGGGTACCAAAATACATTCAAAGTTGATTTCGCCAAGCAAAATGACCCATGGAAGGTACGACTGTTACTTCGGAAACTTGGCACACGTGAGCGTAACCGATACATTAATTGCATACTTTTTAAACAACCCTTGGATCTCAGATCGTAATACACCATCTTTGAGGACAACATGACCTTGTTCAACATCCGATACTAACACATTAAACTGGTCGTGAAAGATGACGACTTTGTCGGTTTTACAACAACTGTCAATCGATAATGCGCTTCAAGCTCAGTGATATGAACGAAAATCAATTCAAATGCCCTATATTTATATCTGATATCCAGTCCGCTCGTCATGCAAATACTCGGACAAGAGTATTGCATCAACTTGAAAAAAAGATAACCTTACAGGAGCACAGCGCTGAATGGTATCGCCTCAACCAACTGAACCAGGACAGCACAATGATTAACCAATCATCATCTGGCCCATGCAACATAGTGCACCAGGTTCCAGAAATGGTAGTAAGGCGTTCCAGTACAACTTCAATCACAAACACAATAAACCTCCTACATCGCGTTTTCCGGTTCAAGGCTGCTCATACATTCCATCTGTTTAAGCAGATTAAACTTATAACACCGAAGATAGCAGAAACGCCAGCAACACACTATCCAGACAATGTTTACTTTTAAATTCAATGGTTACCGGAAATGGGATGATAAAAAGCAGGTTTTCTGGAAACCGTTATATTCAAGCCTCAATGGCATGCTGTGTACACGGACACCGTCGTTGCACACTGTATTCCCGCTTCGGGGTATACCAGTTAAGCAAGATCGCTGAAAAATGGTGGCATACGGGCGTTGGATGATTTGCTCTGGTTTTGGAGTCTTAGAACAAGGTAGCAAAGATTAGCGAAATACACTCACTTGCAAACAGATTTGGCTTTGCGAGAGACTCACCTGGAACCCAGCTGAACCTCTCGCTTGTGATGAGGCGGCCTGGTGCAGCACATTCAGTTGCCTGGAAACATCAGAAAACGAGAG
>SJOL01003945.1:206218-227042 GCA_004794785.1 Opisthorchis felineus | reverse complement strand
AGTGTAGACCAGGTCAACTGTATGACTTCTATAGGTGAACGAGCATAATTCTAATGTGTAACTTTCCATGATCAAGTCCACAACCCGCTTCGTCCCACGGCGTCGGACCTGTCCCAGCACAAAACTTTGCCGTTCCGTATTCCAAAACTGGTCTAACGTGCGCCCCGAAGAAATATTCGCGGTGTCATCAGGTCGAAGGGCGCCGAATGGCTGCTTCTTTTTCCCTGAACCCCCTGTTGTATGCAGTTAGTAAGCCGACCCGGATGTTGGCACCACTTGACGGCCGATATGGCATTCTAATATTTTTACTTGTCAGTCAGTCAGTTTATCATTTATAAATCATTTGCCAGGGGTACGTTGTTTCCAGCTGCCAGTTTAGCTTACCAAAAAAAAAACAGGGAAGCGGGAGATAGATAGTCAAGAACTGGAGGCATGATCAGTTCTCTATTTTTTAGTTGTGACCACCTTGTGGAATGGAACACTAGTGGGACGTTGGTTCTGACGTTATTAGTTACACACGAGCTGGGATACTGTTCCGACACCCACACTTTAAATGGCAGACGATTATGATCATCAACCAAAGCCTTTGGCTAAAAAGCCTGACATCGGGGAGGCGAGTAGGTGCCGCCATACTGCAATCACAGTGATATAAATTTTTAAGGAACAAGCCGCCTTGCCTGTTCAAACCCCAAACCCGGAGGACCAGGAGGCAGTGTCCGTCAAAACCCTATCCACCGACCGACCTGGTATGAGAAACTCTGCGACTGCCAAAGTGAAATCTCTAGTATAGCTCAGCGGGTCATAGTGGTACGCAAACCGCCACACCGCGATAACGTTCAGTCTCCTTTCAGCGGATACTGTTGACAACCTATTCCATCACCTTCCCCATCACAAGCATTAAAGAAGCATGGCTGTAGTTACCTGGGTCATGTTCGTCTTCTGATCTGTACGATGGTTTCACACCCGCTGACTTCCATTGCACAGGCAACCGCCGCCGTGATCACTTGAAGAGCTGACAAAATAGACTGGTTATTATTGCTTCTAGTGCCTCCAGAATTCTTGGATGTGATTCGTCAGGAACAGGGTCCACCGGTTCATCCATAGCTCGCAAAATATGCTTTACGTCGCTGGGGTCAAACACCAGATAGAGACGGGAGCCGTCACAGTCGAGGACGAAATCTGCAGCTCCCCTCTGTGGGGACAGTACTGTATTTGCGAATGAAAAGAGAGACTTAAACTCTAGTGGAATTCCGTTTGGGGGCTATTTGGGAACCAAAATGAGGGCGACGAAGCCGTAGAACTGGCTGGCAATTGAATGTCTGTTTCGACAGTTCGCATTAAAACTTGGTACCCACGTCTTCTACTTTTTCTGAAACAAAGTATCAAATTAACTTACGGTTGTACGCAAATGGAACACTGACCAGAACATTTTCTTCGACAAAAAATCGCGCGACGATGATCAGTGTTCTCAATCATGTCGTCTGTTACGGTGTTACTTAACACCCTGGTGACAATTTAAACGTTTACCCCTCCAACACTTGGCGCTAGCCAATCAGTTTACTCTGAAGAGTAATCGGAATTTCTTACACATTTTAGCCGCAATCATGAAGGTTGTTGGCATAATAATGGGGAACGAAAAGGGACGGAAAATGAATTTGGATGCATTTTTAACAGCGCATCAGTAAGTAGCTGTTTTTCGGACCTTGATGTTTTATGCAGTTCTCCATCACTGCGGTTCGTTAAGGTACTGTCGTATTTCACTTTACTAACCAAGCATTTCAGCTTCAGTCTATTGATGATCTCGAGAGCATAGAGGTTGATGCGATAATCCAGAAGATACCCGAACTTTTGAACTGTCAACTTTCTTCAGATGACGATTGCGCTAAGCGTTTCGATGTAAAGCTGGACCATCATTTTCTGAAGCTGATTTCTAGGCTTTTCTGAAAGGTAATCCAAATGTTATCTGCATCGATCCGCCGAAGAATGTCCGATTGCTTTTGTGGCGTCATGAACAGTTTCTACTAATCGAGAAGGCAATGAAGTCCTCAGATCTAGGTAAGTTAATACATTTGTGACACTCGATTTCTGCATCGTATTTTCTGGAGGGAAATTACAAGTCATTCTGTTCAAACGGAAGATCCTTTTGTACCATAAATTCTTCTACGTCTTCCGTGATGGACTCCCAAAGCTAGAGGAACCAGGGAATATGTACCGTGATTGTCGCCCAACTTCAGGCCATCTGCCATTGGTAACTAGAGGAAGTTCGTTTACGGCAGGTCTAGCCATTTTGGCTTCCAGTTGGGGGAAAGAAAATTGATTAACAGTGAATGTCATGTATGAGATGGGGAAAGGTGGTCCTGAAGCAGCACGGTTTGATTATACATCCGGTCCCCTCCGAAGGAACCCTCAAGAGATCAACCTACACAAGGCAGTAACTGCGGTTCAGCTCTTTCTATATTACCGTAGGTCAAATGGAACAGTTATCTCGAGAGCTTGGCTACTTTTGCGGAGTTTCATGCCTTCGCTCCTTATTACTTTAATATGGGAAGAAATATCACGACATATGGTACACGTAGGTCAGCTGCTCACCGTGATCGGACCAATGTATGAGCATACATTGACGCACTGTGTTGTAGAATACCATAGTTTTGGCGTTACACCCACTTCTCCGCCTTTCTATTGTAGCGTATCCAAACGACTTTATTGTGAGTGCGGAAAGTTTGTACTTTTGTAGTGAGAACGTCATTATGGTAGACACCTTAAGTCCCATCCGATGCAGTTCAAGTCTTGTAAAAGGATCATCATTATGACAAGCTTATTTGTAACTCTACTGAAAGCAATAACCCTCCCCTTTAAAACCGACGGGATTCGATTATTCCAGCCTAATGAAGTGTTCTCAAGGTGGGCGAAGTACGTTGCCTTCCTCGGAAATTTGTCGGTTCTGAGGATATGAAATTTTTGATCACTTGCTGATATGATGGTTGAGGCGCGAGCTAGTGACCAGCAAGTACATGGGTCGGCCCCTGCCTTGACTTTACGATTTGATGATACTCGTGCTTCCTTTGGGTTAAATGGCATTATACACCGCGACGTTGCCACAGTTAAAAGATTCACTCAAACAATCTAGCGGAAACGCTTGTTAGTCATCGTGGATAGTGAGAACAATACTTTGCATATCAATATAAAGGGCTGCATTCGTGTTGCAGTGTAACTGCGGAAAGCGACTTCAGTGCATCGTGGGTGGAAGTTATAATCCTGGTTCAGATAAAGCGGAATGATAAGCGAGAAGCTGTTTTTATGATAGCCTAATGGCCGAGTTGCGCAGCAGTTGAATGATACCGAAAATTCTTGACCGAACTTTTACACAGGAATCATGGCACAAATAACAGTCACACTTTGTTTTTACGCCTGCCAATATGGGCGTGCGTTCAACACTTTACTTCGGTTACTCAGTTCATTCCATATAACGTTCCTAGCACCTAGTATTTTTCTCTAAGCGGGGTTTATATTTAATTATGAGTGCCAAGGATGTTTCAAGTGCGTTCCCGTCATAAAGAACTGTTTTCTTGTAGTGCAGTTTTACTGTAATGCAGACCCCAGCATAAACGGTATTCTGTGTCAAACAGCTACCTTTGTATGAGTGATATTTACTCTTAACGAAAGATTGGGAACAAATGGACGTTTGCTATCAGTAGTTAACACGATTCATCAAAACCATTGCTTCTACCTTTGAGTTTGAATTAAAAAACAAGATCCTTTTATTGGAGGTTTTGCTCATCAGGACTACCTATGGCACTGCGTTCCTCTGCTTCCACCAAAGGCCTTCAGGGGCCTTCCAGTGCCGAAACTTTGTTCCGTGTAGCACAGACTTTAGGTGATAGGTCAAAACTTACTTTTATCCCAGGTATCCGGACCGTACCCGAACGGGCAGCAGTCGATCAAAGCAAATCACACTGCCGAAGAGGCGTTTTACCTAGAGGCTTCCTACAATACGTTAAAGACAGGTGCGGGGGGCGAGATATCTCAGTGGTTAGAGCGCGAATTTGCTGACCGGAAGGTCCGTGGTTCGAACCCGACCTCTTTATCTCGACTTCCCCTGTCTAGGCTTGGGCAACCTGGCAGTATTCCAGCCCTCGTGCTTCCTTCTGATGGCATGGCAGTTAGGCACCGAAAGGGTGCTACAACTGACCGATACGAATTAAAAGCAGGTGGACATTGGGCCCGTTTACTGGCGACAGTGTGTTCAACCTGCATGTGCTATGGGTGTGATTCAGTAGTCTGTTTGACTTTTCGGTAAAACTGTAGGTTGACATCCACTAAACTATGTTACATGATGTCATGGGAGTCGTGCTTCTATTGTCCATATTTGTCTTGGCGTCGGTGGCAGTTGTTACAAGCTAGTATCCGCGCAACTCCCTAGTGGTGTCTTACTGGAATGGGAAATCTAGACACGAGGAATTTTCGGATTTATTGTTTGATAATGTCTTGCTTCGTTCGTACCAGATGTGCTGTGCTGTGGCTGGTGTTTGATGTACCAATACACCAGGTAATGCCTTATATGCTAAAATCCTAATTTTACTTCTTCCTGTTTCTTGGTGAAGCGGATCGCATCTGTGTGCCGCCGTTTTGTACACTTGATTCGAAGGATCCCGCCATCAATGTGAAACGAATTCTTGCGGCTTCATTGAAGTTTCCACTCAGTATGTTCCAATATTTTTGTTTGGATGTTTTGTTATCTTTGCCGTTCAATCTAACGTTATAAACTAATGTACTTGTTAAGAGTTTTGTTCAACAAGCCTTAATCGGTGGGTCGAAAGTACACATATCCGACCTTTCTGGATCCGCCCGATTAGTTTTAATAAGGCCGATCGGTTTCGTGTGACAGCTTCCTGGAGTTAGATCACATCTTTACCATTTGTGGCTGAATAACAGATTAGCCACATAATTTTGTCGAGGTTTGGGCCGCGAGGGAATTTAGAGTTCGGTCAGCGTTCTCTATCACTCCACTTGCTCTTGATTATTCGCGTTTGAGGGCTCTGCGTGCCCCATCGTGGCCACTAGTTACCTTCTGGCAGAAATAAGGTTTACTGATGTGGACGATATCCAGCGTCGACGTCTATTGATCGTATTCGAACCAGACAACCGTTCGCCGGAATCTAGTCCAATAAAGCGCTTTCAGCCCGGGGACTGAGTGCAGCTCCCACGCCATGTACACCGCGATCTACTACCTCAGGATCACCAGGTATCCGAAGAGTGGTGTATAAAATATCTGGGCTCATCCTGAGCGGCTTGGGGTCCACGGCCGAAGTAAGGTCTTGTGTAAGTCTTTCGCAGACAACGTACATCTATGGAAAGAGGAAGCAAAGTTTCATCAAGAGGTGCCTGTTACCCGATGTGACTGAGAGTACGGACTCTGGAAACTTCAGTGTGGATAAGGTCTTTGGGGTTTGGTAAGGAATTATTCCGATTTATTTTACTGAGCACGGGATAATGGTTAGGGTTTTTGTAGATGGAGCGACCGTTGTGGACCATCTGAAAATTGGGGAGGAGTTCGGATAGTGACCTGTGAACGAAGAGCTACAAGAGTAAATGATACTTTCCGGACCAAGGATTTTTTGTGTATCGTATTTGGGTCGTGTGAAATCCAAACTCCAACTTCCCAGCTTTCAACATCCGAATGTGCTAATAAAGTGGACTACCTTTGGTCCGTCCCGATACAAGATGGCACAATAATAAGACAAATCAAACAACCAATGTGACCGAAATGAGGCTTACTTTGGACGAATCCCGAGGATATTCTCATATTCCCATCCCAAAATCTTCTGGCTGCCCTGCACCGGTAACTAGTTTGCTGCGTAGAGTGGATACCAAAGTCAACGACATTTCAATAAAGGCGATGTGAACGACCAGCACAGCTCACGGATTAGACGGATGCCAGGTTTCTGCTGTTGATTGGGAATAATTGTAGTCCTGTTTCCAGAACTTGACAGTGAAACGCATACTATAGATCGCGAATATGGCCGTTTTCAGTCCCGGTTCCCATAACTAGTAACCGAAGGCTCTTGGATTCCAAACCGATTACTCATCCTCGTTCAGCTTCATAACTTCACGCTTCAGGAATATTGAAGTTCACTGTAGGAAAGGATGTGCTGTGTCATGATAGGATCTGCTTTTCATCATTAATACTGAGAGAGTAAGATGCGAACCGGGGTAACTGCTCTTTTTATTTTCAGTCTGTAAGCCACTATCGTCACATGGTGACGAACGTGCTCACTCCGTAAGCCGCTCATTTCTTTATCACCTACGTTCTTCGTTTTCATTTGGCGTGATGGCTTGAGCACTGTCCGCAATGGCGCCGCATATTTGTCGTTTCAGTCCGGTGATTTTTGCACTTTGAGTTCTGCGCTCGCACGTGTGCTGGCAGTTTTTTTTTGACACCAACACTCTTCCATTTTTACGGGACTTACTGTCGAACCCATTTACCTTCACAATTCCCAACTTTTTATCTTTTATCTGAATGTATTTCCTTATGCCAGTCGACCGATTTCCTCGAAGATCGAAGAGCTCTCTCGGCTCAACTATGTGGAGGGTGGGAACGAGCCACATGCGGTTGAACAATGACTTGGCAGCTAAGTATGAAGGCCATTACCAGCAAACTCGGCTGCAATGGTCCGTGCGGTCTCCCCGGATGGGGACCTCTGAGATGGGGTACATCAATGGTTAGGAACACTGACAGACATTGTTCAGTTGCACCCATGCATCCAAGTTGTTAACCTCAGTCCATAGCCTCCCCTCCCAACTTTTCCATTGAAAAATCCACTGTCACTTATGGTTTCAAGCGCTTGTTAAATCGGCTACTAACCCCAATGCTCAGCTTCTTACTCCTGTCTTCCCGGATTATAGGCGAACGAAACCGTGGCCAATAACCACCGCACGAATGTACGCAGTTTACAACTGAAGGTGATGATGATGGTGATGAGGCGAAATTACTTTCGACCTGGTCGGGCGATTGCTGTGTCTCCTTGCAACGGAAAAGTCCAGATTGTATTAGAGGACAAGAGCTCGATAGGCCGGCGTCCTTAGTAGGCATTATTATCACAAACAGGGTGCTTCAGTCATGGGACCCGGGGTAAACTGGTACCAGGAAGAACCAAAACTAGTATCTGAACATGGATCAGCAAGCAAATCAATGTTCCACCAAGCGATAGCTGGCTCCGATTCTCTTTCGCCCGTTATCTAACCTAGGTATCGACAGCCATCGATTGCTGAACCGTTGCTACAAGAAAAGATTCTTACTTTCTGTCATATCCTATTTCGAACAAATCAATGAAGGCACATTTATCCGTTTCTTTTATCCCTATCCGTTGGAAATATGTGGAGAAGACCTGTTGTTGGTTCAAAATCTCATACCACTCCTCATAGGCTGTATTTCCAAAGGAACACGACTTGGCCGATCCTGAAAGTGAATGCACTTCGTAGGAACACTTGATGTGGTCGAGTGTGGTCGTTTTATCCGTTTGTTGAAAAAGCGCCCACATTTACCGGATCCCAAATGTCAGTTTTAATCATTCCGATTTACTGGACTCAACTATTTTCATTCCCGATTTTCGCCTTGTGAATATGCTCCAATCCTTACTGATAAAGACGACCAAGTACTCCTATTTTGTTCTCTTCATATTCACCTCATACATGTCTCCATTATTTTGCGCTCTGATATCCTCTTTCTTATTTTGCATCCTCGCTACTCATATACCCAGTCAGTCGCATTGGTTTTTTAGTTGAACGCTTTTGGCAGATATTTCTACCGCATGGCAGCTGTATTTATTAGCATACCCCATCCACGGGCTCTCGTCTGCATGCCAGTGCGGTTTCATAATGAGTCTGTAGAGTCTTTTAACTTGACCTTCGTATTCCAGATGGCGCTCCTGTTCAATAAAGACGGATTAGAGGAAGTCAGCTACCCCACACTTGTTCAACAGTTTTGGAATCACGACGGGGCGCTTTTCAAGGTGGCGGTCGTAGGGGACAAGACATTCGTCGTAATGCGTCCATCGATAAAGAATCTGGAAATAGCCGGTGAGAGCTTTTTTGCTGTGTCCTCTGTTGTGTGCTGGATTGTATCCAGAGCCTTGCTTGGCTAGTGCTCCTCGCATTTCTCTTGTTTCTTGTTCATCGATAGGGTGTGTAGGCAAGACAAGAGAGAAGAAACCTTTGTTCCAGATGGGAGACTAACCATGTTTTTTGAAAAGACTGCCCGTTAATGAAAACCACACGCCCATAAATATGGACAGTACCAGCTAATCTACTTAGGAAGTTTGTTCCCACAGTACACAAGTGAGCCTTGTACGGGATTCTCACAGAAATTACGCCACTGTGACTTAGGGATATTCACGATGATGATTTTCCAGTTATATGTAGGACTGGGGGAGTATTCATAGGTGATTGTTGTTGCGCAGCTGACTTCTTTGCGAAAAAGGCAATGGCAGAAGCACCGGCGAAGCGCCACCTCGGTTCGACTGCTGCATGTCCTACAGTTCCACTATGGACAAGAACATAGATTTGAGAAGGGGTATTCCTGAAAACTAAGCTGAATGAAAGTGTTGGAAGAGGACAATAGGATCACCTTGCTCAGCGACTAAATGTGCATCTGAAATATTTGATTAACACTGGTACTCGGGTCAAGACGAAACAATGTAACACCAAACCGTTGACTCGGTATACATCAGACTTAGGACCCCATGTGATTTCTCAGCTACTCCTCTCTCTTCGCGGTAATCCACAAAGGCCGCTTCATGTTTCAGTTCCTACGATATTCGAGATGTCGCAGTATATTTTCTGGAAGGAAACTACTCATAAGCTTGCCGGAAACTTTTCGATAGCCCACGACCGGTTTTGCCCTTCTTGGGGCTCATCAAGTAGGCGCAGTACCCAAGTTCTCGTTGGTCTTACGTTTTACTTGAACCCAAATTGTCACTATCATTGCTATCCTCTTAAGTGTCCTGGTTGTTTGGGGTGCGGATTTCGTAATGAGATTGCTTTCTGATCGTCATTTCCTTCGCAGATAATCGAAAACCGTTGTTTTTCAATTCCCATACTGCTTCGAAATTCAACCGAGATGGACCATTAGGAGATGTGAGTTCTTGGTCTATGTGCCTCCCATGTTTCTCAACAACCGATGGTGTCCTATTGAACCAGGCGCTGATCGGATTCTAACTTTTATGCAGTTGAATGACTTAACCAAGCTGAGTATCTGTAGATTTAAAAACGTTGTAGCCGCTTTGTTGTCCTGGCCGGAGAAAACATTTTATTGGGATCTGCCAAAGACCGTGGTCCACATTTCTGTGGACCGGAAGTCACTCAGACACAAATTAGACCATGTCTACTTAGGTACTCGATTGCTAGGAATTACTCTTGGGTTGTTTACGGTGTCAGACATAACAACATTTGTCAAGTTTTCCAACTATTCTCGTCTCTGTGATGTTTGCCCATGGCGGCCGAGACGTTGACAGTCTAAATCCGCCCTCCATCGTCGTTTTCCGTCCCCCATCTTCCGGCTTTCGGAGTTTTACTGGTAGAAGAAATAGAACACTTCAAAGTTGGGCAGCTACGTAACGGGGAGGCCCACATTTAGCCCCGTCAGTTTCTTTTTTTGGTGAAGTAGATGATGAGCTGAGCTGAGTTGGTGTTGCTGTTGTTTCAGATAGGATATCGTAAAAAAGAATCCGATTCAATTCACATAGCTTGTTTTCTTGCTTAGCCTTCTTCATATTCTCCTGTTTTGTTTGTTCATCTTTGTCTTCCTGTCCAACCTTAACCATCCAGGGGTCAAAATTGTGTTACTTCGCCTCGGAATTTCACATTGAATTCAAGGGCTACGGCTTCCTTCGCCAGTACTTCCCTCGTAAAACACCACATAGAATGCTGCAGATGCACAACAATGAGGTGTCACCCTTGGACGGCTTCAGCCAATAAGGTGCATTGATCTCACCTGCACGCACAAACGAGCATACTAGATATGGGATGATACCAGATGCTTACAGAAAAGGTTTGCTTGCCGCATATTTGTCCCCAGATGACCTTGATTATCACAGTTTTCTCTAAAACCTGAGCCACACGAACTAATTCAGCATCTGGATAAGCAATTCTTTAGGTTTTCTAAAGTACCGCTCTTTAAGGGAATGAGTTGTCTCGTTTCTCGCGTTCGCTCATTTGTTTCGGCCCTCACAGGTGACGTACCGAGGTCTTTGTGGTTTTACGACCGTAGGGCAGTGGTGCTTAACACCGACAGGTATGTCAAGCGGTGCGATAGTAATAAGGAGGACGAATGAAATCCTCGTAGTTCACGTCATCAAATCGTTTGTTCGTTTGGAACGAGACAATGTAAATCTTCGGCAACCTAGTTTTTTCGTGCTTTCCTTTCGTCCTAATTTGTTGCAGTTAAAAAATGACAAAGATCTGGATCGGTTTCAAACCTTCTGTGGTGATCCACTGTTCGTTAAAGTTGCTGCACTACTTCGACGAACATTTGGCATAGATCTGTTTGGATTCGATGTAATACGACTGACAAAGGGTGAGTCACCTGCGGGACGAACGGGACCTGAGTGGGCGATCGTCGATCTCAACTACTTCCCAAGTAAGATTTTGTCCTTCAACTTGTCGGCAACTGCTCCATCTTGTTTGTCTGATCTTGTCAATGGAGCGTATTGTATCAGGCAATCGGCGGGTTAATCTCTATCTCCCATACCCAGTTACTCATTGTCAAAGTATGTACGAAAGGCGGTCTGTTACACAGTTTTAGATAATTTCACCGGACTGATGTCCCTATTGGGTGTTTGGATGAACCATCTTTTTAGACGAACACCCTAACCTACTTGCTAGATCCTAATCCACCAACTCTTATGTCGTTAGCTTGGTTGAAAAATTTGGAAGGTCGGGAGGGTTCAACTGTTGTTTTCAGTTTGGCTCAGTAAAATCGAAGAATAGATTCTGCGAGATATTTCTATTCCCGTAAAACCTCATGCTCTCCCTTTTATTCTACGTCTATTCTGGCACATCAGGTTACGACAAAATCCCACATTTCTATCATCATTTGGAAAATCTGGTGCGCGAAAAGTTGTCACTCCCTCTGATACCGGACCCGCCTTCCGAGGACTGTTAATATGGTTCCATCCGTATCTCCTCCGTCACTTTGATTCAGATTGCTCTCGTTTTTCGTACTTTTTGATATTTTGTCACTGAGAGGTTATATAATACATCGTTTTTTATCCCAACATCCCGGACACACTGATTTTCCTTTATAGAAGGATCTACACGGGGAGGGGGAACGATTTCCCTTGATACCACTTTTTACTACTGAATGTTCCTTGGAGGCGATATCCGCCACAAGAGATCGTTCGGCCAACGATCAACCCATGCGGACAGCGGACTTTCTTGGCCAGCCAGTTTGTCATAATTGACCGGATAGAGATGACGATAGCCTTAAGGCATATGATGGGCTTCACTCAGATGGAAGCATTGAGTAGCCAAAGCATTCACTTTTGCATTCACTTTTCTCACTAATCCAGTACCGATAGACGGTGGGTGTCACTCAGGAATGAGCTACGGTGGTATGTCCCTATTTTAGAGCCCTCTCCCCGAGACAAACATCAAAATCCAACTGCCCGTCATTCACATGCCGGTACCCAGTAATCCAGTAACCTAGGTCCTGTTCACTTTCCATAGCCAAACCCACCCAAGCCGCGAGTGATGGGGATACTGGACAGTGATCGAGAGGCAAACGGTCGAATATCAAATTTGGTCATTTTTAGTGCCTTGCTTGGAACTTGACAGTAATAGCATCTAGGATTTACAGCACTCCCTCTGCTTAACAACTCCTTATTTCTACTCGCTCACTAGTACAACGTTTCGGCTGCGCACGTCCCTCGTGAGTGTTGGGCAATTTATCCTCTCATGGTGGGACTATCGCGCCAGCCTGGTCGGATCCTGTTGGTCTGCCAAAGGTTATAATGTGGTAGGAAAGAGAGAAATACTGAATCTTCGTACGTTTTACTTGAGCGCAAATGCACCATTTTAGCTTATCGGTTATCGATCCAAAAAATCAAGATCGAGCTGGTCGAGTTTAGTCGAACTTTGCGATTGCAACGGTAGTCACGTGTGTGAATATTATCACACCTTGTCATGTCTGAACAAGACTGAATTCGGCAAGACGGTCGACAAAGTTCACAAGTGACCGAATAATGGAGCAGGCGACCTTGGGTGCGCCCGTGAGTGTTTTCGCCTCGCTCATGATCACAGGCTAAACCTCCATTAGGGAGGAATCCCTACAGGGAATATTTTGGTGGGTGTTGTGTATGAAGGTAAATCACTACTACTCAACGGGGTATCCGTGTCGATGGTAGCAATCAATGCATGACGGGATCATACAACCCTGTTTTTGACCTCAGAGTGCAAGCCACTAGTTTTGGTTAGGGGTTGCACATACACCAGTTCAATTGGGTCATAAACAGGACAACAAATTCCACTGCCTTACTATCAAATCAGAAAATGGAGCTGATTATTAATGAGCTAAATTAAAGATTAAGAGCAACTATTAATAGGCTTCGGACATCCGGGGAACATTTACCTCTATCTGCTAGATCGACGCGAGCTACCTAATAAATATGAAACAAGAATTAAGCGACTAGGGGCCAGCTGGCATCAGATTGCACAATCGATACAAGTCATCTTTTGAGGTGAAGTTCGGTAGTTTTATTCACACTCGGGCTCCAGTTGTATGTAGGTGATTCATATACCATTTTTTGTTTCAGGTGCAATTGGCGTTCACTGGTGGAGCAGCTCTAACATGCTTGCCTATCGTGGCGTTTACATGTAACTTTACTAATAAAAGCGAACCTAGAGTCCCATGGTCCTCTACTTTGACTTTATCGAACAGCCATCCAATGAACTGGAGAAGCCTGCTCGTTGGTTGTTTATCCTGCGCATCCCTCAACCTTCTATCATTCCCGACAGGTGAGTAAGCGATGAAACTATTCCCAGATATCAGCGCTGGGTGGCTATTCTAACAGTATAGTTCGTACGTAGTCATCCGGACAGTCTACCTATTTCCTCCGCTGATCAACGATTCCGGTCATCGTCGCTGTTTCGACAATTTCACAATTCCCTGAGCGGATACACTTCACTTGAACACACTATACCAATGTGCCCACCGGCAACACAACTGCCATTCATTTTGCCTGACTCAACTTTGGGGGTTGCCCGAACGCCTAAAGCAGTGTACCCTTATTAGATTGGTAAGGTGGACTTAGAGAAATCGGTCATGTGGCCTGAGGATGGCTTAGCCGCTGACCACACCTGTATAGCTGGCTAAGTTGATGTGTGTGATACCTTCTTCTGAACAACTGGCGACCTTCCCAAGCAATTGTGGTATCATTTATATAATCTAGTCTTCGGTGATCTCAGGTAGCCCGGTAGTCACTAGATCAAATATTCGGATTGGGACCGTTTTTACTTTGAAGGAGATATACTTGATCCCCAAACGTCCATCCAATTTGCGGTTCTGGTTTAAATATTCGAAGTCACTACACGTTTCTCCACTATCCTGTCCGTTGATGCTCACAACTAAAGTTGGCCTACCGAATGGAACTATAGCCGATTCAATCGCGACCTTGCATGGGCATCGTGAGGACGAAATGTAGTCCAAGTATATTTTCTGGATTCCATGTCGTTGCCAACTAGGGAATGGAAATCAACCGAAAGAAGTAAGTCACTTAGAGGTGCGTATATGATAAGATCCGGCGATTAATCGTAGGGCATTTTCTTTTCATCTGAGTGTGACATCCTGAAAGCATAGGCACTGATAGACGTGGAAAAACCCACTGCAGGCGGATGGCCACCATGTCAGAGTTAATACAGTTTGGTTCACTTGATACGCAATTGCGAATTTGACACCGTAATTACGCCTGCCTCCTTGGGTTGCTGCGCCTCAGTACAGGGTATAGCCAGAACAGACTCTCTCGGACGAAGTGCAATGAGGGCTTTTCTGTGGCGTTTTAGTCCTTTCGTAAAAGAGCAGTCCGAATTCCAGGCTTGTCTCTATCCCTGTCCACGGAAGCCCTCACCCACGTTCCCAATAGCAAACGACGGTGGTAGTTACAATTTTTGGTGATTGAAGATATCGGCTTAAACCAAAGAATCGGGAATAAGTCATGGAAGTCTGCAACTGCACACATATGGTACGTTTACAAGCCTACCAGACACGTGGTATTTGTATGCTTTTCGACCACATTGGATGGAGGGCGGCAGTCATTGTGGGCATTTGGACGATCGGACTGTGGGTTTTAGGTCCCGCCATTTCGCAACCATTCTTCTTCAGGAAAGGCAACATAAATATGGAGATGCTGGTTCACAGTGAAAGTTGCAGTTTTACTCCGAGATCCGCTGGAATTCGAGCTGCTCCTATTTCGAGGTCTGGCTGCCTGTCCTGGCATCAGGGTTGAGGAACGGATTTACAGCTGTTGTGGCCTTCAGGACCATTGAATCAATGGAGCCAGACCACCTGGAAAAGTTAACAGCTTTTTGTTTGGAATAGGTCGTACTCCGCTATGTTTTAGAACTTTGACACAAGGTGACAGTGTATTGTGATATATGAAAATTGAGATAATTACATAAGTCAACCAATCAATGCAGCTACAGTATTTGATCTCCAATTGGAATGACCGTGTGTATAAGGTCTTCATGCTATCTAAACTCTCAGGTTTGCGATTCGCTACTTGAAAGGTTTGAAATCAGTTACCTTAGTTCAGGTTTTTTTCATCTGCTATTAATCTGGGTTCATACTCCACGATCAGATCAATGCTATAACTTAATTCGAAAAATATGGAGCATTTAAAATGATCATGTTAATTTTCTGTGAAATGTCGGCGAATTACACGAACCTCGCGGCGATCAACTCAGAACCTGCATCTTCATTGTATTCCTCGCACTGCAATTGGCAACATTTCATGGAAACAGTTTTTCCAATCGGATTGCAGTCTGAAACCTGGTCTCGCTGCCAAGTAACCTACTTGTGACCCTCGGCGTTGGTAGTATCAAATCAGTAAAACTGTAATGCTTGAAAAGGGGTGCGGATAGATGGGTAGCTAGAAACTCGACTCTAGGGAGTGGAGCACCGGTCGTACCGATCAAAACTGTTCCCTCCAGCTGAGAGTTCTTTCTGAATTGGATTTGTTTTCCTCGACCACGAGCAGAGCTGAAATATCTTAGCTGTGCATTAGAGATAATGGTTCTACTGTACTGTCAAAGTTGAGCGCTGTGTACCCTTTCATTGACGGATGCTAGCTTATTTGTCACTAAATATTCAACGATAGCAGTTTTCCTGACTCAACCATCATCTCCAGTTTAGGCGGGCGGACATGTGCGAAAGTCCTACGTAACTTTTATTCGTCACTGATTATCGTCATATTGCGTTTGCGACAATTCAATTGTACGCTCCCGTCTTCAGAATGTCATACCATCTGTGCAGCCTAAATTTGTCTCCATAATTTTACATAATTTTGACTGCTCACCATAGGCTCTATGAGTAGTGAGGAGGTTCAAAGAAAATGAGCCATCTAGACTACTCTCAGAGAACCCATAATGATGGTCTACCAAACGGTCTAAAATACAGGGCTGTAAACTTCCATATTCATCAAAATCTCGTAAATGACACACAGCTTCATAAAAGGTTCCTATCTATGGGACCCTTGACAAGGATCAACACCAAACTGTTTCGGAAAGCAAACGGAACATCCATGAACAACGGTAATCTTGTGACATGATTAGGTTTCCGTGCATAGTTAATTTGTGCTTCTGGCCATGAATATTTTTATACTGGTATGGGAATTCACTGACCCCGGTTATGACACCAAAAGTACCCTGCATAATGACGGTAGTGCACTTTCGTGTGTGTGCTCTTCATACTTGTCCTGCGATCCCCTCAAAACGGAAACAAATAAGTGGAAATAAAAACGCTACTGCATGAAACAGTGGTCTTTCCTATTGCTGATTGTACACTTCTGCCTAATGGAACCTTGCCGTTTAACGAAGAGCTTTTGTGGCATAGACTATTCTTGAGGAAACAGAATAAAAGAAAGCCAATGGGGCAGCATTGCTGAGTTTCAAACTAACGGCCTACTTCCAAGAAATAGCATCAGATTTACTGTTCTGTCGCACGGTTTACCGTTGAACCTTAGTATAGTCCGCAACGTGTTGCGGAACATGACACATTGTTACATTACAGATCGAAGGTGACGGCTTGAGCATGTGGCGAAAAACTTCTGCAGCATAAGGCACTGGCGTACACAGGAAACATAATTGTTGTGCAACATTCCTACAGCAAGCAGGTGGTTCATTTGTATCCACTCAGAAGTAAATGCAAGTAATCTACGTGTATCTGTGTGTGTTAACTCTGCACACAGAAGCTCTGTATCTATACTCTTTTAGGGAGTACCGACACCCTGTCAGCTGAGATCTCGCCTATCTATTCTGGGATTTTAGTCTGGATACCGTTACTTCCCTAGCTGAAGGTGTACTTATCGGCTGAGCGAGAGTTCATGTCATATGATGCGTTAATTTGTAGGACCCGAAAGACAGGAGCCGAAAAAGCACATTTGCTGGGGTCAAACAATTCATCAGGTGGTCATATTCTTCTGTAGCTTGCATTGCGTCCTTAGTATAGGCCCACAGGCAAGTACAATGTTTGTTTCCAGATGGCCATTTCTAGACCCCTATACGAGAGGCTGGGATGCCTCTTTCACCGCCATGTGTGATATAGTCAAGTGTGTGTGTGTGTGTGTGGCGGGGGGAGTTAAATGCTGCTTGTATTTACTCATCTAACTATAATCATCCCAAGCTTGCTTCCAAAGCTCCTGTGGGACGTTCTAAAAACCACCCCTGGTGTATTCCGACTGTTTAGGTCTGGAACAAGGAGGCTGTTATGGTCGACTCAGGCGACACTGGTATGTCATGCTAACTTGAGTGGCAAAGAATCTTTAGTATGCGCTATTTGAACACTGATTTTCGGTCGGATATTCTCTGTTCCTCTGAAATATTTTCCTCCAATGGAGATTCACACCATATCTACTGCTCCTTCTTCCTATGACCATGGGCACTAGATTAGTTTGCAGTACGCCTTTGTGTAATTCAGAGATTTTCTCCCTCTACAGGACTTCAAGCTCAGTTTTTCCTTCCATCGTAAACACGATGTGTGCCTGCAGAGGCCCATCCATACCGTCCCCAAATCTGGCATGAGGGAGTTCATTCCGATGTTCATAAAAGGACTGTGGACTTCAGGGACCATCATAATTATTCTTCACTGGTGATATTACAACCTAGGCACTCTATCCAATCTACACGGTCAACAACTCAATTCACATTTATGTCAGATAGGGCATTCTGGTGAACTTTGGATACAGTATGAATCCTGGTGCCGTTCTGAACTTCATCGAAGAACCTCCTGGATGTATTGATTGTCTGTTACGCACTATACCAATTATTCGAACCTGTTGACTGAGAACGGGCTTGGCCTTTGTCATCCACCGCTTGCATTTTACAGCCCTATGAGATTGGGACAGCCACCTGTTTCACCATCACTTTACCTTCGATGGCCAGAATTTTCTGCGGTTCCGAGTCTGTCATCCCGGTCACTATGACTGGCTGTGAAAAAAAATTAAAACTCACGGGCGATTGGTGGGATGTTGAATTCTGTATAGTGTTATTCTGCCTTTTGTTACAGGGCTACATTTGCAGCATGAAAGCCTGGTCCGAGGCTCCATGCGAATTTGTGTTGAACAAATACTCCATAGTTTATTCACAAAGTAAAAAACCTCACTTCATTAGACATGCAAGTGACATCCTTCAGGAACCTGATGGCCGTGCATCTTGATAATATCCAAGATGAAGCAGGGTGTGACTTTATGTGACTGCACGATTATCGCACGGTGACACACTTTATTTCCATTAGTATGACTGCATACGAACAAGGCGTATCTTGGGATTTTCCACATCCCAACCAAAAATAATTCTCATAGGTGAACAGCTAGGAAAATGCACTCGAACAGAAGGGTGGCTACATTATTAGTTTGCCCAACGTATGTAGAAGACCACTGATTTACCGCAGGTTTAACTCCTTAACAGATGATAAAACCTCCATAAATACTAAAATGTTTGTCAGCTGAACGCACAAGGCGCTTAAAACGACTTGTGTCATTGTTCTTCCCCCCAGAACTGAAGCCTTTCAGTCGATAAAAAAATTATCTTCCTACAAAGGTGCTTTCTACATACGAAAATATGTTTCCGGAATAGTCCACATAAAATTTTTATCCCGTTCATCATGATTCGCCAATCACTGGCATGAAGATGGTGGATTTTTGACAGCACTATGGCATAGTACCATCCGACTGGTGCATCCTGCTTCATCAGATCAACACTACCTAATCTATTTACACAGCATAACTCATTAAACAACATTTTTGTCATTCATCACCGCAGGACGATTGACGGATCAGCTGACGACTAAAGCATTCTTTTTTTAACAATGTAAACAGAAGGAAGAATGCGTTACCTGGGAAGTATATAATGAAGCTACGTTGAAGAAGCCGATCACTTTCCCACCATTTCCTTTCAAGTAGAAATTCCATTTGTTGGACTGTTGTAAAACCAGGAAATTAAGTTCCATAATCTAGTGGGTCATGGCTCGTCGAATATATGCACAAATCATCCCAGATTATCGTTCACAACAAGAATCGATTGATGCTTATGTAAATGACTTAAAAGTAAGCGATTCCTTATGCGTTCGTTTTTTGGCATTTAAATGATTTTTGCTCGGGGTGATTCAATTTTGACCTCCTTTTTATTCCAAAATGACTTTTCTTGTGCCCATATGCAAATTTCCATTGCGTTTTATAATTTATGACGTTTACCATGCTTTATCAAGGAAAAATCACAAAGAATAGGGCAGAAGATTAGCTGAACTAGCGTATGTCGGTTTAGCTATCATTAATGTCATTGGAATTTGGTACCTTGCTTTTCTCTCTATAGAGGACCATTTTAGAGGGTCACCATAATATAACACGAGGATCCTATTGGCTCTATTTTATTCCCCTAAGTAGAACACTGTCCGAGGGTGGGAGGTCGATTAAAAGTGAAGCATATCATGGATTGTTTTTATCTTCGATGTTGTCCAAATGCGCCTTTACTTTGTGATCGTGGTAGCCTCAATAAAACGATGGTGTTCAGCAAGTCGAATAAAATCAGCCCGAGCCCCGTGGACTGTCATGGTAGATTTCACTCGGCAACGGCTGGGTAGGTGGACAGCAAGTCCCCATTTTAGTCTGCTGGGTTTCACTGAGCCAGTTCACACGGAAAAGATGCTGCCCCCGGGACGGAACGTTGTTCATCCACCGCTAGAAAGTCTATGACTGGATGACTGATATACTGTCTTGGTTCGTTGACAGGATGGAATATCAAATAACCATTTAGATTTGCGCGGGTTTTTGAACTTCACTTAGCAACTTAAGCTGATCCCTGACATGGCAAATTTCAGTGTCATGGAGGCATCGGCATGATATGTATGTCGAGCAAGTAATGGGTAGTTTAAAGAGTTGTTCCGGTTAGTGAAAAAGGGTTTCGTGCCTTCTACGGTCAAAGCCATTAGGATATCAGTGCAGAATGTGAGTGTCATGCCGGTCTACGGTTACGATGCTTTTCACCACGGCTTACCACACACACTGACGTGGTCACAGTCGTACAAGTTAGATGAGTTCAGGCTCATTATGGAAAGCAAGTTAAACGTGCTAATTTTCGGTAGACAGCAGCATCTGGGGTGTTAAACGCATTAACTGGAATTCTACAGTACCGAAACCTGTTGCTCCAGCTCTGCGCTTCGCACATCTCAGGAGATACACTTCTTCTACACACAATAGCCTGTTTTTGGGTTGATTGTTTAGATTGACAACCGTATCGTCTACAGCGGCAGCTTATGGTGCTACTGAGTCTGATAAAATAATAAATATACATGATACTCGTCGTTCGGAAAGAAGTCGACTTCAGTCTTTGAAACGGTAGTGTAATCTAATTGTGCGGCGGAATGGCTAGAGCGGACAATAGACTTTGCATACGAAACCAAGATTTAGTGACATCATCTGTGATGCGGAGATTTTAAGGAAACTTAGAATGTCAAACCAAAGGTATCATGACGAAAGTAACAAGAGCAATTTTGGTTTCGTGCTATATTGTTTTGATATCCTGCAAGTAGAACAGGTGCTGAATTGCCTGAAAGGCTGGAGCGGAATAGCATGTCTGGGTTTTTATGAACCGCTCGAATTAGAGACAGTGGCGGATCAAAGCTATGTTTAGGTTTGAGTTTTAGGACTTGGATGTGTGTCGCTCAGCTGTAACACCTTTCGGTGCCTAGGTACCATCCCACCAAAGGAAAGCACGAGTGCTGAGATACTACAAGGTTGCCAAAGCCTGGACAGGAGCAGTCGGGATGCAGAGATTGGATTCGAACAACGTGCCTTGCGACTGTAAGCTCACGCCTTAGCTTCCAAGCCATCTCGGCTATAGGACCTGGGTACATGCATTTATTTGAAACGTCATTTTTGTTTGAGTTAAGCTAGCTGCTACGGGAACGAATAAAACCGAGCAATTCGCTCATGAAATATTCCGGAACAGTTGCGGCACTTTTGGTTATCTGACCAAATATCAATTGATGATGAGAATTTAACACCCGGTGAAAAACGGATATTCTTGCATTGCATCTTTCTTGACAGCACCTATAGAATCGATC
>SJOL01003945.1:180762-205284 GCA_004794785.1 Opisthorchis felineus | reverse complement strand
TATATTAGTCAAGCGGTCGGCCATCCAAGTCCTTCAAGTTAAGTTTGTTATCCTGTTAGTTGGTTGTTCGATGAAATACATTATGGCTTCGGATTTTGATCTATTTGTTGGCTAAATGGAACATAGAGCCCGGCTGATGTCCCCTCAGCGCGTGTGTCACCAGTTGTCAATTTATTACTTAAAAAGGTACTCATCATAGGGGCAATGTACTCTTGCGTTCATCCCAAGGGCCACTGTGGTGTGAAGAAGTGAGGTATGCAGTTTCATCATATTTGTAGCTAACTCGATAAAAAGGGTTCCTCGCGATAGATTACTTTTTACAAGTTAGACTGGACATGTGATTTTTGGGAACAGTGTACCTTGGAAAATAACATAAGCAAAAGCCACTAAAAAATCGCTAACTAGACTAATACTAGGCCACCGGCGAAAGCCTGAGATCACACCACGATCGACTGACGTCAGCTGTCACGAAAGGAGGGAATGCCGTACCAGTGGTCTGACTCAGGCCTCTTCCTCCAGTTGGCTTAGCTTTCGATATTGCTGTAATAATAGGCGATCATTTGTGTAATCCGGTTTCGTCGGAAGGGACGGCAGAGAAACCGCATCAGTGCTCGGTCGTGGGTAGTCCAAGTCATATTTTTGGTGCATGCCGCACAAGAGAGAAAAACAAGAAGCCCTCACACAAGAAAATAAGGATAAGTTGCAAGGGGACTATTTGCATAAACCTGGGACTATGTAGCCACTTCGAGGTGCATTTTTTCTGTTCATGCTCCACAAGCACAGTCGAAATTGAAGAGCGAAAAACTTGAGGAACATGAGGCTGAAGTAGCTCATACGAAGTGGAGTATGGATGCAGTATCACAAATATCGAATTAATTTGAACGAAATATTTATATCTCATGGAAACCTGTAAATAAGATTATTATTAATGAAACCCCGAAGTCATTCGTACATGGGGATGGCCAAAAAGCTAACAACAAGTTCTACTCTGTTTTCATTCTGCTAATATATACGAACGAGTAGCCAGCTAAGTGTGCCTAGGCTGGGCGGCTGGAAACTCCCGCCAGCCAGCAATGGGTGAATACAGCCACCAAGTGAAAGTTGCGAACCCAAGACAGCAGTTGGGACCTTCAATATAGTCAAAAAAGATAAGATATGATTGACTTCAGACGATTCGATTTTAGGGAGGCTTGCCGAATCCTGCAGTCTCATATGGTTCTCAGGTTTCAACAAGGCTCAGCCAAAGCCCCCAGGCAGAGTCCACCAAAGACATAATGATCTTTGGGACATGAGGCAGCATCCCATTAAGCTGCGATGGTAACGTGCATGATAGTTGTGGGACCGGTAAGTAGCAGTAAGCCGAGAAGAGAAATCTGAGCTACAAGTGAAAAGGGCAGTGCTATTAGGTGAGGAGCTGTGTACTGGCAAACACGAACTAAGTTATTACACACGAAAATGTAAACCTCATTTTGCAGACTTTTTTGGAAAAGCCAATATCCTCAAGCGTCCTCCCGAGCTTTCACGGAAGCCGTTTGACTACTTAAAATTGACAACCAGACGTTGAAAAACGGTTTGGTGATTTCCAGATCAACTGGCGCTTTAAACTACTTTGACAAGATACTGCGCGCCCATTTCATCAGTGGTGTATGCCGTTACACTCCTCCTACCACAAAAGTTCGCACGCACGCCATCGGTGGTAGGTTTGCTTGACTTAGGACAGCTGCGGCAGCTGGTTCATTCGGCATATCCTAGGACGCATGCCCCGTTTCCGATTCTGGCTCCAATTTACTCGTCTTGACCCTCAACCATTCTGAATTCTATAAACGTTCCCTCGACGGCCGATAACGGCAAATGGTCCCTTCCACCGATGGTCCAACTTCCGCTATCCCATTCCACTCCTACGGAGATATCGGTGGTTCTTCTAATTGGTCTTCGCGCCTGTGGGAATAGTCATGCCTGTTTACCTCCCTTTTACTGTTTAGTCCATTCCCTAAAAGCTGTCCAGTTTGCTCGTCCCCCTCATTTGCTATCTTAACTCTTCTAAAAACAAGATTGTAGTCCGCTGCAACCCGATTTCTTGATCAGCGGGGAAGCGTGGGTTGCTACCGTAGATATACGTAGACGGAGACTTACCTGCGGCTGAGTGGGTTGACTCATGGTTTGCGAACACTACCAACAGTGGGTTTAATTCCCTATAGTTCCCTTTGGAGGCTATTCATTCGTTGACAGTTCGGTTGTTGCGTTCCCCCAGAAAAGCGGCCTGTCGGCTGCAGGGTACCGTCCTTAGCTGACTAATACCGAGCAGCTACAAGCAACTCCTAGTTTTTTCACTCTTGGAGCTTGGCTCCTAATCCCTTAAGATCATCTTTGGCATCCAGCGATCCATCACAATATCGCGAATCACCATCCCGTTGATCGTAGTCGCTCGCTGATTTGGTACGGCTACCTCTTCGATACATCGCGAAAAGTGTTCTGTCATTATCACAACCTACTGATTGCCACCGACTGTCACCTGGAAAAACCCCTTGACATTAGAGGGCCATAGCTCGACGGTTTCTGATATAACACTAGGTCCGGTGGAGTGGGTTACTTCTGTTGTGTCCGCCTTTGTCAGCTGGCACTACTTACACGGCACGACATAATTCATTACATCATTTCCCATCCCTGGTCAGTAGGTCGTCTACCGAAACAAGCCAAATGTTTTGATGTATCTTGCATGTGCTACCTTGTACCATTCAACAGTCAGTTTTCTTTTCAGTTCATGAGGTATCATAGGCAACATGACATCTAAATCGTCAGGCTTCTAAGATAATATGAATAATTAATTCAGACTTGGTCTATCGAATCACTGCTAGGATACCCTCAGTTACTTGTCTACCAACGTGTCCCTAGTAGTTCTGTCGTCCAACAAGGCGGTTGCAGTCTTCCGTAGTATGGGATCCTGTCACCGCGTTTGCATCAACGGGGTCAAGTTCGAGGACGAGGCTGCTGGCCTCGATCATGATCTTTGGTGGATCATCTCCAACTTCTGGTCTTGAAAGCTAATTGGTGGTTCCGTCGGCTGAATGTGAAAAGACTGTAGTTAGGCCTCATCCTCTATCATTTTCTGCCTACGATGGAGTTTGTGAATTTCGTACACTGCGTACCGTAATGGTTCGCTGAACCTCTCAGGATACACTCACTGCATGAAGGTCTAAAGGTGACTAGGCTATTTTGAGGACAAATTCTAATGTGAACTTTGACAGAGAACGCCTATGCCTCCCTTTTATTTTCTGAACAAAAGAATTGTCACGAAATCCTGTAGTGCTCAATGACTCATATGAGTTCTCAGAACCCGTGAGCCAGTTGCATTCGCCCCCTTCAGAAACGTTTTCCTAAGTGCTTTGCAAAATATCGCCTGAAATCATTGTTTTAAGTGTGCTAGTACTGAGCATGGACTCAGTCTCACGTATGCATGATACACGCATGTTATTTGTGCTAACATACGACTTTGTGCTGCCTACTTCTGACTGCGGATTGTGTGTGCAAATTACTACACAAAATAAGAGACTGTAGATATAATTTTAAAGATGAATAGGATTGTCAGCTGCTAGTGAGGCAAGGACCCCAATACTCGTCATAGCAACAAGCAAGGTCGTCAGAATTGACACGGAGACTGACGGAGTAAATTTACATGATAAGAACGCCACTACTGAGTAACTATGATTTCGGATAACTGCGTCAAGTCGAAGAAAGCCTTGTAGAATGTGTACAAATTACCCTATTGTCAACATATACAAAGAAAAACAGATTAGGCACCGGCTAATCCGTTCTGCAATCTGTAAATACCCCAACTTATATGATTTACCTGAAGCTCTTTATTCCCAGGCTGTAGCTCGATGTACGAGTGTTCTCAACTTCTCTATAAGACGAGCAAAATTTGGCCATGTGACTTTTATTATCCAATTGCTTTTCCTGTCATTGAGCTGGCCGACATTGCTGAGTTTTTTTGGAATTCTCCGATTGAAAAAAGCTCGTCTTTTCGTTTTCGACTTTTCCAAACCGGATGAGCGATTTTGTGAGTGAGGAAGCTATACTATGCAGTTGTAAAAGGTTTAAACCTATACGGAATTCTGTGTCCTCAAAATCTGTCTTCAGAAATGACTTTCTGACTGAACAAACAATGAACCTTCAGAGTTTCTCATCCTGCAAGCACCATGTGTTAATCGCATATGGCGAATGTTGCACTTGATAGGTATCTATCAGTTAGATGTTGCAAAGATAAATAAGTCAAATGTCTGCTATGGATCGTACTTAAAAAAAACGTCCAGTACGGGGGACATCACATGATACAAGCAGATGAATGTGAATGGTGCATCCTCTCCTGTGAGATCCGCGTGACTGCACTCCCACGTTACTCTCTACTCTGCAGGAAGTCACTCTTACTGAGAACCGTTTCTAACATTCCGATAACTAACAATCGGAATTTTTATATAGGTCGTGGTTATTTGCCGTTCAAGTGCTGAGTCATGTGGAACATCAGATCTGCTAAGTTATCCACAAATGCGTGTTGCAAGACAGTCCCCATAATCGCACTGGAACACCTTGACATGGTGCTCACCTTTTTGCAGATGACGGCTCTCCAAATACCGGAACAATATTGGCATTCCCTATTCAAACTTGTTTATGCGTTTATGCGTCGTTTTTATCCACAGCTGTATTGCTGTCGCGGCGGATGCTTTTTTTTGGAAATACTGATCGCAACGTTTAAGTTGCTTAGTGGCTTTTTCGGTAATGAGAGAGATGATGGTAATGCTGAGGATGATCATGTTGGTTTTGATGATGATGATGAGGATAAACACGAAGAGGTGGAAGAAAAACGTACGGGGATGGTGGAGTGTTTTATCAAGACTTCGGCGATACGTATTATT
This sequence comes from Opisthorchis felineus, assembly GCA_004794785.1. Classification (NCBI taxonomy): domain Eukaryota; kingdom Metazoa; phylum Platyhelminthes; class Trematoda; order Opisthorchiida; family Opisthorchiidae; genus Opisthorchis; species Opisthorchis felineus. Next base: position 200,374 of record SJOL01003945.1, on the reverse strand, counting down.
TTTTGGGGCGAGATATAGTAAAAGTAACTGTAAAAGTAACTACTTTAACCTGTGAACCAGTTGCATGCCACTCGAAAAATGAATATACATCGATGGGTGAACAGCCTGTCTTTTGACGTACAAGGTCATACTGTCTTATTTTGGAAGTTTTCAGTTTCTAGTTTTACCCTAGGGGGAGTGATGTGAGGTGACAAAGAAGGTGACAACCAGACCGGTCCATTTTTAACCAGATGAAGATGCAACGAAAGCGCCAGTGAGGCATTCATCTCCATTCTACGTTTAAAAAAATTTATTCCATATTTCACCAGTCGAACTGTTTTTCCAGCAAAGTACCTGCAAACGTTGGAGAAGAATCCATCTGATTCCCACATAATGCTAGCCCATGAATTAATGTGTAGAGAGAGTAGTTCTTAACCATCTAGTAAGCGATCCCGTTGTATTCTTATTATGCACATAACTGATACTTGGGAAGCCATCGATCAAAGTTCAGAACGAGGAGCAATTAAACAAGATAGCACGAGGCAGATGGCCGAAGTCTTCAGCATTCACACAGTATCGCGTATGTGGCACCTAGTTTTCACGCTAATACTGTGGAATGCTTGACAGAATCTCTTAAACTGTTTGCGAACATGAGCTGTGGTAACTCCCAGTTCAATGTTAATTTTATGTTGCAAGTAGTGCGTTATGCCTTGCACAGTCTGAGAAGGTTCGTGATTCAAGAATTTGGCGGAACATTCAAGTAAGCAGCTAATGAAGAACCAGTGCCGCAAGAATATAAAACACAAATGACTGGCTTCAAAATTGCACTCGTTAACCCTGACATTCATGCATGTCCAAGATAAATAAGGTGCAATGCAAGTAGAGTAAACAGCTGTTCGCGTAAATATTAATTTAAACTTCGACAGCTTTTAGCTCCCCTGGTGAACGTTGAAAGTTTAGCGGGCCGTGGCCATCTGGTAAAATTTTCCGAAAATAGCTACCAATGGTCACATAATGCTTTAAAATAAGGGACAATTCAGGGACTGTTCAGGTTGGACAGGGGCATTTGGATAAATACTTGGACAGATACTCTACGAAGTTTTACCCTTCATTATCGATCAAGAGATCAGAAGACAAATCCACGTTCACATCATTTCCGTTTGAATAGTCGTTCTCCTCTCCTGGAGCAATTATTCTGATAATTCTACACCAAACAGGAAGCTCTGGACTCGAGTTCCGCTGTTATTGGAGCTCATCCATATTGCGTTTCCTTGGCCTTGCCGGGCTTTGAAATTCACACATCTGGCATGCAAGGCGAACGTGTTGCCACTACTCCGCGAACACAACCTGGACACATTGGAATTTTCAAGAGTAAATACGCGGACGTATTCACTCTGGAGCAATGTGTTTGTTTTGCTCGACGACTCGAACGACGACCCAGTAGCTGTCCTGGTTGTGTCAATCGACTGATCGGCCTGTCAGTATTTCCCAGTGAGGTAGCCCCATGGACGCTTTGCAACCAGCTGGACAATTTTTGACTAGTTTCTGGTGTCTGTTCAAAAGAAAGTGATGTGAACTTGAATTCTGCAAATTCCCCAACCACCACCAACTAAACAGTAAACCCATTTTACAGTAATACATGGAATAACAAACAGTCCTCCAACTTATCCCTCTAAATTTTCTGGACACAAGAAAAACTCTGAATTGAAATTCTAGTTCAGCATTTTACAGAGGATTTGAGGATGGTCTGAGCGATGGCACTAACGCTCCGCAACTCGCCTCATAGTACCTATTGTTACCACAGAGAAGATGAAAAGAACATTTAAGCAAACGTTTAGACAATTTGCACTAAAAATATTGTGTAAAAAACAAAGATTGGAGGTCGGTAAATGCATCCTGAAGCTGCAAGGAATCCTGAGAATCAGGACGCGACAGTATCCTACTTGAAACCGAGTAAGAACAAATGAAATGAAAGATTTCCGATATACTTGGAAAGCATACCCTTTGAGGAACACCGGAGTTGTCGGGAAGCAGCGAAGGGTTATATCGACCATAAAATATCAACAGCGTTCAATCAGTAAAGGGGTCAAGCAAGATTTTCTCGATCTCGTTTGGCGTCCTAAATTGTTTTCAGCAAACTAACCCGAATAATACTATCAAAAGTATTGGCATGGGTTCCACCGTGTTTGATCGGCTTACAAATAACACATGGACAATTCTAGACCGCTACTAGAAGTTCCCATATTTCTCAATCTATACATATATATGCATACATATAATATGTAACATACAAAATATATGTATTGCATACGAAAATAAGTGCGGTGGCACGTTTGATGAATCAGAAATGTACATGCTGAAGTGGTTCCTGTGCAAAAACCGTCGAGATTGAAGTGAAAAGACGCACCTCAAGTGTAAGCAAACACCAGAAAGTTATTAGTTGGGGATTCTTTAAATTAGTACACAAGAAGGTTACCAGCAATCGTTCAGCCTAAATGCAACTGTGTAGGATGAAGATAAGTGCATTAACACTTTACAGGAGGTGAATTCCACGGTCATCAGGTTGAAAATGTAGCAAATGTATAAGGTTTTATTGAGATCCCCACAAGAGGTGCAAAATAACAAAGGACGCAGCAACATGTGACCACCTCTTCGTTTCTGGATGTAGTTCTTGTAAGATAATCAGAAAAATCATATTGCTAAAGTTCTGTGGTCAAGATTCAGTCTTGAAACCTGCTGTTTTAGCTAATCTCCATCACTGATCTTTTTCACAGCACACTGCAATGAAAAGAACCTGTTGCAGTATCTTGTAGCCTCATATTACGCCACAAAGTTTTCCACATAGAATTGGGAAAAAATAGCGAACCCACTCCAAACGCTCCGTCCTCAGTCAAAATATATTTCTTACTCCACAGGAAGCGGTCAACATTCCACAGTATGGACAAACTCCGTACCAGCTGTTACATGAGAAGAAAGTTCAAAACGCTGCTGACGACATCTTAAAAGCCACTGAATATAGAGTGGTGAAAAATGTGAGTTACTTCAAAATAGTATTACTGAAGTGTTCACGCAAGACGGATATGTAAAGAGGTCACTTTAGCATTTTAATCGATGGCCTATCAATCTCACGGTTTCCGGCAAAAACATTTGGGCAGTTTCATTTTTGTTGGCTGCTATAACATTTCTGAAATTTGGTTCTCCTCTGGCTGCTAGCGGACTGGTAATAACAAAAACCAACGGCATCGGCACTTCTGAATTCTGAAAACATGAACAGATACGGAAGTTGATAGGAAAACTCACTGCTTAACAGATGGTAACGATCTTTCGGAAAAGATATCTTTACAAAGTAACACTCCTCAAAAACGCCACTTTTTGTTGATTCCTAAAGGCTTTTGTTGTGTCCTGAGCTATCCATAAAGGAAAATGCCAAATAAAGATGGCGATCACCTGAAGGAAACGTCTTACTACGTTCACACTCCTGTCACAGAGGACAGTACGACTTTACTTCCAGGCCGCCTCGTAATACGATTACTGGGACTCGCCTTTCCTCGTCGGGATGTCCACCGTTGGTCTTACTGGTGCAGCTGAACTTTGAGGTCCTGAGTTTTTAGCCAGTATAGCACTGAAGCTCGACCACAATGACAAGGTGACCGCTTTAAGTTAAGGGGGACTGACACACAACAGTGATCAAGTTCAGTAGAGACCTTCTGGTGATGCTTTAGGAGCTAGTGATCGCAATAATCTAATCAGACTACGGTCCGTTTAGTTTGTGGCGGACGAGTAGTATTCGTAGACTGTGAAAATGTTTTCCCACGTCTAATTAAGTGTAAATAAAAATTAACAAGTCCAAGAAGTTCTGTCAAAATTCATCATCCAGTAGTGCAGATTAATTCACGAACACAATCAAATGTTGTGATTATTAACCACTTCCATGAAACAGATTTCCTATGGTAAGACTCATTATGACTCCAGTTCCCCTATATCCATCATCTACCACCGTGAATGATTTTGGAACGTCACCTAAGCAAAATTGTTACTGATTATAGATATGATCAGAGGTATGCCGCCACGTTGTTGCTTGCATTAGGAAGTGTGTTCATGAACTGCACTCACCATACAATTCTTTTTATTAATTTGGCATTTTGGAACATGCATCTTGATCAAGATCTATCTGATGTTGCTCCATAGTGGCGCAGCCGGATGGCACAACATTTTCAGAAGTGGTACCAAAGGTTACTAGATTACAGCACGCATGAACATGCTACAAACATTCGTACTTCAGCACCAAGATAAAATTGGTTGTGTGAGATTTGTAATAATTTTTGATTTACCAAATCTGGTTTACTCGTGGTTGGGCGAAAATCTTTCAAATTTCTTTGTCTCCGAAAGGTTGACAGATTGGGTCTATCTCACAATGTCTGCTGATGGCTGTTGCTGTTGCCTGTTTGATGTAGAGTGGGCAAACATCAGCTTGCACCCACGTGAGCCTTCATGCACAACTCCGGCGGATGAAGTAGTGTGAGATGCTTTCACAAACAAAGTGAGGTTGCAGTGGATTTCCGAGCGAAGATATGAGAGAAATCAAGCAAAAAACCAACAAAATATTAACTTATGATGGACGCGTTTTCATCCATTGACCAAATCTATCCACCCTGCTGCAACAACATGACGACGCGGCAAGACTCGGGGTGCTGCCGTTGCCCACGTCTAGACCCAGCAAGAGGCTCAAAGAAAATGATGAAATCTTGCATAGCTTTTTTCGTTGTTGTGTTAGGATGATTAGTAGCAATACTTGTGCACCAATAATAATGGGGATTCAGAAACCTAATAAAACCAATGCTATTAACCTAATACTGTAATAAATCCATGGATATGTGCTGAAAATTCCTTGTGCGAAAAAATGTGACGAACCCACATTTCCTGTCTTCCCTAAAGAATTGTTCCTGAGTTCGACATCACATGGGTGCTGGTCATATTAAAACGTCATTTTTGTTTAGAACTCCATGTTTTTGGAGAACGAGTGTCGAGTATAGCGAGCTTGAATTGTAGTAGTATGAGCAAAAAAGTAAGTCAAAACATTGACGGGATACACCCATTTTCAGATGACGTTGTTTTAAACGAGGGACTCAGGTGAATCATTAGTTCTTAGTATACTTCAACTGCGATATTGCAAATGTGGTGGAAACTGAATCACGAGGCGAATTCGGTACTGCATATTTAGTTGAACAATACCATAAACACGGGGTTTGTTTGAATTTTTTATTAAAACCAATGTAGCTTGCAAGTGAGTGTATTTTGGAAGTTGAGTACAATTAGGTGTTTAAGTAGAATTTAAGATTTCCGGGGACGCGGGAAATAAGCCTACTTAATGAGCCACAAGAAAGTCGAGACCAGTCGTGGGCTGTCGAATATTTTTCAGAAACCTCATGAGTAGGGTGTTACGTCAAGAAGCAGGGTGAAAACTTGTTTTAGAGAGAGCGTCAACGGTACTAAGATGAAGTATCCTTTATAGCGCGAGATAACACTGCATCAAGAGACGGGAAAGAAATAACACTTTGAGGGGAGAATATTTTGGCTCGGTTCCGAGATATTGGCTGTTCAGGGAGTTTTGCTACACTAATCTCTGGTCTGTAGTCTGAACGGAACTCAACCAAGCCCACTTTTGGTTTAGTTCATTTTGCAGGAAAGGGAGATACGTTTTCGACAAATACACTCATTTGCAAATCAATTTGGTTTTCACGGGAGACTCAAGTTTTTTTTCTAGCATCACCACACGGATTTTTACAAGTCTTGATCACATCTTTCAGTTTGTCTTACTATGCCCATTAGATGACAGCCCATCATACACGGTTCAAAATCACTTTCTCCGAAGGAAGGGAGTAAAACTATGATCTATTTTGTGTTTTAGATCCCTGACATGGCAGATGAATTACGAAGGCTTCGAGTAATCCTATTCTTCACTTGAAACTCATGTCCTCTGGACTGTGTTTTTAGCGAGCCGTTAAGGTGAATAAAGACTGCTTGAGATATTTCACCTGTCTGACAGCACCAGTGGACGGTTTATCGGTAGGTCATAATAAGCATTTAAATGACGTGCTGCTTGCTTGTGAATATTTAGAAACAGGTTGCAAACACTATCAAACAGACTTTGGATTTGCAGGAGCAAGAATGGAGCAAAGGATTTTGGAACCAGGTTTGCTGTTTCATGTATACTGTTCCACCCGGAATTCACGTTGTATATTGCACGAAACTTACCTGAATAGAGTCAGTTTTCGCCCTAACCCATAATTTCATATATTTTTGGTACTTTTAGTATGCATATTGGCCGATTCACTGTTGGTACCATAATCGGCGAGAAGCACAAATAGGAATTAAATTATCAGTAACGGTTTGGCGTGATAAAAATAGTAACCTGTTGGTCTCCTGTTGGTAGCCATCGATCTTTGTCAAGGTTGATTCTATTCGCTTATTTGCTTACTGGAAACACTCGACTTTTGCGTTCAGTTGTGACAATATAACACTATACGTGCGGTGCTCGTGATCGGTTAGAATTTGAGTCAAGGCGCAACAGTGGACAATCATGCAGTAGCTATATTGAACAAGTGTGCATTCTTGTTCATTCTGAAGTACCTTATAGAATGAATGACTATCCAACTTTCCACAGAGTCCTTTGTTTTGGGTTGATCCTTGCGAAGCGCTAGCCTTAAGAGACAGCAAACAAGATATTTAGAAACATTTTATGGCGAATTATTTTTCTATACCACAGGAAGCAGTTCTCATACCTTAGACGTAAACCTTACAATACAGCCGAAAAGACTTAGGTACACGTGGACAAAGCAGCTTTATCCAAACACTATCTGGGGCGAGACGTTCAAATAAGCGAGTGACTACCATAAAGCTGAAAAATGCGGCTCATACCACTGACATAAATTTACTTAATGATCACCTCGCATAAAAATCCCGGTGGTACCTTGCGAACGAACAGAAACTGTTCTCAGCTCTGTTTACATTGATAGAACGCACCAAATAAACTGCCTGTAGGAGCAAGTGATAAGTCCCGAATCAAGCAGCTTGCGACTAAAGCTGCATGCAAGAGTGCACAGGCCACCGGTGGTGTGAAGTAACCCAACAGCTACAGGCTGGGGACTGTCACATTTCGTGAACTCCGCCATTGACAGAAGTCTACAGAGCTGCTCATCAGTAAACTGTCCTTTCAAAGATAGGTATTGCATAAATAACTGGTTGATACACGTTCTCTGTGGTAGGTGATTGCAACGACATCTTACTCGCATATCTGATTCAGATGCTTCAGGTATATTTTGGGCGATTTCCTGAAAGCTACCGAGGTTTTCTGTCGTGCAAGAGCGAAAAATTGGCAATTCAACCACAGATAAACAAAAAACAAGTTTTACCGTGCACAGCTGCTGAATACTGCAGCTTTCAGCCGCTTTTCACCGGATTCGCCTCAACCTGAGCTTGTCTTCGGAGGCAAATTAACTTCGGTTAATTAAGTTGATTAGTTAATTGAGTTAATTGAATTAACTTAAACGCTATATACTAGATTGTAAAGAGAGAAACACAATCATCTCGTATCAGATGCTCAGTGAGCCTGTTATGAGTGAAGAAGAATCTCCTTTCTAAGTATCGCCAGATTTACGGACAACAGAGCGCACAGGAATGTGGCTTACAGTACAAAGTGAACAATAGACCGAAATATCCAAGCGTTAAATGAGCAGATCCGGGATAAGTCAGTAGTCGGTTGGTGACCTACAGAAATATTAGGTCAGAGTTCTTACCACTCCAATCTACTGGTTTCCGAAAACGAAGAAGCTTTGTGAGTTTCACCCAGTCATATCTCTGACTGATTGGTGATGTATCTGAAGTGTAGTTAAGAGTTTATCTGTAGAAAAGTGATTGTTTTGGTTGATTTTAGGCCACAACAAGCGAACCAGTTTGATGAATACAAGCAGGTCCGTGCAAAGCCTATGTCTTTTACTCTGGATAATTAAACACATATTAACTGCTGAAATTCAGCAAACTTGGTGAGCCAGATAGTGCACAGAAGTTGGATTAACTTCGCGTTAACCTTTCATGAACCGGCCATACATGACTTACTCTGAGCGCTGATATTAATTTTTCTGAGTGTACTACGTTACACTGTCAAAACCTTAAATTATTAATTTGGATTTTCCTAAAAAAAATACTTATTCGTTTGCATCGTCCAAAAATCTATGTAGAAAAGCCTGAAGATTATAATCAAGGGCCTCAGAAATATTCAGATTTCAATTTATATATCGGCCACTCAAATCAATATATATATGTTTCCGATTTTTAGGATCTTACGGACATGTTCAAACGTACTTGGGAAAACATGGAGATATACAGCCTACTTCATTGTTTCCATATGAGCACCATCGCGGAATTCCACAATGTGAGTCTGCACTGTATGAGCAAAAAAATCTAGCTCTGCTGCGTTGCCAACGCAAGTCCAGTATTTCCCTTGCCTGGAGAACAGTTACTTGTTGCGATAGATTGCACACCACATTGCTAAAGAACAAATGTTCGGTGATCTTACGAAATACCAGTTATTCTGCCATGACAAGATACAGGCCCTGAATTGCTCTGTTTTTTTGTGATCAGACTCACCAAGACAAACAGTTTCTATTTTCTACACATTTCTCCTAGAATTTTGGCTTTCAGAACCTTGGCAGAAGGGATAAACTCCCGAATAGAGTTATGCAGTTGCTTGCTGATACATCATTATCGATTGGCTGGCTAAAGAGAGACGCGATCGATCGCGGGCAAAGAAAGATCACGTTTGTTACTCTGAAGTCCACTCATATTCAATATCCATGAGCCAAAAGCTTCGTGACGTTTGATGTTGGTAGCACGAGTTTAAGACAAATGTGAACACCTTACCACAATACTGATCTTTTACCAAACTATACGCAATAGGCTGCACGTCAGTAGCATGGACTGATTTGCTGCTAGCAACAAAATAAAAAATCCGTCTTAGTTTATCTCAGGCGTGAAGGACAAATCACTGAAGAGCAAATCCTATTTGGATGATCAGCTGACTGTAGCTAGCCGTTCTCAGTGATTCGACATGCAATTTATGCAAGCAACCACAATAATTTCATGCTCCCGTTCGTCATTGCCATCAGCTTCAAGAGCTCGTCGGTTAAAGCAGACATTACTTTACAACATTTCTGCCTAAGCCACATGAGTTTGACATGCAATGATCAAGCTGTATTAAAAACAAACTCTGAAAGTCAAGATAATCCAATGATTGAAATAAATTACTGTATGCGTTCATACATTTGGTTACTTTAGCTGCTTTGTATAAAGTTGGCTGAATAAGCCGCCTGTTTATTAACAGGCGAAAGGGAGCCATAATTCACAAGATGATGTTGTATCCAGCATTTATATCAAGAAATTAGGTCTATGTGTTTCTCTGCATGAAAAAAGCATAGAACCCAAGTCAGCTGAGTTCTTTACGCTTGTCTGTGATTAATGTATTGTCATGGCATGTGATACATTCAGCTGCTTCAGACATGGAAAGATTCCACATGTGAGGACCACTGAGAAAGTGGAAAGATTAGGGATGGGTTTGGTCTTTGGTCAGCCGCAGAGAACGGGTTACTACTAGGTGACTTCAGTATTACTGTCAGTGAGCCTTAGGACATTGTGCTGTCAACATTCGGCTGATGGGAATCGGCCTAAGTTGCATGGATGCAAAGTCCTTTCTTAAGAGGACGTTAAGTATCTTGATGATAAAACTAATTTTCTGGAAAATTTCGTCGATTTACTGATAAAGCGAGAACTATAATGATTTCAATTCAGGCGAAGTTCTTCTACAAGAGGAGACGTGAAGCCTAAACTTTCGCGAATTCTACACAGAATCCTACGGTCATACTTCAGATGGAGCGGACACAAGATGTTTTGCTAACATGTGGGATTGCCGTATGTATGATTTTATTGATCTAGCATGTTGTTTTGTGAATGAACAGGATGCCTTTTGAAGACTTCAGCGCTTCCTGTTTGATAAGTATATTACACCAATCTTAGTTCTGTTTTTTTAGGAATGTTCTGTGATCCACTATCCTGTTTGGCTAACTGAGCCGGAAAGTTCGTTTAAACCAGTAAGACGGAACGTTTGCGTGGATGGAATAACTCTTAACCAAGTATATTTTTTGAGTCGATAAATTAACTAGGGAGGGGCTTATCCTAAATTTGACCAGAAATCAATGCCTTCACTTTTTACAGTTCTTTTATGAAGGCCGAAAATTAGAACTGGAGCTTAACAAACTCGGTCGAGCCGTAGTTATGAGAGAACAAAATCAAACGGAACAGTCCCACCACGGAACTGAAGAAGAGGCTAAATTTTTGGCCAAAAAGCTTCAAGTGGGTTTAAAATAATTTTATCAGTGTCCACTTAAGCCATGACTTTGAGAAAACTTCATGTCTGGCAAATCCTTGAGAACTTGTTTGAATCATCGTGTTTCAGTTAAGTCGTCTCATGTTTTGTTGTAAACCATCAATCGCGATCTCTACGGTAAGCATTCCATACCCCTTTAACTTTGCCCTTAGCAGACATCTAGGGATGAGTGGAGTAAGGTCAATCTACGCTTCACAAAGTGGCAACAAAACAACCCTGCTTGATTAATAATTCTTTTGGATATTGCAAGAGCTCTGAGGTGCATACTCTTCCAAGTACTCGATCAAACAAGTAGGAAAGAAACTGACAGCGAGGAGGCCAAGAACATCGATCGGCCGCGGTTTCTTGCGATGTACCTGGCCAAGCGCAGAGGGTTTCTGGACCACGTCCTGAAATGCAGACTGCGTCAACAACACCTAAGCCCTCCGTAACCCCTTTCACTCTCTTCTGCTAAGTTGTACACTGTCCACCTTATGACTTGTACCATTCTGAAGGCGGCATGGAGGACAACACTCGTCTTGATGGACTGTGTTTCGGCTAGCACATGGCCGAGCCACCTCAGGTGATAGTACTCAAACAGTATGATTGTGAGTAAACGCAGAACGATAAGGACGACATGTCTGGATAACTTTTCGACGCTACCAATCATTCGTTAGGTTATTCTCACGACCATCTTTGACCAAACGTGCTTATACACAACTCCAGTTAGGTTGAAGGGAGTTAATTTCAACACACTCAACGACTGGGCTAGCTGAAATGAAATCTTCACTATGTACGAGATTTGCCCATGCCACCTGGAAGTGGAGAGTAGGGTTAGGTAAAGGAAAACCGCCTTTATGCACATAGAACTCACGGTCAAATATTGTTTTTCTTCTCTTCTGCCGCATTGTGTGTACTGAAACCGTCTGTATTTGACAGAACATAGTTAGGAAAAAGCTGGTGAGACGCTATCATTACTGTGGGCATTGCTTATTAAGAGCGTCCTTATACCAGGGATAATGTAGGAAAGATTAAAATCATTCTTCGAGGTAAGCATGAACAGAATTTACCAGCCTACAACGGGCATGTGTCCGGTGACGACAGGGATCAACATATAATTGTACTGCATGTTGCATACCGATTGTCGTTGGTATGGCACACCAACACTGAATAAATTAGTGTGACATTATCATCATTTCGAGACCCATGTTTCAACTTGAATCAATGGACTTTTACGCACTTAGTGGTGTAGTTTGTACAACAGAGGGTTGTTGAGCCGCCAAAGTATTAAGAGCTTGAGGCTTACCATTTAGACATACAGAAAAAACAGACAGAATGCTAGACGTAGTTTCACCGGACGAGTTAAAATGCTGGAAGTCATCTGACAGTTTTTCTGTGCGAAATTACTCCCCGATATATGTGGATTAAAACAACGGAATATATCACATTATGTGACTGCCTAATTCGAATCGGAGTACCATGAGTGAAGTTTGTTTACAAACCAACAGCACCGTAATGCAGTAGAGGGCATTCTAAAAAGATGTTCCTGTAAGGGAAATTAATTCTGTATGGTGAAGTGCTAGCCGAAACAATACCCCAGCAGTAAGAGGGATACTGATAAGCCGAAAGAGCATAAGAAGAATATTCCAAACAGTCACAGTCGATCAGTATGGACAAGTGGTCAGCACATTCAGCAGCTACCCATTTAACAGCCCACTTAAGTGAGTTTGCTAAGGGTTGTCATTAAATGGTTAGCGTATCATCTTGCAGTTGCAGAATGAGTTTTGATTTGTCTTTTCGCCTTTATAAGGAAACTAATAACGAACAATGTATCGATTGTGTCCATGCAGTGTTTGCTAAACCCAAGAGTTGATAACATTTCCCTTCGCTCTGCAACTCCTGATTTTTTTAAAATAAACAAACTTGGCCAACATGCTGGCAATTTTACATTCACCTGAATAGAGTTATGTAGTTTTTTTAAACAAGTCTTTGGCAATAAATCAAATCTTCTCAGAAAGTTGTATTATGTTTCAGTTCCTCTTTTTTGACTACATAAACCATTTAGTCCAAAAGTTACCAAAGGCTTTAGATTTTATAGCAGGCTACTCATTCGAAGCAGAGTTGGATCACAAATATCTCTATTTTGTAGTAGAAATGCCTAGATTTCTCTTGATAGGATAATAACCATAAGCCAAATGTAAAAACGCTTCAAACACACCACAAACGCGAGATGTATTTTAGCCGCATATTATCACCATTCTAGTTTGCGACTAAACGTCCAAACCCGATGTATTTGATCATTCGCGTTTCGGGTTAGATTAGAGGAAGAGAATCGGAATTGTCCGGTTTCAATATATTCCGGTCTTATTTTTTTCAGGATCACTATGAACAACTGCAATGTCTAGCAGAATATGCTACTAACTTGGTCTCACGTTCACGCCAAATAACTCCCATCTATTTGCGTGTGGCACCAATTAAAAATCCACTTAATGGGGTGATGTTATGCGACTACAAATCTCTGGAAGGCAACTTAAACGCCGGTGATCATGTGTCCGTTCTGCCTAATGTACACGTCATGGACAACAGCAACCGCATTCTGGGTGCAGTTTTTCACCATGGACGTTTACGTGGAGCTAGGAACAATTATGCGGACGGCAATCGTCCTGGTTCATGGAGCCCACGGTTACTGCACAAAGTCCGCCCACGATCTCAGCTCTCAAAAAAAGAATTGGTAGAACAACATATGACTGACGATATCTACTGGAAGGTTAGAAAAATCAAGGGGCACATGCAGTGTGTTGTCCCGTCAATTTGTGTCGGTCTTGTTGATCCGGATTTAGATGCTAGAGAGAAAGCCATCACGTAAGTTATATCTAATTTGATCGTTCTGACCCTTCGCTTACGGCTCGCGGTAAGAGTTAGGATGTGCGTCTCTCCTCTTACGAAAGTCCTCTAGGAGATGCTTACAATTAGCCTCCACATTGTGTTACCTCAAAGGAGGTGTCATTTACATTGGGATTCACACTGTCGGGCGAAAAGATAAGTTGAAAATTATTCACCCAGGTCTATTTCAAAACAACTGATGAGATTATGGTATGGTAGCCCCCCGAAAACTGTCTCCGACGTAAACACTTGAAGTATTTCTACTGAGCGAGTATGTTACATGTTGTGGGGATGACGTTTTAGGTGGTTTTCTACGAGTCAAACAAACACTCAAAAACACTAACTGAAGTACAATGAAATACAAATATACAAACAAGGAGACGGAGTGGCAATGAGCTCTCTACTCGATTAACTTTTGGTTGACTTATGAGTAAGATCAAACATCCTGTCTTTGAGTCAAATGGTCAAACAGTTGACTGTATACCGTCGGTATTTTGATAGTATATCTGTTATCTGTGTCACTTTTGATCCAACCGGCGAGATCCTCACATGTTGCAATTCTGCACGGTCCGTACTCCGATTCGTTGCGGATGATGAATCTGTCGAAAGTTTACAGTTTGTTGACATCGCACTAGTACCCAAATAAACTCGTTTAAGTACAGCTGCCCCTTAAAAGTGACAAAGCTCCCGAAACTGCCATACGTTGATAGTCAACTTCATTTTGAAGGACCTTCAAAGCAGCACTGCTAAAAGTTCACTGCGCTAGTACTTGGGTGCTCAACCGATATCTGAAAATAGACTTTTGGTTTAAGACTCACGATTGTTAATCTATTCCTTTAGCTCTGAGTGGTCCGCAAACTGCTGGTCGTACGTCTCGTTGTCCATCCCAGAGAATAGCCAAGTATTTATTCTCTTGCAATACGATCGGGGAAACCAGACACTTGAAAAGTGAAGTTGAAAAACACTTGATCGACGCTAACCCCCGCGTCAGCCCAGGCAAGTCGACCGATGCGATTTATTGAGTGCCACCTCATCATCATGATCATCGACAGCGCATCATCAGTGTTCAACACTGGTGCTTTGATGCTGTACAACACTGACTGATTTGAAATCCTTATTGTGAAAGAAAAAACAAGAGTAGACGGGGAAGGGACTTATTGCCAGCTTACCACAATAATTCCGGGGCTCCTACACCTCCAGACACTCATAAGACCAATCTGAATAGAAACTGACAACAAGAACGCCACTGACATCGACTAACAGCCATATCTTGTAGTGTTGCCAACCAGGTGCAGTGGAGATCATGCGGCCCCCATCCTGGAAGGCGGATAGCACAGACAGCACCCAAAATTTTCGCAACCTCTTTCACACCCCTCTGCAAGGTTAAAGGTTGGCCACCTCACTGCTTCCGCCACTTTGAATTGGGTACGGAAAAGAGCACTCTCTTCGGCAAACGATGGTTTGGCATGAACAGAACATTGCCTAACCAAAGCAGCGTCTCGTGCTGGACACATTCTTTGATGGAAGTCCCCGTTGCACGACCGAGAACTCATTTTCTAATTGCCTAGATGCGGGTCTGCCGACACCACTGTACACAACAGGTCATGTCTCACAGCCATACAACAAAAAAGCCCGTGCTGTAGCCTGATACACACGGCTCTTCAGACTCAGGGATACACCGCTTTGATGCCATAGATGTCTCAAATTAGCCAACGCGACCCGAGATTTGAAGATTCATGCATCGGCCTCATCTGTCACACCACAATCAGAGCCAATACAACTTCAAGATATGCAAAACGCTCCACAAATTCGAGTACCTCTCCCTGGATTGTAAGTTGCGTGTTCAGTGACTGCACGTCCAGAAGCATGACTTTACACTTTGGGGATGCAAAGCACACGCTCATGAACGGGATGGCTTTGGTTAGCTCATCGAAAAGCACCTGCGCGTTCTTCTCCCCTTGGAAGACGGGAACGATATCGTCTGCATATCCCAGATCGACGAGATTTTCGTCAGATACTAGTTGACCACCAGGGTTTTGAAGACTTTCGTCTCGATATTTCACCGATCAGGGAATTAAATAGGAAAAGAGAGAGTGTGCACCTCTGATGGACACCACTATGGGTACATAAGCCTTTCGAGAGCTTTCCGTATACTCTCACACGTCCGGAAGTCTGAGAATACAAAGAACGTATTTTGTTCGCAAACTTCCGGGGCATTCCTTGATCAGCAAGCATGTCAACAAGAACAAACTGGTCAACCGAATCGAATGCACCTTTGAAATCCAGGAATGTTAAAATTGTGAGTTGTTTGTACTTATGGCGTTGTTCTGGTGCCTGAAGAATTGTGAAAATTTGGTTAACGCAACCCCTACCAGGCCTGAATCCCGCTGGCTGCTCTCGAGTCAGTGTTCCTCGAGTGGCCATAAGGCGACGAAGCAGAAGTGACGCCAACAGTCTCGTTATGAGGAGAGTCAAGCTGATCCCCCTGAGGTTACCACATTCACTACGAGCCCCTTTTTTGGAAATGGGGACTATCAGTGACTCTCCGAAGTTGTCTGGGACAGACTCCTATTCTCAAATGCAAACAGGATGCAAACGGGTCAGACAAGCGCTGACTGTATGACTAAGGACTTCATCCCCATCTTTGAACAATGCGGATGGGACTAAACGCTCTATGACGCTTGAGAGAACACATGCGGTCATAAACCTCCGAGACCGTGGGGTGCTCCACGTTCGCCCTCCAGGATTGTACGTCAGCTGTGGCAGCTGACGACTGGCAACTGGTAGCCACAATACCTAATGTTCGAAGTATTCGACCCAAAGGTTGAGACGTTCTTCTTTATTCAAGACGGTTACTCCTTTCTGATCCTTGATGGCTTTGCTCACAGGTGGTTTTCGGGGACCAGTTGCTTTGACCAACTGAAATAGTCTTCGGTAGTTCACGGTTTTCTGAACCATGTTAATTTATTTAGCTTTCCGAGTTCACCCGAATTCGCGGTCGGCGCGCACGCTCAGTTTCACTTGACGCCTGATAATCCGTCGCGTTAAGTTATGTTCGGGACCGGCTGGAATACTTCACCGAGATTTTAGCAGTGCCACTATTCGGTCTGATATCCAGTGCTTGGGTGGATCTGGTAGTGCCGTGCCACAGGCGAAACTCCAAGTACTGTGCAAAGAGGTGGCGATCTCGTCCCAGTGTGAGGGTAGAGCACTTGGAAGAGACTCTGGAAGACGATTCGGGTGAGCTAGTCTAATATTCGGCTCTGCCATTCTCTCAGTTGCTAAGCCATTTGTCGGCACAGTAAGCGGCCCTGGAAAACGAAGAGGAAAGCAAATCTTGGCGAGCTCAGAATCCATATTTGTGTTCTAAAGCGAGCTGCAGTCAGTTGCTGGTCCGCGCCGCCGGTAAATGGTGACACTGCGATCATAGCCGGCCCACCGTTGGAGGACAACATGTGGCCAGACTACTTCGGCAATTTCCGAAGTTAGTATTGTATAAAAACAGCCTGCTGTCCACACACAACTGAAGCAATCGTTCACCATTGTCAGTACGTACCGAGTCCAATCCATGTCGACCACCTAACGGAGTCTCAGATGCGCAAAGCCTGCCCGCCTGTACTTTCCGATCTCCGGCTTTTAGCCGGCCGCAGCAGGGTATTTAGGACGTCATAAAACTTGTCTTTGATGGTGTTAGAGCTACATTCGTTTAGACACGGTAAACAGATATCGATCAACTTCCTGCTTCTGAGATTTCTTCACAGACATTGGCAGACTAACCGCGCAGAGGCGAATATCAACGGGTATCCTGTCAAGCAAGGATCCTTCCCTCGGGTGCCCTAGGACGGCACCAACTTCTGCACAACCTGCCAAAGCAGCCTCTGGATCGCCAGTGGTGCGCAGCCGGATGCGAGTGGAGAGTGATAGAGCAGTTAGCTTAACCACTGTGCTTGCATTTTGGATTATTGTTTCTGCTACATAGCATGTCAAGCGAGTCAAGTGTGAGGGCAGTGCAGCTTGTTGTCCGGCTTATTTCAGAGTGCGAACATTGAGAGCACCCAGAGAGACTAGACGTTGTGGCTTAAAGATTGATTTCGAGATGCCTGAGTATGTCGGCGCCGGTTGACGCGCACATATTGCTTGCAAAATTGATGCAGCACAAACGGAGTCATCAGTCCTAAGTGCTGGGCCTACCGAGAGAGAGTTATCAATGGGGCGGAGAGAGGGGGGAAGAAAAAGTGTGTGAAAGAGAAAGAAGGGAGCGTCAGCAGTAGCCTGTTTTCGCTTACCCGCCCTACTGTACGCAGCGAGTAGAGCGACTCGGCTGATGGCAACACTCGACGGCCAATGTGGCATGAGCTTATGTGTGTGTGTGCAATTCATGGTTGAACGTGGGGCTTGGGCCTGGGGCCGGGGCACCCACACTTAGGAGGACGATTAGGGTTGTCAGGCAAAGCCTTTGACTCAAAAGCCTGAACGCAAGGTAGTGGTGTTTGGCGGAAGATGCAAGTGCATTTCAATTTTTATAGGAGTTGCCACACATGTTCCAATCCCCAACCTAGTGGACCAGGAGACTGTTTTGGTCAGACCTCTGACCACTGACCAACCTGGCATGAGAGACTCTGCTCATGTGGCACGGATACCCCTCAGTATAGTTCAGTAGGTCGCAAAGGTGCACAAACCGTCACACCACGGTAAGTTCCAGTCCGTTGGTGACATACAGTGCCGCCTAGTCATTCAGATTCCATCCTCGGAAATGCATTTAAGATACCAGAGGTGCTTGCACTCAGGTTGTGTCAACCAGCACTATGTAATCGAAAGAGCATGTGAAAGCAAATAACGACCCTGACCGTAGCTACTGCAGTTTGGTAAGAAATTCGCTACGCTTAGTGACAATCCTAACAATCCAACTCCTTGTGTTCTGCGCGCAATACGAGATGCATTCTCACTAGAGAAACACCACCTGCTAAAGGGTTGACAGTGATACGTTTCCGCGATACAAAACAAGACTAGCATCTTGATATGATACATGATATGATAATGATATATGCGTATATTACAGGTGGATGCGATTATTGCATTAAACTCATCTTTCTACCTAAAAGAGGATTTTATGTTTTTGAGTGCCATAGTTCTGATTACCTCTGACTTAGAGCAAAATGTTTGTTGGAGTTGTCAATAAACATGACCACATGACCACAAATGTGAAACACATATGTTTCCTTTAGGGATCCATGCACTTTCCCGTGTACTGGACGGTTTGCTTGATGTTCCGAAATTTCAGTCAACGGGTAGGTATAAGCTCCAAATATCATAACTCAAAATTTGCTTAGCAGGAGTCGGAAGGGCGCTATATGCTCGGTGTTCCGAGAAACGAAACGTACTCTTGCAGACCCACTTCTACCCAAGGCTGGACTGTAAAGCCTAATGAACCACTTGACCACTTAAATTTGGTACTAAGAATGTCCATGCCTGTAAGACAGTACAGATCAGATAGGTTTACTTGAAAGTTACCACCTTGGATGAAAATACTTAAGAAAATCTACGAAAGGAATTATTTCTCTAGAGAATCTAATGAGTAGCTGATAGGCTGAAGCGGAGGGATGCATTGGCGTTGAACACTGACATTATGCTGTCCGTGATGATGATGAAGATATGCTAGTTCACTGTCGGTTTGTACACTGAAACAGAAAATGCCAAACCGCATTTAAGTCGTGTCAAACTTTAAAGAAAATCAAAAATAAAACTTAAACGCCGTTTAGGTTTCAAATCCCTTCTCAAGTTAATATACAGTGATCAATTGAATTCCCCTCAATGGTAGCAAAACTGGATTTTGTTCTGCAGCTTTCTCTGGACAGGTGAAGATGTAACCTGGTGACCTTCTGCCCAACTAAGATCAACGCGTATAGCTGATATTTCATACTTTGGGCAATTACTCCTTTGACTGTATTTCTTATTGCATTCTGGGAGTTCTGTGTAGCACTTTTCTTATGAGACCTTTAAATAGGGCGAGACTACTTATAGCCCATCGAAGGGTTTTCAGTAGCCTTATGAGTATTGTATTCTGTCAGGAGTAACGCGTTTGCTTGCCCATGAGCGCTTATCTAAGGAGAAAAAACCATGTGAATGCAACGAACTAAGAAAGAGAACAATTTTTGAGTTGTTAGGAAGCGCACAAAGAGTGAAGGCAGCTAATGGTACTAGTTTTGTCTGCCAACACTGCCTACCCGGATTAAAGCAAAACCATATTCCGAATACGCTTAGTTGCCTAAGGAAGGTAAGGCACTTTTTCACGCAGCGCCATTGTGGGTTCGCACAACAACTCCATTGTATTCT
>SJOL01003945.1:151253-180262 GCA_004794785.1 Opisthorchis felineus | reverse complement strand
GTACTGATGGACACGTGGGAAGATTTCATTCAGGAAAATATCATTCACTTGGCAGAATGGTTCAAACTGGTGTTTCTTCGTTGGATGAACTCACAGGTGAGCAGTTTTAGTGTTTTTTAAATTTCGGCTTAATTCCGCTGTTGTAGCTATGCCACGCGAACAAAATTTGCACATATTTGAGTTTTGCGCTTTATTTCGTTTTGATTTCACATTCTGCAATCACAAACTGCATGATAATGGTCATTTTTTTCACAGGGTGAATAGAAAAACTGCAAAGATGTCCCAACTAATCATACATCAATATAAAATGAACGTCTACAACAAAATGGAAACGCTTGTACTGACAAAAATCCCTGGTTTGTGAACCGGTGTTCTACGACACTTCTCCTCCTACTTCTTTGGAAACCGTGAAATTTTCAAGCAGCAAACATGCCCCAGTCAGCAGTTTACTTACTAACATCAGCAAGGAAAGTCACCAGGGGCAGGGCATAGTTGTCAGAACCACTGTAACCGTCCTACCCCGTTTTATCAACTTATCAACTTGTGAGAGCCGGAGTTAAGCGCTGCATTTTATGTCTTTTTGACTCTACAGCCGAATGTACGCAAAAAGGTAGTAGTTGCCCGGGCGTTCGAGTGGATCACTGAATATGAGCTGGAATCTTGTATTTGATAGAGTCTACTTAACACGGATCGTTGCCGACACTGGTTTCTACGGTTACGGGGGAAAAGATTTTTGTGCGGTTACCAAATTTCTAGCCTTCACATTGACCCCACAACTGATCCACAGTTTTGGCCACCTCTTCCAATTTTTCTTTTGGGGATTGATTTTCACCCAATAGACAGGTTTGATTTATCTCTGTCTATTCATTCGTTACGATGAATGAAACGTCCGTTCCGATCCAGTGTTCTTTACTTGTCGGATCACAACTGATTCACGTGCATCTACTGTGACAGATCGCATGAAAAACTTATCAGATTCCAATATATAATATTATGGCTCAGAAATTGAATGTACCTATGTAAACATGCGGAGATTTAGATACATCTTACTAACCAACTACTTACGAACTATTCCTTTCAAATACGAAATATTATCGCAAGTCAAATGAAATTTTATTCTCTGAAGAATTTACTGAAGCATTAACTAAACACCAAACTGCCTAAGATGAGTTGTGGTTAAGGGATGAATGTCGGTATTTCCTGAATCGTGCCCCTGATCAGACAACTGTAACTGCAATCATAAATGAGGGGTTCATTTGTGTTCCTGCTGAGTCTTCCGTTAATTCCAAATGAATTTAAAGATCAGTTTGATTTACGAGTTGCGTACAATTCAGTGTTCGGTTAGAACACAACGTTGACGGAAGCTCGGAGGTTAAAACTACCAAGTAAGCCCCAAGACAAGTGCGATCGTAACCAGGCTGTTCAAATAGTTTTCAGTAACTTTATGAGTAGTTTTAGTGGTAGTGTAATATTATTAATAGCAGTAGTGTAGTAGTAAGTGATAGTCTGTTTGAATCCTATCCCGGACACTGATTTCCTTACAGGTTAGTGAAATGCTAAAGTGTTATCAGAAGAATGAATTAGCCTCTTGCAGTCCACTGCCTTTGATTACAGAGTGAAATTCTGATTCGAAACTTGAAAATTACTATAGAAATTCATCTTCTGAGCTACAAAGAGAACTCCATATATCTTTAAATTACCACTATCTGTCATTCGAGTATGAATGACTATAAGATCAACAGTGATGAAACTATAGTATCGAGCATTAACCTCGGGCGAATGTAATTCAGTGCGTACTGTAAAAGTTTTAAAGTTTTGGCTTTCTTCATCAGCGTGAACAGTAGCTTGCTCTCTGAAGCTAGTTAGGTGGAATAATGGTGGGCCATTCGGTTGTGCATATCGTGGGTCCGGCACTCGCACCTGAAATACTGTTTGTTAGAACTAGGTATTTATTTAAATCAACTGGAAAACATTTAGAACCGACTGAGAAGTCACTAGCTTAGGAAAGTTTGTGGGGTTACCGTTTGGAAATGTTTGAGTGTGACTGAGTTTCAGTAGACAGAGGATAAATCAGTTAGATCTCTTTCAACCGACAGCCTAATCGTCGATGAATGGCAGTGGAAGTTTGGGTTGTAGAATTCTACTATCAACTTGGTCGTTTTTCTTGACCCTGCTCTTGTAGATAAGGCGACATGACTTGGTGGTTGGTTACGACTACAAAACGTCTATTCGGGTCGGAATAGATTAACTGGTTTTCACTCGAATTTCGCAATGGAATTTAGGTCTAATAGCAAATCTGGTGAAGAGCTGTCTTCACTGATACTCGCATACCACTGGTTTTAAACTCGGCTGATCTAAAACTGCTTACCACAAGGTGGCCAGTTCCAGCTCACTTCTATTCACACAAGGATGCTTGGCGACCTCCACCGCCTCGGTCATCAGTTGCTGTGACGTGGACTTGAATTTATTTTGTCGCCCCCAGCCTAGTATATACCACTCGCTGCTTGATGATATGTTTGTCCTCTTGTGCTTTCCGGTCCTGGTGTGAGTTCCTTTGACAGAGCTTAGGGCGGTCGTTGTTTTCGTAAACATGGTCTATGCTCCCATCTCCCAGAAGGTGATCCTCCATTTACACCCGTGCAGACCGCACAGTTTCATTTCTGGAACGCTGTTCCTATGTTAGCCGCATTTAAGACCTTTCGGATAACTTCAGATTTTTGTTCTTTAGAGAAAACACCAAACTTACTGGTCTGTCCCCCATTGACTTTGACCACAGGCACCAATATTCCTTATGAACCAAACTATCTGGATGTACATTACCTGAAAGACTGTTCTCTATTTTACTCTGAGTTGCTGTCCAGTCAAATTTTGTGCACAGAGCCCTAACCTGTCTAAACACTGATGAAACACTACTAGCAACACAGCCTAAAAATAGACGAAAAAATGTTTCATACTTGTACCAGATTGTTTATCTTATGGCAGGCAGTAGTGTTCAGTTTTCTATCAGTCCTATGTCTCATGCAGTCCATAAATCGTGATTTGTGCGAATTTGACTCTAGCTCCATTATGAATTTGAGGCGCGGACCTACCTCATTAGGCTAACAGTAAAATCGTGACAAAACGTATAATCTATATTACACCAAATTACTTTACTGGGTATGAAAATCCGGCCAATGTCGTCTGTTTGAAATGCTTCATAAAAGCATATGCCAAAACCGAAGATATTGGAAGTTCCGTCGCTAGGCCTTGTTCACGGGCGTACACCGCCTAGTCGAGAACAAAGCAGGTGAAGTCCAATTGGGTTTTTTGCGTTTCAGTACGGATTGCGATTCCTTGGCCATTTTCGAAGTCTACATTTGATACCTATGCATACAACTGATTGATGTCAAAACTTACGAACATCGTCTGGTTTCAAGGAGAAAGCCGCAACTCCTCTGGCAATGGTATGCCAACTTTTATAATAAGTATCCGGTTTGTTAGTAAAGTGTTTCGAAGTACGTGCTGAGAACCTGGCCAGCTTTTGGGGTGATGAGAGTATGCCACCCACTACCGGTCTAATGAACACGTGCACATCGCAAATTTTTAGCCTACCTTGCAGCTGAGGCTGGATTACAGTTTCAGGGTAAAACTGTACCACATATCTTGCGCCAAAGGGTTTGTTATTCATTGTTTACCATACCTTTCTGAAACGGCTGGTACACACTTGTTCCAAAACACTGATAATTATTTAGAAAATAGAGAAACAATTTGCTTGTTGATTGAATCCCACTGGCCAATTTGAACGAATTTTGACCTTGCGTTCATTCTATTAGTTACCTCTCCGCCGAGGTCCAGATGACATGGAAAAGCTCTTGCGAAACGTCACAATTTTCTTGTGCGATGGGTTATCATCTGGACTTGGTTTTGATGATGAAGAACTGAAACAACTGGCAAGTGAAATTGATCAAATGAATACTGGAGAAACTAAAAGTGAGTTGAAATATAATCTCACGAGCTTCGACTTCTGGCGAGCTTTGGCGTCGCTGATGTTCTGTTGATTCGTCCGAACAACCCAGCAAATTACACGAAACCAGGTAGGTTGTCCTAAGTGATATTTTAAGAGAAATCCCAGGCTGGGTTTTCGGCTATTTGCTGGTTCGTGAATGAGATCACCCACAGCACGCGTTACCAGCCTGGAATTTCTATTGGCTGTTGTCGGATAGGATTGGCGTTGAAAAGGAACGGTCATTTTGCTAAACGTACGTGAAAAAGTTTTCCATCAAAACCCGGTTTCAGACGAAGGCGACATAAGTTACTCTCAAAAGATTTTCATGTGTTTTCACCAATAAGAATCACCTGACTAGTCACTCTGAGATGTGGATTTCATCAGCAAATCCTGGTTCCGCTTTTCTAGTCGTGCTAGTGTTAGGGTTTATCTATCACTCTGCGGCGACCAACTGCTTGATGGGGCTCCAGTAGTAAGTGGTAGTAAGTAGTGACGCAATTTAAACGTTTGTCTTGTCCCATGCAAATAAAGACGATTTGATGAGGAAAACAAACATGACATTATAAGTCAACCATCTGAACCTCAGAAATCCAGAAATTCCGAAATTAAGCTGTCGTGACACTTTGTTCTGTTTGACTCTTTTGGTACTGTCATCCCATATCACAACATGGTGACATTCCCCTTATCGCTACAATCAAATCAAGAAGATTATTAGCTCGGAAGGAATAATACGTCGTACGACTAGTGAACTTTCCACCAGACAGGAACCAAACATCAACTGACCACGTGATGTAAATTGTGATTGAAGGATGGGTGGCGTTGTATCCTGTCTAAGTTTTGATCCCACTGATGAGCATGCGTTTGTGGCCAGGCGATTAAGTGTTTAAACTGGAAGCCGCGGTTTCGTGGGATGCACACCGCTGATGAATCCCACTGATGATGAAACGACTGTACAGCATTTCTTGGCTTTTTAGCATAGACTAGATCTACCTATAAAACGAAACTCCTTTGGAAATTTCCCAAATTTCCTCATATTACTATTCATGTCAATAACAACGGGTGTCATCCCTGTAGTGGTTTTTAATTTTGAAAGTAGATCAGCTGTTTCAAAAACTAAGAAATATATTTTCCTTGGTGCTCCTCGCTTTGCTTGCGTCAGACCATATTGTAACAGAATCATGTGGGAGCAAAAATGTACTTCACATAGCCGACTGGTCTATCTGGATTGTTACTGTTGAGGAAGAGAGTACTGTCCTTGC
Source organism: Opisthorchis felineus (assembly GCA_004794785.1). Lineage (NCBI taxonomy): Eukaryota > Metazoa > Platyhelminthes > Trematoda > Opisthorchiida > Opisthorchiidae > Opisthorchis > Opisthorchis felineus. The sequence continues at coordinate 175,018 of SJOL01003945.1, read as the reverse complement.
TTCCCCTTACAGAAATAATGTATAAATGTGAGACACGTCAGTTGCTGCCTTGCATGTAATCAACATAATCGGATCAGCATATGGTTTTTTTTCACACCGATTATTTGGAACACGGTCGATTTGGTTGAAATACTCTAGCCGATTTCTGGTGTGCCACAAACCCGTCAATTCGTGCGTCACCAAGTTCATTCGGATATGAAAGTATTGCCGGTTAGCCGTCAGATCACCCAAAACACCAGTACAGCTACTAGGGGCGCAAACTGCTGTGTTACCTCGTTTTTGACAATGACATCCGTTAGCCCAAAAGGTATATTTTTTAAAGAGTAGGTGAAATTAGAGGAAGAAGGCTTTAGGCTAGCCACCCCCCTGACCTGCAAAGTTGCCTTGCGATTGGAAGCACCGGAAAAGAAATTTTCATTGAATTTAGGTATCATCTAAGTGATTACGTCTCCTACTTTAGAATGATTGGTATATTCATTCTATAATATACTCAATCCTCACCGAGTGTCCAATAATTTTCGACGATTGGAGCTCATTATTCATTGGTTGCTAATGGACTATGGTCTCCCGACATCCCGAAATTATGACAGAGTTTTCTGGAACTTACCAGCCAATGCTTCTTTATGTGGTCTATCGCATTGTTCAACACTTCACATATCTCTTTCAAATCGCACATCTCTTCTGCTTCATCATGCTAGAAGGGTATAACTTATCCATTAATTTGGGACCTCTGTTTTGTTCTATATTTGCATATTATGCAATCCGCGTACCACTGACTGAACCAGAAACCTGGTTAACTTACACATAAGCAGGATACAGCTCCGGTGACTAGATAGCCATGCACAGTAAGTCCATGCATACCGGTGTTGTCTCTTATCATCCTACTGGCAACAGAATTAACAGAACAGAATTGACGCGGTTGCGTCATTGCAGCATCGTTGACAGAAATGCATCAGTAATATATACTAGTACCCAACAGCTATAAAACCATGACAAAAGAAGGCCTTATTGAGGAGTGAAAATAAAAGGAAAGGGTGGGGACCTGGTGCGAGTAGGCCCTATATCCTTAAGGAAGCCAACCAAGGATAAGGTACCTGAGCTTTTGGACAGCATTAAAATAAACAGGTTTGAGCATCGTGTCGGAGCAAGGCGCCACCAACTAGATCAACACAGTTTCCTTCGCAAACCTCACCCGACCTAAGCCCAGTGCATATCAACACGTGGACTTTAGCCAAGCAGTCGGGCTAGGAAACGACAGCATGCGTTCCACTGGAATTGGTTACGTACCATGTCCTACAGGGTTTTCAAACACCTTTAGCAGGTTCACATGGGACCCAGTCAGGAAGAAGCAAGGATGACACAGAACTCACTTTGACAATAGCCACTTTCCACGCAGCCGGATAAACTGCGGATTTACATACTCCCTGTTTGCAAGTTGACTTCATCACTCGTCGTTTGTTTGTCGCTGAATGGTATAGTCCAGCTACTAACTTGAAAGATTTCGGTCCTGCCACTCCCCAAAGGTTAGCCTACTGAAAGCACATGTAAACCAATGACAACACGAAAGGTTTGTGCGGTACCTGATGTTACACTGCGGACGCGCCTGTAAGTCTTATATAAACCTGAAGGAATACGATCGTCAGGCAAAATTTCAGAGACCTGATATGAGCCACAGGCCTGCTCACGTATAGAGTAAGCAATAATGTCACACGATACGGTTCAAGCGTCTCCGCCAGAGTCCACACTGTATGATCCATTTGGTTGTCACGGGCTAACAGGAGGCTTGGGGGAAGTAGGAACTGGAGCCAATTTACATCAGCCTAGTTGCTACGCCCAACGCGACCAATAAGGCTTGGGAGCCATTGTGTTCCTCGATGTATGTTCATAAGTCCCCACAGACTACGGATAAAATTGGTCGAGGCTTCGGATGTGACGTTGTTAAACCATTCATATCTGTTTGCCTTACAAAAGTGGGAACAGTACGACAGCATAGTGCACCGCAAAGTTTGATGGTTGTTTTACGCATGTTTTTGAAGTCTTACATATAACCAGCTAGCTTTTATATTTGCGAGTCAAACTTTCTGTCCATCGTTTAGTGGGTGTTACCGAGGTAGGAGAAACCTGAGCAGCATGCTTTTTTTACCTTTCATCTTTATGATTGGTAAACTTGGTGAATACGGAAAAAGTTTGATGTAAAGTAAGTCAGTTAAAGCTATTTCGATTTAAGCCAGAACCGGATACTGCAGGCGTGAGCTTTATCGATAAAAGCTGCGACTTTGCTTTCGAAATGCCGGCAGAACATACTCGTTAGCAAAAGGCATAAACCTTTAAGTCATGTGATATTCCATTGACCAGAATGAGTCTTGAATTGAATAGGTGACATTCCAGAAGAGAGTAATTTGCCACATAGCCTTCTAAACCTCCAACCATCTCCGCACATGTTGCAGTTGGACACAGGCAAAATAAAGCGGACGTAATAACACTGTCGTGATTTATCCCCTAGCTAACGTTGAAGCCTGCAAACCTTTCTCAGCAAGCTCAAAATCTTGACTTCATCCTAAACTGAAAAATTTGACGAAGTAGAGGGAGTGGTACGGGCAGGCCGCCTTGTGCAGGACTGTCCAATATGTATCTCTGTCCGCCAAATCAAGGGCTTTGTGTATTCGCAGAATGGGAGACAAATCAGTGGGTTGCTTTTGCCGCCTTTCTGTATCAGTGAAAAGTGGTGTTCAGTTTTCATAAAGGAAAGTACTAACAAGGTTGCTGAAAACTCTTCAACAGCCCATTACCGGTTCCGTCCTTCTTAGCGTTCATCAGGTAAACACACTCCCCGAGTTTCCGTCAACCTTACGTTGTACTTGAACCCAAATCAGACCACTCACTCATACACACATTTGCATATCAATTTGGTTTTTACGGGAGAGACAAGTGAATCTCTCTTTTTTATGAAGAGTTTTCAGCAACCTTGTGAGTAGTTTCTTTTACGAAAATATACTGCAATATCCCAAACGTCGTACCAAATGAAACATAAGGCGGCCTTTGTGCAGCACATTTAGTTGAAGAATATCATAAAAAGGGAGACATTCGGTTGAGTCTCTCGTGAAAACCAAATTGATATGCAAATGAGTGGCCTACCGTTCCTTTCTAAACCCACGCTGTCGGCTTCCTTAACCTTTTGTTAGAGGCACTATATTGACATTATTGTAGAACTATGTAANTACCGTTTCTTTCTAAACCCACACTGTCGGCTTCCTTAACATTTTGTTAAAGGCACTATATTGACATTATTGTAGAATTGTGTAACGTACTCAGTCTCCACTATTGAACAAACTAGACGTGAAAGTTGATGTCATTATCATTTTTTGCCAAGGTTGAAGATTTTGACGAGTCATCCGTCATTTACACAGACTCCTTCGTTTTTCAACTAAGAAATTACTGCTTATAGTTTTCCCAGTTGTCCATACAATTTTCATGTGCGCTGTGGGAATTGGTTTATTTTATATTATTTGATTTTGGACGGTAAAAGCTAGCATTCTGCCTAACCGTCTCCACTTTTGGGGGGGTTTTTGACCGGCCCAGATGTTTTTAAGTATTTGAAAGTATCCTGTTAATAGTCCATGAGCATCTTTAGGTATCAAATGGAACTCTTATGAAGCCTATCAGGACACTACTGGAGATTTTACTTTGTTATTATCCACCATTCAGTCATCAGTTCATGTAATCGTCCTTTGAGTTTGCTAACCGTGTTAAAAAATTCATCTTGGGCAAATATTTTGTCTGTTGTTTCGTTTTATTGAAAACTACATTCTACTGCTTAAATGTGAATGAAAGATGTGACATTTTTGTGATCTTCAGAGCAGTTTTACGCGTGCGTATTTATTTTGGTCCGTTGTTCGTCCATTAATTGCTGTAGATTTGGTTCCGAATATATCCTGGGTAGCATCTTCTGACACTTCTTCACACCTGCCGAGTCTTTCGGTTTTTCGAAATTCACTCTCATAGATTTGGCTTCCTCGCTCGATGACGGTATAGCTTGTGCCATTCAGAGAAATATTATCCCCTTTTTATATGTATAAAATCGCAGCATATCTGAACTAGTTTACGAGTGACACATAACTAAACATTCGTGGTGGCAATCGACCAAGAAGATTCTATCCAAATAGACGGGAATGCAAACTATTATAAATAGAATGGTTCTGGGAGTGTTGGCGAGCCGTTTTAGGGTCACTCCCTCTGCGCACGATTCCGCATAAACTAGGTTATCGTGAAATCCACATTTCAAAACGAAACGGAAATTACTAGTGTTTCAACTAACCAAATAACTAGCTTTTTGGGCAGGATAAGTTTCCTGTTTGAGTCTGAGGCTTAGAAGTATTCAGGAAATGCTTCAAGTTTTACGCGTTTGAAACACAAGAATGAGGAAGGTCCACTGGTTGACTGAGATCCACATGCAGTTTAAGTCAATTAGGCAGAAATCCACGGTTTATGGAACCACAAAAATAATGTTCCACTTTGTGAAATGGTTTGAGAACTGAGGACTAGATGTATTAGTTTACACAGGTACGCAAACGGGATATACTGCAGCCGAAGGCACAGTACAGTCTGCCATACTTGTTGCTTATATACGGCAAAAGTTTTAGCTTCCGGTTCTTCGGTCTGTTTGTGGCTCAATCCGTACTTCCTAATTAATGAGATTATTGCTCCCAACACATTTACTCTCACACAGGTTTGAACGCGCGACACAATAACAAGGGAGCAAAATCGATAGTGTGCGGTTTACCTCAAAAACAAAAACAAACTTTGTTGAGTATCTTCGCAACCGAATCTCTGGGCAGCCTGTGTGCTCATTTTATGCGACAAATAACAGTAGTATGCTGTTTGCTACGAGGGGCTCCACCAAGTCTCCAGTTCCAGTAATTTTAGCATGCAAGTGAGCTCAAAAGTAGACAATCTGCTAAATTTCTGCTCGGGTTTCAACTTCCAGGGACTGAGGTTGTCTGACGATCCCCAGCAGGGCGGAACCAGTAGTAGACTTTATGGGAACTTTGAAAAGTGGTCGCATACTACCTATTGCCAAGAGTTTTCTTTGCATCTGTATCCACTATCCAATACGGAGGATCTATTCAAGACAACAAACAGGCAATGTGGGGAACTCCAGAGTAAAACTACATAATGTGTCTTAAAAATATTGGGGGTAATAACAATGAAGTGATTGGGAAATAAAATAGTAACCTAAATCATTCTTATATTTGAACCAAGAGTGAACAGAATCCAGTAGTATTTGGCGCTCTACGAACAGGTAACACTTGAATTTCATTCGTTTTCTATATCAAACAAAAATCAACGTTAAGTTCAATGGACAACCGCCGCCGGTGGTGTGCGCTAAACTCATGAGAGACCTACAGAAGCTGGGTGACTGTAACGGCGTTTTGCGCGCCACGTTCGTTCCAGTGAAGTACCAAAGGTTGAGTTTTGGCCAACCCATATACATGTACGTGAGCAGCAGTTACAAAACCTGACAGACGATCATGTCCCTTTTTGGGTGAAATACGTGATTTCAAATACCCGTCACCAAGATAACGAGTCCAGTGCTTAGTTGAGCGATTATCCGTCATCGCCATTTGTACGTTATTTGCTTGAGATACGCCACGTGATATAGACTAACTGCCCTATTTTGGACCGGTACTAATGGTCACGTGCTATATATCAATGAGTTGATAGCATATCCACACTGTGTATTTGCGTCAGATTCGCTTCTGTGGTAGGTACAGTAACACATGTTATTTGACTATAGCCGACAAACTGCCAACCCAAAATACATCCCTTACTCTTATTTTACCTACAGCCTACTTAATAAGATGGGGCGAAGACAACTGCTGCAGCAATAGTGCAATCTATCAAATCTGAAATTAGTTCTTAGGATTAAGGAAAAACGCCTACCTGCTATGATTAACTGTTCCAAAATGAACTGTCCAGTCTTTGGTCTTCAGCGGTTGATGAACAGTCCCCACACCTGTAGGATGGGAACAAAATAAGTGTAATCCTGATTTTATTGACTTTGATGAGGAAGAGCTGGATTATCCAATGGGATTTAACAACGATACATGTAAGATTGATATACCTAAATTTTTCGGAATATCACAAGTGAAGTATGGTGTGAAATTAAACCAGATGTTGGGAGTTACAATTTCCTCCTCTATACAGCCAATGGGAATCAAAACGAATTAAATGAAGATATTGAGAGCTTCAATGCAATATTTGGCTGGCTTGAGGTAAGTCTGATTTCAGTAAAAATCTGACAGTTTATCGACGCAAGGCTGCAATGACAATCTGTCGAAGTCATTTTGTTAGTTCACTCAAGTGGCTAGTGGAAAAAAGCTTGATAAATATGATACGCAATAGTTGCATGCTTAAGTGTCTGAAAGAACGGGGCCACACCGTGATGAGAATTTGTGTGGGCTTTTGTGTAGAGCACCAAAATTGGAGGTCCTGAATTTTCCTTGTCAGGTAACTTATAGGCCTGTTTCGTCATGAATTTCTTATGATGTTCAGTCCCTACTACAACTCCTTTGTTCCATTCAGCCCGGTGATTAGTGTGCCGACTACATTCACCTTCCACTGCACCGTGCATCACTATTTCCAACTTGTTCTAAGAAGTCATTGGTATGAGAACAAAACAGGTGGCTCCCCCATGGACACTTCAGTTTATTGTCCTAGTTTTTGGCAAGATGTTAATGTAAGTTTCACTTATCTTTGGGAATTAACGTGGACCACTCAAAATATCAGAACAGGTTGTTGTGTTCGTGATCCGAAAGAATGGGTAAATGAACTCTCAAAAAACAGTTTCAACAAAAATAGTGATAATGCGAGTTAGTAAGGTGCAAGTGCCGTCGCGCTTGGAAACTGTGAAAATGACAAGAACGGTATTAATCAAAACCAGCTGATCTTGCACCTCATTTATCAGGGTGATGTCATCTGGGAATGACATTAACGAATGAATTTTGCATCCACTCAGAGGCAAAGACTGGGTGAACTCACCCCATTATTTCTGTGTTTGATGCACATAGTTCGTTGACCATGATATGATGGACCGCATCACGTCTAATCTATCATACGATTCAGAGGCTTGTATTACGTCGACCGAAGAAAAATTTAGTATAGCTGTTATCAGTGACAGTGGATCATCAGATTTCAGTTCCCCTAGTTTTTTAAATATCCACAATTACTCTATTTTCAAGGTAACTGACCAAATCATTCGGCTATGTAATGTTCCAATAATAGGGATTCTGAATGACCGTAAAATCTTGTTAGCTCATTTTAGCATTGCAAGTGGCAGAGGGTTAGAGTGTTTCATTAATTTTCTACTAGCTTTCGTACTGGTGAACACCTCTCTTGCCTTCTTTTAACTTCGCTGGATGCTTGCATGGTATGCTATTTTTTAAAATAAGCCCAAAGCATGGCGTGGTTTGAAGAGATAAATCATGAGGAAAACAGTTTAAATTTAGTGGAAGACGGATAAAGAATTAAGAGTTAGTACTGAAATAGTGTATAACCTTTACACAAATGCAACAGGATAGTCTAGCGCAAAATACAGTTGACTGTTATTGACCTTAAAAAGATACATCACTTTCCCCAGGGGCACCGACGCGAAGTGATGCATGGGCGGAGGCTAACGGATTTTGAACAACTAACCCTTTTGAGTTAATTTTATTTAACAGCGGCAGACATCTGTTGGGAACTTTAAAATATCGGACGATAGTAAAACACGATAGTAACACACGATAGTAAAAGACATTGTCAGGTTCGAGTTGATCGCAGCGTTTTTGGCTAACGCATCCGATCCAGTCCGCCATCTTCAAGAGATCTGATCACGTTCAGCTATAAATTAACCATAAGCTTTGTCCATATCTTATGTGTGTCAGACAATTAAGTAAGTGCTATAGGTGGCAAAAGCAATGGTTAAGAACCCGCTGATTTTAGCAGATGGTAATTAGCTCGCAAGCGTTTTGTCAACTATTAATGTGCCACCATCAGTGTGCGATTGGGATAGGAGTAATTCCTCCTTGCTTGATTGAGTTTATTTAGTCCTCAATGGCTAGCTGATATCTATTACTGTGATTGGTTAAATGAAACACACTTGTTCAAAATTCTTTTGGTCGGTTTAAATTTGTGCTACGTTCTGGTCTGTAGTCCTAGCCATCAATTGGTGCGTTCAGTAGCTTCCGTCTGAGGACTTGTTCTTGTTCTAATAGGTCGGTTTTCAAGTTCCGTTGCATCATGGTATGATTTCCATTAATTAACTTTAATATTACGGTGGTTTCCATTGCTGATAATTAAATTTCTTGGATTTGATTGGTCTACTCTCAGTATCTAAAACATACTATTTTTATGTGCAAACTATTCATCAAAAATTTCTTCCAACAAGTGGCTCCGCCATGCAGTGCATACCTCACCTATTTCGATTGGAAAATTCTCCAACCGATAACGAACGGATACTAAGTTCACGGGATTGTCTATCGAGTACTTAATTGCATGATGTGGCGGGATAAATTGTCGGTAGGATATACATAACATACATGCACCTTGCCCTCCCTTATCCCTCCATAGTGAGCTCGATACATAAAGGGCTAACACCCACCAAGACACCACCTTCCAGTTGGCGCCTGTTCTACTGGTACAAACGCGACCGGGGTCAGATGTTACCCTGTTGAAGAGCACCGGTTTGAATGTGAGCGTTCAAAATTAGGTTACTCACTTGTTCAATAGGATAATTTTCACCTTCTCCGCTGGTAATAGATACTGTATTAAGTTTGGTCTAACAAGCTGGATAATAATCTATTGGTGACTGCATATCTGCTCACCAATTTCAACATCATAATAGTCCATTTATCAACCTGTCTCAGGATTTTTTACTAGGTGGATCCTTTTGACTCACCAACAGTCGTTCTTTTCATCCACTAAAATTACGTGACCGATGCCTCCACACCATTGTTCCATTACTTAGTCTCAACTGCAGTTAGTCCCTTATCCATAAAATGCTCGAGTTTTTACGGTTCAAAAAACCAAGCTGCGCACCTGAGCTACTCATATTTAGTGAAACTACCGGAAGCTACTCCGTGCGATGGTACGAGTTCAGTCGGACCACGTGCGACCTAGAACGTTCCAGATCATCTCTAATGCTACTCTTCTGGCTTGACGTAACTAGAATCACTGATTTTACTAAATGACATATCTGATGAGTTCGAAAATAACAGATTACTTGGTAAACTATCGGAGTCTAACAAGATCCTGACAATAGTTGCTAGAACAGTGACCGTCGAAGGAAAATGTTGTCCAAAGGGTGTTGAAAAAATTAAAGAGCCAAGAATAAGGACACATTGTACCATCGGACGCACCATGGATTTCTCGTTTGCAATTAAAGCAGTTCTTGCCCGCAGTAATTTGGCGTAATACTCGGTGAACTGAAGAACATAACTGACCTAGAACCTAAAGGGTGTTTATTGGTGTTACGACGTTTTCATAAACTAAGTATCTGTAAAAACTCTTGGGATCTCAACTGTTTGCTAGGACAACGTCTTACTACTGATTTCCGAAACCTGGTGGGTCAGTTGTTTAGCTCCGCTGCCTTTGTACTGGGAAAGCTGCAGGGTTGGGTGTACTTCGCCTGATAAAATTGTGGTTGAAACTCTTGTACAACCTATTCCGGAATGCAGGCTTTCAAAAACAGTGCGGGTAAATTTGTTCAGGTTCATCATACCACCGAAAGATTGAGTGCATGTAAAAGAATCTGCAGATGAGCAACCGTTTCTAAATAATGTTAACGGTGACTACAGGCTCAGCTGGATCTCAGGTGAGTCTCTAGCTTATGATATTGATCAGCTGAATGTGCTGCACAAAAGTTACCTCGTGTTTCATTTGGAACAACTCAAGATTTCGACATAATATCTTTGAATACTTATAACGTGAATGGGTTGTGCAGAATATTCTATCGATCTAATAAACAGTTTCATATCATGGGAAGATCGACATCGCTCTCATGTGGATGTAGAACTGTGCAAGTTTAAAGAACGCGTCATAAATGGCATTATATAGCAATACCCCATAAGTGCTCATAGGCCACGTGACTTAACCGATCTAGCTGCAGTTTCGTTCTGCAACGTCAGCAAATCCATAGGTATGCGATCGTTTCAAACGGACAACGCATCACGTAAACATACTCATCAGCACGTGAAAAGAAACTGAATGAATTTCATAATGTTAACATAACTGCAATCTCTGGAATATCTTGAAATGAAAATTCCAAGTACATATAGCATATGCGAAAACAAACGTTTTTGTATGCGCAAAGGAAAACTACAACATGCATCGTGCGTGGTAATCATGGTCGGATGACGGTGCTTTGCCTGATATCCTAAACTATACTAAAAAGATGTGAAATCGAATTTTACGCGGGACCTTTTTCTGGAAAAACTTTACTTACTCTGAACCTCAGTCGGCCACAAATTGGGCAACTGGAACACATTAAACGGAAACGCAAAACTGAGTAAACCTGACTACAAAATTCCAGACTGTCGGAGTTACGTAGGAAGTGTAAAACCAGGAATGATAGTCCTTTTAGACCTACAAATTGTTGCCATAATTTAGTTTTCATAAAATATCTGCTGACGACTAGCTTATCCAGGGGTGATTGTCTCCGCAATTACTAACTGTGCAGATTCCACCTCTGTGAGAACATATATACAGATTGTTTTGGTCATTTAAGGGAACATATATCGAAGACAGATATTCTCACCAGACCAGTTCGAATTATGTCGGCATCGAAGATTTACGGCTCGCTCTGTATTATACCACAACATTCGCGTGACAGTAGTTTATGGATGGCCGCTGAACAGCGTCCGTGATACCACCTAATACCTATTCCTTCCTATTACTACTTTTGTTCCGATCGTGTGCTTGGTGAAATCCTTACGTTTTCCAATCTAAACTGCTCATTGTCCACTAGGGTCTTTGTTTTAATATTCTTGTACTGCTACTGAAAGTTTGACTGGTCCCTTAAACTTAAATTTCTATCTAGCCCGTCCACTAACTTGTAGCTTGCCCCTCACTTTTAAACAAGCATGCTGCCGGAATTCTTGGAATAATTCCTCTCAAATTCCTTTTCCAGCACCATTGATAATCTGGTTATCACAACAGATGACCTTGAGAGGTTGAGTCTCAAGCCCGTTCTTTTTTTGGATCTCCAACATCGTGTTAAGAGGCCAACCAGAAAAAGAATGAATATCGATTGATGCATGTGGGCTTCGTTAATCTGTAGCTCCAACAGCTAGTGCACCTCTCGGTACTTCTGACCATTTCACTGTTTTTGCCCCCTTAGTAGATTCTTCTCCTTCGTTTTTTCATTCTTCCATAGCTTCCACGCATATATCCTTTGTAAAAGTCATGAAACCCTGGGTGGTGTTGTACCACTGAAAGCCTCTATGGTAGCCTCTCTGCCTATGGTTGGACCAGTTTTCTTCACCAGAAACATTTTCCCACCCAATTTTGAGATAAGTGATAGAGTCTGAAAATCTACTTCATTAGGCAGCTCTTATTTTGCAACAGACTGCTTGAATCAGCTTATCTTAAGCTACCTCAGAGACAGAAGAGGCGTATTTGCAAATTTGGGAGGCTTACTGTCGTGGATGAACTGAATTCACAAATGTGACGAAAATAAAAAAAATTGAGGTATGCTTTCCTGTACGCACTGATATCTCTGTGGGATTAGAATTCTTTAAACAAAGAGTTTCTATTTGATTACAACGGACTCCTCTTAATACTATTTCCCCTTTGAATGACCGCGTTCTCATAATGCCTTGAAAGGAGTTGATGCACTTTCTCAAACCCTTTCGATCCTGAGCTTCTTCATGTCTTGATGGCATGTTTTCTCGTCCACACAAATACTATGGTAGTGAATTAAGTGTGACTGAATTGGACCACAGTATTACGTCATTTTTCAGTTTTTAAAGCAGTTATCAGCACACCTATCCCCAAAGTGGGTGGAAAGTACCATCTCGCTGCTTACTTTGTGGTCGTGTAAAAGGCAGGACTGCGTGATATTCTCTTTTGTTATTTTTCTTCACTGGCTTCCTCCGCTTTTCGAATAAGTCAGTTGAATTAGGTTCGATGTTGTTACCTTCGTTGTTCGCCTCACTAGCTTTTACAGTAAACGATATCGTTTTCTCTTGAATTCCCTTCGGTGTTTATTATTTTGGACACAAAACGCCTGTTTGCTATGTTTTATTCTGTTGAGCACCTTCCGTCTCAGTTGGCCGTCTGAAGAATCACTGCTGTGTTACCGAAAATTGGTCAAAACTAACTCACCTCACTCTAGAGAAATCTCAGTTTATTAATACAAGAACATGGGTTTTTGATAGATTGAAAACAACATCCTGCACCACTCCTTGCATCTTTCATTAGACTTTCACATATGTTCTTTGATTGATTGCCCACTATCTGATTGGTTCGGCGACTCTAGAGGTAGGTTTACACCATTGAATAAAACAGAATACAGATAACTGGATAATCGAAACTCAAGTTCGTCATCGGTGAAAAGCTCAGCTGATTGGCTGGAGCCTATTCATCACTTTTCTTCTAACCTTTAGTCCGGGAATTTCGGGAGAACACCAAACCCATATATCCTTCCCTTTCTATAGTTCAGATAATGAAGGATTGTACGATCATAGTCGCGCTTTTGTTCCAATCTTCTACATCCACTCATTCCACCACATGGTATTTGATTTCGCCTGTTATTTTTTGGCAAACAAAACAGCTCTGTTGCCCTTTAAACACCGCTGTTCATACGGGGCGTGTCACGTGAATTTTTTTCATTACTCTTTTTCTAACTCTTTCGGAAGGATCAGGCAATCTGCCTCCAATAGCATATCGTTTTCGATGGCGATTGGGTTGTGATTCCTGAATACTATTTTAGGATATCCAGGCAGGTTTGTTTATTCCAGAACCAGTCGTGCAAAATCAGTTGTATGAATTTCCTCCTAATGTCGTCTCATTTGGCCGCCTCCCGAAGTTTAATCAAGAGCTACAATCAATCATGGAAATGACTTCCATTTCGTAGCCTCACTCCTCAGCATCCTCAATACGTGCGCTGAATAGCCTGTTGGCGGTAAACACCTGCATCTTCCGTTGACAGGGTAACTCATAATCTTGTTTCTGAAGTCTGTTCAGCATTTTTTACAAGCGTAAAGTATATTATTTGGTGGTTCCTTCACCTGCGACTTGTGGCTTCTCTATCGAAGGTGTGTGTACTAAGGAGTTCAAGGGCTAAGGCAATCGTAACTAGTTCGTTTTCCATCTGAGCGTAATTAGGTCTTGCATATCTTAGACTTCTCTTCCAATAGTCCAATGGATTTCCTTCCTCCAGAAGTACTGCACCCTGATATTGCTGGCTGCCATTACGGTGTACGACAAGCGGCAAGCGCGGGTTGTCATATGCCAGCACTAACATACTACAACTAATACTGGCATCTGCCACTGCTTTCCTAATTTTGCAAACGTGCACTTTCGTATATTATCCCAATATCATGGTAACTCCTTGTGAGCTAATTTTCAAAGCAGTTCCGTTAGGTTAAACAACTGGGAAAGAAATGGACTCACTTAGCTCACCATTCCTTTCAGCTTTGGTACTGGTTTCGAGTCATCCGGGCCGATGTAGTTAAAACTGCCCTGAGTTTTTCTGGGTCTGATTTGAGAATCGATATATGCTGTGAGGACGTGTCCGCGGAATGTATCAAAGCTGACTCAATGCTCAGCTTACGTCGCGTTGGCCGTATACGCTGTTCAATGCAGTGTTTAAGGAATTGCTCTAAATTTTGCTCATGGTTTTCACTTGTCCCACCATTGGCCATACACACTGTTCCTGAAAGACCGCCGATGGCCAGGACTAGGCGACTTTACAGATTTTTACTGGAAACATCGACGCCAAATTGTAAGTGAAGCCAAGGGAATCAACCAAGCTGTGCGCCGAACGTCGTTAGGCAGCTTGATTTCATGTTCAGCTTATGTTACCAAAAATTCTTCAACAAATCTACATTCGTAAAGAACTCAGCCTAAGTAACTTTCACCAGATAAGTGTCTAGCATAGGATTACAGCTTTCTTCGTAGCGCAACGTCCGAAACTCTAGGGTTAGTCCCTAACGAATTTCAAGGTTACAGCAATTTTACTGACCCAGTCTTTCAGCCCATCTATCCTCTCATTAACCCGTATTTCAACAAGGCAACCTAGGTTACCTTTTACCATTCTTTTTACACCTTCTTGGTAATTCTTATATTCTCAGAGCTGCTGTGCAGCATTAAAGGGCATATCAATAGCATTGTCCTGCGGTATTATGTTTACCATAGCTCCAAAATAGATCTGGAGCTTGTGTTGTACCCCTTGGATCACCAGTTCAGCCCATCAAACTTTTGTCTTGCCAGGGTCCTGGACACTATTGAATGAGTATTGATCAACTTCGGTCTTTGAAACAGAGCTGACAGGAACCGAAAGACAACTGATAGCTAAACGGCTTATGCTTTGTCTTGCACACTTTATGGCAGTATTAGTAATTCTCTTTCAGTAGCTTATGTCTAATCCCGTAGGATCTTCATTTCCCTGAGATCGTTTTTGTCACAGGTCTGTTTCCCGTTTTCACGCCGCTAAATGCTGTAGATGGCTTTCGATAGCTGCTTCACCGCAAAAAATATGGCACACCGCAAAAGGTTCATCTCTTTGCCTTTCAGTAGATAGTTCGCGACGTCAGTGTCGCCGATTCCAAGTAAAGCGCGGTCCCGAACGAGACTGCCTTTCCGACAGCTGCAAAAAATGCACGGTTTCGCCAGTTCTTGCAACACACGCATTATTGCTACAATCTTCCAGTGAACTGATAATGCGTATCAGATATGCACCGCACTATTAATTACTTCTGATGGTTACCGCGGTTCCCCAAGTCTACACATTCAGAAATGACAATTGCATCCATTTCTTAGACACATCCACCAAGAGCAACTGATGGTTCAAGTAAATATTCGATTGACCAAAGACCAATTTTGATTGAACAGTGCGACAACTTTAACAGCTTTATTCCACTGAAACATAAAGGTGATTCAACGTTTAGTTGACAAGGCTACAAAAACTGCTGTGTAGGTAAAAATAGAGCCAAAATCACTCGCTTGCTACAACGCTTCATGAAAATGGTTATCCGGACAGGTGCGTCTCGAAAAATATGGCCACTACAATTAAGGAGACCAAGCCGGTCACAACTGAAAGGAAACTGTTTTCACTCGTTCTCCTTTCAAAGGGAATCTAGCCCCGGACTATCCTACTCAGCGTTTGGATCGCACGCTTCATTATTCCTTTCCGGAAGCTCCACCCAACGTTCGGATGATAACTAATCAGCTGACGCCCCTGCATCTCAAAGATAAGCTGTCCGTTCACCCTCAAATCTCGACCGTCTGTTAGTTCACCTGTTGTACAGAAAAAAATGCACGGGCGCACAACACCGTAGTTCCGCGGGAGGATAAAGGAACACAACTCGTTTTGACTGACAATCAACCAGGGAGGTCTATCGACATCGTAGTTGCCACGGCTACGAGTCATGTGATTAATTGTAATACTGCTTTTCAAATACCGTACCAAATGCCTATATACCTACTAAGATGTTTTTTTCAATATCAGTGTCTGTGATTCTTTCACGCATCTTCAGTCAGCGCACCCATAAAATGTCCTTGGGGGCACTGATACCCCCATGGTTTGGTCAACTGACTGCGGCCGACTCAGGTCAATGGATCGTGATATAAAGAGTTCCCACAGTTTCTCTCAGGTATCCCGCTCCACCTTTCATTTTCTAAACCCCCGATCCATATTAACGAGATCCATAAAACAATAACGTTTTAACTTGCACTCTAACTTTGGTGATTGCCTGCGATGTCGACTGCGGCTAGGTGTGAGATGGCTTCTTGCGGATAAATTATGAAGCTGCGGCCTTGGAATTTTGAATGATTTACCTGCTTGTGCTGTGTGCTCTTGAGTGTCACTTCTTGGACAGTAATGTGCTGTGAACAGACTTCCCTAGTCTCTGAGAGCAGTAGAGTCCTACTCACCAGCATGCGCCGTCAAATTTCTGATTTTTTTCCGCCACGAATAAGTAAGTCGAGCGGATGTTCCTCTATGTAAAATTTGGAGTTGAACTTTACGATTTGGGTTCGAAGATGAAATGTGAACCTATGGAATCTGAATTTCGACAAGCACGCATCAGAAATAAAGTAAGCCTGCTATAGAACCTGAAAAGCAATAGATAGTTCACGTTCAACAAGCACAGATCTCACTTCAAGAAACGTCCATAGCTTTCAGATACGGCAAACTATATGTTGGAGCACAGGACATTACGTGTTCCGAAATATGCAGGTTCTGAAGATTCCCCACTTAATACTATTTGACATGTGAGCTCTAGCTTTAAATACTGTACACTAGAGAAGTTCCTCGATGTGGTTTTATGCCGTGCGTAGTAATTTTCGATCGGCAGTTTCATTACAGAAAATGACCTTTATTCTTTTACACACTTTGTTGAACAGAGACATAAAGAAGCCATCAGTATCTGCAAACGAAATCTGAGTGCGTTTCAGGTGGTCACGCGAAAACCCTACCGTCCCTCACTTGGACAAAATCGCGCTGTTGAGTTGATGCACTTGATAAAGTGAGTGCGACGACTTACCGTTGGTAGTTGGGAATTTGACTGAGTATTGCATGCCAGTGTATCACCAGTTAGCTGCCCTTAAGAGGCAGTAACTCTCTTCCTCACTTTACTTCCTTACGCCAACCACTCCGTCACAGTATCCGCTTTTGTTCCGTCCAGTCGAACTAACTTTTGTAACGTTTTCTGAGGGATTTTTCAGCATACTGGTTGCACCACTGTGCTTCGGCAGAGTACTTCTTGGCCTTTCAGCCTCACTTAAGGGACGAAATCTTTGTCAAAACAAGAGAAATTCGGTCTACTCCTTTATCGTTCCCAGTAGACAAGTGTGAATGTTTCGTACATTAATCCGTTATGATCTACCATTTCCGAACGATTTTTTCACGTTGCTGCATCACTTGTACATATGCAACTGAGAACTATTTTCGCACGACGATCTGATATTCCTGCAGAAAAAAACTCACGATTCCAGGTAGAGCGATTCATGACAATGTTCTCTGTTAATACAGTCATGTGTATATGTGATAGCTAACCGCCTTTGATGTCCCTTCAAACCAGCAAACTGATTACGCATGAACCGAACAAAGCTGCAAAGCTACTGGACAAAATGGTGGTTTGGAACAAGAGTTTGGATGAAACTGAAAGAAAAATTCACTATACTGCTGATTCTTCCGATGAAAGGTCGGATGATGAACCTCCCAAACCACATGCCGTTTTGGAAAACTACATGAGAATTCCGACGCCGCCCTCCAAATTTACGGATTGTATGCTTAGTAATCTTTTTACACCTGACCCCAGCTATCGATACGATGACCACTCCGTCTATGGTGACAGTTTGTTTGGTTAGCGGCGTAGGATAGTGATCACTTTCTATAGAGTATTTTGCAATAAATGACATCATACTTCATGCCGAGTTTTTTGTAGCACAATTTTTCCAGCGCCTCCACAGTGGGGAGTGTCAGACCACAACACCTTATACAATCAAGAGTTAAAGTCCAGGCAGTGCACAACCCAATATGGCACTACTTTCCAAGCCAGCAAACCAGCCTGTCTGGAGGAACGATGACGTTTTAAACAGACATGCGCTTGAATTCCAGCCTCAATTCGTGACTAAATTTGAGATATTAATTTGAGTATATTAAGCATGGTATCCGCTTAATATCACAGTAGGTAAGCTTTGGAAACCTAGTCATCTACAGAAAGTAAGGTCAAAAGTGTTTCACCGCAATTAGGCGTATCTTGTCAACCTCGATAGTTGTGCATCTTTATGTGTAAATAAATGGCCTAGGACTCCGCTTTCGTTAGTCACAAAATTATTCCAATTAAGGGTATCGGTACGTCCCTCCTCAGACAGGTGAACCTGTCGGGGTTCTGTATTTATTTGTAGAATTACTATCATTTGCTAAATTCACAAGCCGTAAGGTGCACTTATGGTTCTATCAGTACACACTCTACGGTTATTCATACTGAGATATCGACGAACATACGACGAAAATAGACTTGAAGGGCTGTCAACATTCCAAATGAACATTGGTTGTCCTTTTTGTAGAAACAGTGATTATTTCTGCCGTAACTTGCATTCTGAATTCTGTCGTACGCTCTCTTACTCAGCTGTAGGCATCTAGTGTTTACAGAGGACCACATATATTGTAACCAGAAGCATAACGGTCGACAGGTCTGGAAGCTCAAGTGTGGATTCTTTCGAAATGGGACCAACAGTCTTGAGAAATTCGAATAATAGCAGTTCACTCCGACTTTATCCACTTGGACATTTTTAGTGATTTTTTTGCAACGTTTCCAATATATGCATCGCCTTACAGATTAGTCGACTGCTATGCTTAAAAGACGGCAGTGAAAAATGCTGAATGTCTCACCTAGCTATTTTGTAAGCCAGCGTATGATAGTTCGCTAATTGTAACTTTGCTACAGACACGGAGCACATTATTGATTATTTACTACTGAGGGTGAATACATAACATTTAAACGTAACACAATACTCACAAGTTTGCTGGAAACTCTTCGACCTTATGGGCAGTGTGTTGCGTTTAGACAATCTATTGCAATATCTCGAATATGGTATCAACCGAAACATGAAACGGCCTGGTGGAACACATTCAGTTGAAACAAACTATCGTGAACAAGAGTTTCAGCTGGATTCATTTGAGTCTCCGTTCAAAAACATAACGTTTACCTTACCAGGGGATTCGATTGCTTCAAGGGTTTGGAAACGCTTAATGTGGACTTCCATCTATGATAAGATTGAGACAAAAACCATGTGAAGACAGTCCATTCGGCAGTAACGTTGAAAATATTCAAATTTATAGTGACTTATGAATAGATGATACGATATTACCAAAAATATACTTTTCTACGCAGAAGATACTAGGGCTGGCGAATATATGGTTAGGATGGCTTCTCTCCAGGTTGCACAACTGAGAGGTTAAGGCGCGCAAATACTTGGGGAAAACAAATGAACGACGGTCATAAACCAAATAAGAAAGCTACTGTTCAGCATTGGAATAAATACCTGAAAAAATGCCACTAATAAAATGACACTGGGATACATACAGGAGGGAATAAACTTTGGTTTATGTGCATGTAGGTGAACTTCCGGATGGGTCAAACCAAGGGAGTCTAAAAGTGTGGACAAACTGCTTCGGTAGCCCAGGATGTGGCAATAGCATCCGATCGCAAGTTCTCTTGCCTCGAGGGTAATGCAAGACTGTATCGATATAGTATGACCTGACTGCGTTCTGTAGAGGGACTTTGCAGTGTGCTGGCCAGTCAAAACGGCTATTGACTTCATATTAACTCTTCCGTTTGCTACCCAGTTTCCTTGACATACACCCAACATACGGTGTGGCGCGGCTGCTGAGAACGACTAAACCAGGTTGTTTAGGGCGTAGATGGGCACCAGATCTTTCACAAAAAAGATACTGGTCGTCGAGCACTAAATCAAGTAGAAAGCTTGGGAGCGTGAAGTTCTGCCTATAGCTTTGTAGGGTTCGTTCGCACGGCCTTAAGAACGGCTATCTAACCAGGCGTGAGGAGCCTTAAGAAACGACGCTCGCAATGCTCAAAAACAGACAAACCATTTGGAAGAGGCTGAATCTCCCCAATGTATCCTCAACCTTTTGAGCTTTCGCAACACGTGGACGCACGTGCCTTGTTGGCCATCAGTGTACTCACCCGTACACTTGATAAATGTAACCTACTGTAAATCAAGTAAGGTTGTTCTGCTTTTTAATAGCTACTCGCTGACATTGTCATCCTAGGGGTGACGGCGTCACTAATCGCAGGGTTAATGCAGTACCGCCAGGTTATCCTTTGCCACTTTGAAGATGTTAACCACTAGCTCCCGATAACGCCTGCATCATTACTGGGAGAGGAACGGCTTACGCTGAAACTTAAAGGAGTTGACGGATGACACCGGTGCCTCGATGATAAACAAGCAGCTGGTTTCAGTGCCCACCGTTATGCTGTCATGTTTAGGTAGGGTTGTTGGCTTGTAACAGGCTTATGCACGTTCAACCGCCAGTCACAATCCCTCGGCTTTATGCCGACATCAGTGGATTGCGCGCAACACCATATTCTGTTCCACGCAAACTGTCTGCGGCCTGTTACTATGCGCAGGCGTACAGTGTCTTGAACTGGCTTAACAACAAATGAGATCAGCATGCCAGTCATTCATTAGCCATCTATTCATTCGTGCGGTATGATGATTCTCACGCCGCAAACTCACCTTAGTATCATTGGGAAATGTGTGATCGAACCTTGTAGAGTTCAGTCACATGGGGTCTTTTGTCTTCGGTGGGACTCACTAAGTGATCGTCCACATTTTGTCTCCATGAGATTTTTAATAAGATATCATGGTTCTAAAATGAGGAATTGGTTCAAATCAAATTTGTTTGTCAAAAATATGAACAACTTCCTAAAATCTTAATCGTCAGCTTAACCGGTGTGGACGCCTACTGAAACCATATCATAGATGCGTTAGACACACTACTGTGCGACCGCTCAGTACGATCGACGACGTTGGGGCTCTATGGCCTTTCTTAATCAACGAATGAAAAAAGAATTCCAAAATCACGTTAGTAGGGCTCGCCGACGTTGTACACCTACACACAGAGAATCGAGACTTCTGCCCACCTGTTTGCTCATTGCCGACATACGCGTACAAAACCTGGGTCCTCACAGTTGGAAGTACTAAAGTATGGTCTGTGCACACCAATGCATTCATCGACCTCCGTGGACTAGAAGGCATGCGGTGGGTGGTGCTGTCATCTGAAGCAGCAACCGAAGACCTTTATAAGTGCCGCCGAATCGAATATGAGACACTCTAGCGTTCACTTTGTCTACAGACTTCCCCAATAGAAACAGCACCGGGTTTCGAAATGTGGACCTTTAGCTATTGCTTTCTGGTCTAAAACAATGTCAGTACATAGCACTTCTTCAGCCGATTCATCTAAAACGCCCTGTCCAATAACCAGATTGTCGGCAGATCATCTGATGCCGGTAAATCGATTAGTTAGTCACTACAATCAGCATGAAAGGTTTCTTCATCAGCTGGAACTTGGCTCATCCTCACCATTGGCTGTCGGGAACAAGATGAAACAACTGTACGACTCTTCTTCCCATTTAAGCAACAGTTTGTCTATCTTTCCTGTAAACCCTACCAGTTGGCGTTATCTCTTCTCAATAAACGTATATATCATTAAAAAGTGGGCTTGAACCTAAAAAAAATTCGTAGGCTCTATTCTTCTTTCGATCGTGTGGTTTTCTTGACAGTCATTTTAATGAGGGTAGCGATAAAAAAGGCTGTCGAAAAGAGCGGACCGAGTAAGCCACAGAACCACAATCTGCACAGCACTTGGACGTGAGACTTCACACTTTTGTCCCTTCACTGACCCCCCCCCCCGTGAAATGAGCACTACAAAGACTTTGACTACTTGGTTCAAAACCAAGCAACTAGCGGATTCATGGAGGGACTGCGAACGACACTCAACACATTGACGGTAAACTGTCTGCGCAATCTGCAACAAGGATTGCAATAGCCAATAGGTCAGCTGACAGACTCATTATGCGCAGCATTCTGCGTCATAAGCAAAAAGGGACGCAACCTACGTCATTGCACTTGGCGAATTCCATAGTCTGAGAAAAAAACTATTAAAATATAATACTGAAACAGCAGATGCGAAGTTTTTCTAATTATAATACTGGTTACGGTCCTGCCCAGCGGCAAAATGCCTCAAGACTGATACCAGCCAGTCCACGTGTTTCTGGCATGGCAACAACTCTTGTTTTCATTAGTTTTGAGACACCGAGCATGATTTAGTGAGGTGCATCTGCGAGTTGATGTGCTCGAGTTTGTCCACTGAGTGCCTGCTTCCCGTTGTACAGAAACAAGAATATTTTAACACCGCATAAATCAGTCTTCACGCTGCTTTTGACAACAGCTGTTCTAAGGTGGGCTATCTTTGAAACTGTCACTTGCCTGACCGGCGTGTAGTTTACCACACTCGGCATTTTCCTGCACATCGTTTCCCTGTCAGTAACCTACACAAATTCGTTTTCCAAGCCAAATTGCACTCCTTCACAATGACCTCCGATGAGTCCAGCTGTTAGCAAGAGATGAATCGCCAGCGATAGACGTTGTGAAGGAAACTAGAATAGGTATGCAGTGAACTGGCTATCCCCTTATTTCTTGACAGAACGCACTACTCATAAGAATGCCAAAACCTCTTCAACAGCCCACCACTGGTTTCGTTCATGTTTGCCCGTAACAGAGCCTGTGAGTCTCATAGGTTACTTATTTCAGGAGGTGTAAGAATACTATTTTGTATGTCAGCATTTGAGAGAATGCAGCAGTGTTGTTCAATTTTCTTAGTGCAGATAAGAAGCATGTAAGTATACACTGGCCAGATCCGTATCAATGCCAGTCTGACGGGTGGGGGCACCAGCCCACACATATAATCGAAACTAAACAACAAATGAACAGTGGCGTTACGGGCACACATCACTTGCTTTCCGAGGAAGCTAGTCTTAATGTCGAACCACAGAGCCACCCTTGAAGTGAATTGTGGTGAAAATCCAGAAATTCATCACTTTTCCTTGTCCAGCCAACATACATGCCAAAAGTGTACTTTTCTGCAAGCTGCGCGTTGCAAACTCAGAGTGCAGTTTGTGGGCAGTGCAGATTATGCAGTTTTTAGACAGCTAATTTGGGCAAGTGATTTGTCTAACAAACACTCAAATATGTCCCACAGGAATGAACTAATGTCCACCCTAGTCGTCGGCCACAGTGAGCCGATCCCCTAAGTCATTTGGGTTTCCCGAGTCGTTTCGTTGCACTTGACACTCGTCAACTTAAAGACTTCCCATAAAATTAAGTTCTTATGATCAGCTCAAGTCAAGCACTTTTCGAGGATCGACTGAAAATGCTCAAAAACAAATTATGGCGCCAAACGTACGTAGGAAAAGAGCAGAACAAAAACTTCACTGACAGTGAAAATATTCAGTTTTACAGGTGCATGAGGACGGAATCGAGTGAATGTTTTGGAGTCCCTTGAAGCTGGTAGTCAAGCTCCCACATCCGCTTCTAGCTAAACACCCTCTCAAAACTGTCGAGGAGAAGTCACCTGAAACTTTAAGTACAAATATGAAGCGCTACCTATGCACGGTTTTCAATAGACACTCT
Organism: Opisthorchis felineus; assembly: GCA_004794785.1. Taxonomy (NCBI): domain Eukaryota; kingdom Metazoa; phylum Platyhelminthes; class Trematoda; order Opisthorchiida; family Opisthorchiidae; genus Opisthorchis; species Opisthorchis felineus. The sequence continues at coordinate 151,600 of SJOL01003945.1, read as the reverse complement.
TTAAGCTACTTCAAATTAGACATCCTTTCAGCTGAGATCGAAACAAGTGAAATGCATACAATGAGGGGTAACCAAAGCGACGCCGATGGGAATGAAGGCTTTAACTGTGTACTTTGAAAAAACAAGTAGGAGTTTGAAGACATATGTACGATAAGGTCAATCTACGGGAAAATGTACCATGAAGCTCGCAACCCATTTCACGAGAATAGTATGCCGTTAATAGTGGCCCTTGGTTGTTCTCTGAACAAAACTCTGATTCTTTTCAAAGAAGGAGCACCTTTTCTCGGTCACCAGCATGAGAGCTAACGTTGCTGTCTGTCTAGCACCTTTACCATTATATATATATA
>SJOL01003945.1:132073-150921 GCA_004794785.1 Opisthorchis felineus | reverse complement strand
GTTCAGTTGTCCGTAAGGCCAATGTTATTAACTTACAATGGCCTCAGATGAGAATGAAACTCAAACGTAACGCTACTCTAACGTCTACTGATAATAAAAATCAAACTAGAAGGACTAAACTGATCCGAATACAAACGTAAATTACATTTAAATGGTGGAAGGCATTGTAGATCTATTTCAAGTCATTGCGATCAGTCATCAGTGCAAATGTCGTGAGTGACGCTGGGTATTTTAGCCTGCTGACGAAATCCGTCCAAAACAGACACTCTAGAGGAATGCGCAGACTGTGGCGATCCGTTTTTTCACGTTAACTGTAGTGTATCCTTAGATAATGTTGCCTCACAACCTTAAGTGGCTAATGACGCAATCAGTGGGCTAATAACGAATTCGCTCATGCAGCTCTCACCAAAAATATGGGACCTCATCCTTTTTGCGGCTTAATGTGGTCTCTTATCAGTTCGGTATGCCATTCTTCATGTAATCAGGAACAAGGCGCAGCGCATTAGATTTTTATTTCTCATAAGTGACACATCGTTACTGTTCCGAATGCTCTTTTACTTCGCTGCTTTTGCTTTTTGCGAATGCGTGGTTTATGTAAACACCGGGAAATTGCTTATGTCATGTTATCAGTTCTGACCTTTGCAATATCGTCTGGCGATAAAGATTCACCCGATGTATGGCTGTTTTGGATACCTGACAAGTCGCGTCCCTAAAAAATTGTCAAAGGGATACAACCAAGTCACACTGCCCAATGCAAAATTCCAAAACAAAAGTATCATTCCTAAAACAGACGCTATGAGCTAAACCGATTTCAGTAGAAGTGGGCTCACCAACACATATGCCTTAACCGAGTTCGAAAGACCTTCGAGTGACATAAATGCTGAATTATCACGTGAGAAAATTTTTAGTTAGTGTCCAAGATGGCGCATTGTGCAGATATGGAATAATCGGAATTCTCATCGGAAGGTTCTATGTTATTTGCCGAAAATAATAGCCTGGCGCGTTTCGCTTTTTAGCCTTATGGTGACAAATGCATATCCTAGAAATGTCCTATGGTCACGTTAGTACTGCCGGCATGTGATGTGTATAAGTTTCCATGTTTGGCATGCTAAACCTCCACTGTGAAATTTCATGGATTTTAACGCTAGAGTACCTTATAGTGAGCACACCAAACCGTTTTCTGAATACGCGTAAGTTCGTGGTGTTATCACAAACATGAACCACTTTCCTATTCCGCGAAGCCATGAAGGTTGTGAGCCGAGACATGTAATAAGTGCACCATCTGGGTTTGTTGGGGCGAATAAACGACATAGTTGTCGTCAATATGCACTCCAACACTTCCAACTACTCAACCGAGTTTTTATCCTGTAAATGAAGCCCATTTATGCTGAAAAGCCGACAAGTACTGTACGGCCATCTTAACTCTGTTAAGAACCATCAGCAGTTTGCAGCTCTCGGGACTCCAGAGTCTCGAACCCGTGACCTTCCGATTAGTAGTTTGAACACTCAACCGTTCTGCCACCAGCGACTGGGCAACACTATGATTAACTCGTACTTGGACAGGATATAACGCCACTCATCTTTCATTCATGGAAATCACATCCCGAGATCGCATACTGGTCACTACGCTTTCATTCTAATCTTCTGACCACTATAGCTGATGGCCTCTGCGTTCTGTCCATGAACTACCCTGTGTTTAAATTTGCTGATAGATTTCACCTTGAGATTCAATGTCAGAGGATCTCTCACCTGAAAACATGCACGAGCGCAAGCCTGTTCAATATGTCTTGTTCTTAAAAAGATATCCCATAGGAACCACAACTGCTGCTCGGAATGATGGCAATATTTGCTGACCACACAGTCTAGCATATTGCTTCTACATAGGCACACCGTAGGAACACGCAGTCGACGTTAACGACCCTGCTTCAGCCTAAGGCATCTAAAGGGCTGGGGAAAAAATCAGCAGTTCAACAACATGTCTAAATATTGGTAGCTCGAGTGCGTTTATTGGCTGCATGTCATTTGGGTTACGGACGTTGTGAACAAGATTGGAAAACAACATTCGCATAACAGCCCCAAACAGTTGAATAGGCCTTAGATACCACACATTCCCTGTTCAATTTGGTGAATTTATTCTGTTGGTGAAGCTCAAGGGTGTTGGAGTGTGTCAAAAGTGCGAACTATCGAGCGGTATTTTGATGCCAAAATCAATTTTAATCTCAGAGTCTTCAACATTTTCTAACGCAACCATGTGATTTGTACGCCAGGCCCATTGTATTCCGTCTGCTAAGTAAGATCGACAAGGGCATGATGTTGGCAACCACGGTGCTAATCTGAACACGTTTGTTTGGACCTCCGCTCCGCACTCAGAGGCAGCGTGCGGGAAGTGTTGCAGTATCTTGCTCCACCGTCCCCATAGCAGTTGTATCAAACTTAGCGTGATGGCAATAACTGATCTGCGACTATCTATAGTGGAAGTTTAGTATGAACTAAAAAACCTTATGAAATCTGATAGCTGCTCTCGTTTGTTTTTGTTTTCTAGTTTTGCAAAAACTCTTTTTGTTTGAAATCGATGTGAAGAAAAGTATGAGGATATACTCGACAGTGAAAGGGCGTCCGCAAGTACCCTACGCAAACAAATGATGAACTTTCACCATCCGGAATGGTAGACCCATATCTTACAATGAAATTCAGGAAGATAAAGCTGGTTTTCAATAACTGGTAGTAGACAACATGATAAAGAATTTTACAAAACTCACCCATAAGTGCTATTCCCTATTGTTTTCGTAAGCTAGGTGGGCTGTTTTGAGCAACCCGTTGATGTGGTCGTGAAATTCAAGACCTCCAGAAACTGAGCTATTAGTTCCGTCAGTGTCTCTGTATTTCACCGTCCTCGTTATTCTTCCTACGAGTTGCAACCAGTTCGACCGATATTTCCTGCTTTATTTCAATTGGTATATTAACTAAGCGAACTCCTTATGCGTTATCAAGTGGGAGCTGTCGCGCTTGAGAGCATGTTTGCAAGGCGACGAGGCTGAGCATGGTCATCTGTCATCTCTATTCCAGTATGTTTTGCAGCATAACATCAACAACGGTTCTGGGGCTAGTGTAGTGCCATGTGATTTGGGAAGGAATCTGGGAAGTCTAGTTCTGTGGGCCGGTACAGCGATAATTAACCTTCGTTGGTACAGCTTGAAACAACTTCCGTCAGGTGGCTAAGTTAAAGCGGCTAACCTCATTGAGACTTGTTAGAGGTGTAGACGCAACACTCTACTCATAAGGTTGCTGTAAACTCTTTGACAGCCCACGACCGGTTCCGCTCTTCGTGAGGCCCATCAGGTAGGCGCATTCCCCGAGTTTCCGTCAACCTTATGTTAAACAAAGGGACTTAGGCCTAGTGAATTATACCAGGTTGATCAGTGCAGTAAGCATTTACTGCGATCATGCACACGCTCTACTACAGCAACCATATATCCACCGATGTTGCCAACTACTGGATTACGGATCGAAGCACCAAAGTCACCATGCACCTTAGTTTCCGGTAGTAAATCTACCGGTGTATTCCATGGACGTGGTCCAGGGGTTGCGAATTGGGTGGCGGATCGCAATGAAAATGTGATATAGCGCTTGCAACGGGAAGTAGTTTGTGGAACCCCGCAGGTATCTGCGGGCAGGGGATAACGCCTTAACCAATGGTGGTAAAGCACTTAATAGCACTTAAGTAAAATTAGCTATATATATATATATATATATATATATATATATATATANATATATATATATATATAGCGAAATACACTCATTTGCAAATAAATTTGCTTTTTAGAGAGACTCACCTGGAACCCAGCTGAATCTCTCGTTTGTGATGTATATATATATTTATGAGAAGCCCCACGTCGGCTACCAAGGGCATACGCTGTTGAAGTCCAAATATATGAGTGTAGCTGTCAATCTAATTTCCGAATAACAATAGGCTTCCAGTGTCCATGAGATTCGTCAGATTCCCAAAAGAACTATACAGCTTCCCGGAAAAAGTCAATTGTATTACAACGTAAGATCGGAAGTTTCAACTAAGGGAGTTCGTCAAATTTTCACTTGTGAATTTACAAATCTGAATTTCTATCCAAAAACAAGGTCAAAAATAAGAAGGTCGTCGGTTGAAAACAAGAACACACAGTGGAAAAATGTTGATAAAATTTCCCGGGCCATAATAATCCAAGAATATTTCAAGGGAATGTTGAAGAAAAATTCTGGATATGATAAAGAGCCGTACTGGAAAAGCTCAATTCAATCGGTGTCTTCCAACGGTATTGTGGGTAGTGATAATTTCTTTCTGATAAGATTTCCAAGATGGTGATGAAAGTGCGGCACGTTTTTGTAACCTTGAAGAGAAGAGTTCAGTTATCGTAAAGCATATTTGGGGACGAAATGAATTTTCCCTAAACTCCAGAAAAAACGTCCAATCGAAGATCTGTTCTTTCTTGCAACCCTGCTATAGGTTTTTGCTTACCCGGTGGGGTGTACATCGGTTGTACCATCCGTAAAAAACTATTTTTAGTGTCTTACTAAAAGTCAGTTGTCCGGTGGGATCAGCACACATGAGACAACACTCGTACACAAAATATCAAATCTCTCTCGCCTTAAATGTTCAACAGTTTACGAGGCCGCAAAAGATGACATTTTTAGTTAACTGTGTGTGAATCGGTTTCTTAGACAGTATCAGGATACCATGGAACTGCTCCTGCAGATGAGATAGCCAAGAGCGGATTTTCTCAAGGGTTGGACAAATTAGAGTCCTAGACTATCGTGTTCTAAAACGTTAGCCATTCCGAGTCGTCATACAGGAATATAGTTAAAACCAAAGCTGGAAAACTTGAACCACCTGATTGCGTGATAAATCCCGTCTAATTAAGGGCTAACCATGCTGTCGGTCACGCACCTGCAACTGAATGACACTGTTCAAACTCCTGTCTGTGGGGTGTGGGTTCGAAAGATTCAATAAGTGCGTCCTGATGACAATTCACAAGAATAAAAGGATTGCGAAAAGATGATAGGCTACTTAGCGTCTGTCACTTCACATACAGAAAAAAATGCGAATTCGACTTGGCATGTTCATGAATAAATGGAAATGGTACAACCCAGTCGTCAGGACGACTAATTTTCACCGGTAATAATATGTCTTCCGGCAAAAGAATTACGTAACGCAGTATGCCCAACTGCCAAGCATTCATAGAAGTCTTAAGTGAATCATATGAAATAGTCTGTCTCGCAAGGTTTCTACAAATAGAAAATGTCGTATAGCTCACCAGTTGATATGAAAACAAAGATATTACCTAATCAATGGGGGATTCAAGATGGAAATCCAATTGAACCCTATGTTTCGTGGTAATACGCAAAGAAAGTACATATCTAACGGTGAGTTATTCCCTTATTTCTGCTGCTCGTATTAGTTTAGAGATCACGGTGACTAACCGGACCAACAAGATTCGCTCGGGGGTTGGCGGCTTTCTCTAGACGCTGGTAAACACGGAAGGCAACACGTCCGTGGAATTGTCAGGCAAACAGCCAAACAGATTAGGTTGTTTAAATCATAAGTTAGGAAAGAAAACATCCTGGGAGCATCGCTAAAATTTCAAATGAGCAATGAGCTCGTGGTTGTTCTCAAACGCAAGAAAACTACTGTGGCTCTCACATGGGATGAAAATCATATTTTACGGTAACATTACTGGAATTTTAGGAGTTACCAAAAACGATAATCACGGAGTAGTCAGTAACTCACTGGGCAGTGGATTGACATCGATGACAGCAAACTTCCGTCGTTTATAGCCTTCGCACATGTCTTCAGCATTTTTCGAATTCGCGCCCTGTTCTACACATTCGATCACATCGACGCTAAATAGATCTAGGCAGAAGTCTTGTCGCACTTTGGTAGCAATCTTTGCAAACAACACTTCGTCTTCTTCGGGAACAATGGATCCCAATTTATCGTTAGGATCCAGCTGTTGCATGATAGGCAATCAGAAATGTTTGTCAGACAACACGCGGTTGCAAACATTTGTATCGAGCATCGTTATTAAAAGTGGAATAAAATATATGTGTGCTATAAGCCACCACCATTCTGATTAGATGAACTAAGGCTACTACATGAAATTTCTTGGACTTAGGCACTTCAGTCATAACTAACCAGTTAGCCTTGAGGTGTATAAGCGCGCAGGCATGTATGATACAGCTTAAAAAATGAAAAGGAGCTAGCAGGAAAGACGAGTCACTTGTTTGTTTTTTTTTTACTGCTAGCAGACGGTTCAGAAGACGGTTACTGAGGCTAGGCGACTAGAGCGCTATTTACAATTTGAGGGCAGTAGTGCACAGTGTAATGAAAAGTGGTGACGCAACTTTGGCCATAGAAGAGACAAAAATTGGAAAGTTAGTTGAGAAGTAAGTGATGCAAATAGCCGAGGCAACAGCCCAACAACCAATTAATGCACCTGAGCTAGCTATCGTCCGCAACATCGCCAACAGATCAGACTATTAGTTTTTCGGTCAGGCTGGGGCAATGTCTGTTTTGATTTGCACACGGGAGAGCCAGAATCACGAATAACAGTTGCCTTACCAATGTTCACCAAGTGCGCGTGTTTGAAGGCTAACATCTTTGAAACACCTGCTTAATCTACGTGATACGAATCTGTGGGTTTCAGTACTGACAGCCATACGTCTACTCGTCTACCGATGTGCCACACTATCCTGTTGAAAGGTCGAGCTCCTAAGATATACTGAATGGGAAAATAAGGCATGTTCATGAGAGAAAAATGTTTCTCCTTGGGAGGATCAGTGCGCAAGTGGCTTCCTCGACATTGTATGCCTTCGAAATGCTGAAATGAGATGCCGGAAAAATGAACGGTTTTATTAAACACGAATTATCGGTAATGCTTTATTTACTGAGCCCCTGTAAATATTCAGCTCAACCGTCTGCCGAAACAAAGAATTTAGTAATCACTTTCAGGCATATTTGGGATTTTTCCAGCTCTTAGGCTTTATCACGTGTGACATGATCTCGGAAACCTTGAGTCATCATTGAATTGCGCTTTAAATGCTGGAGTGTGTATTCTATGGAATCTTTGCAAACGTCGGCTTGTAACACAATGTCACTAACGACTGGCAACTTTTAGTCGCGATACGAGTCGAATCAAAACCACTTCGGATTGAACACCATTGGATACCTGGGTTTTGTGCCGAAAACTCGTATTAGTTGCAAGATAAGGTTAAGCTATTTTCATCCCAGGAACTGATTTCTATCGTCTGATGTCAGTTTGTCAGGGAGAGCTACTTGCTTCGCTGCTGAATCGTCTCCTAAAAATGGCATCGAGAAAAAGAGGCAGAGTTTAATCACGATAGATCCAATATGGATGAGTGGAAATCAGTTGAAATATAGTTCTAAAAGGCAATTAACTCAAGGGTACGACTCACTGAGGATGGCAAACCGACCAGGAACCCCGAAAACGGTCTGGACTGTCACTTACGAGGGAGTGGTCGTCCCAATTTACTTTTTTGAAAAAGTTATTGTCGTGGTTGCATAATGGCTTTTTCATTTTCAAGCGAAACAGCCTAAGTCGCAAATATACGCAATACCACCATTCAGAGGTCTCGTGGGCAAATCAGAAACGACTGAGTACGTAACGCCGCCTAGGGTAGAAATAGCTTTTGCATTGTTGTGTGCTTGATGATACCGATGTCAGCGACTCGTCACTGATCTACTCTGATGCGATTCGTTATACAACTACGCGTCGATCTCGTTGTTTTCATGTTTGTTAGGCTTGGGAACAGTAAGAATTTTCTCCGAATTTCCCATGTTCGTAAGTGATGTCCAAGCATCATAAATTACCCCGTGGATCCTAAGTCACATCGACATCAGAATGTAGACAGTTGTGGAACTGAAAGCGTGTGAAGCGACCAACAAACGGTGAGTTCAGTTGTAACAGACAACAAGGCTCCGTCGTGTTCGGGAAACATGTGATGGCAAAGAGCAGGACGGTATACAAAAACCAAGGGCTTGTTATTATGTAACCGATTAGCATTTCTTTTTTTCGATGGATAGTAGGGGGAAAAGATCAGACTTGATGGGAACAAGTAACATGCCTGATTATAACCCGTTCTCCTAATTTCTTGAAGTTTTTACCCTTACTAATTGCTAAAAAGACGAGAAAAGTTGGTCGATTGCATCAAATTTGGCTCTTGTTGCCACGATTACCATCCTCCTCAGAGCCATCACATGGTTCGCTCCCAATTAATTTATGTCGGACTGTTACCAATTAATTTTTATCATAATTTTGAACCTAGCATCCTGGGTTTAATCTTGGTTTGTCGTCCATTGCCTACAGAATATCTGGCTTGAAGATATCAACAACGCAGCAGATTGAAGGGAAGTAACCGAACTGAGCGTGTCGCTCCAAAGAATGAAAGTAACCAGACAAGCTCACTGCGGTTGTTTTGTTGATGGTCAGGAGTTCAGTCACTGTCGTATAGGCATCAGTGACCTACAAGTCTCAAAACCACAGGAGGTCCGCTTGACTGTCACTAAAACGGTGGGTTGAGTGCGATACTGTCATTGCATAAGTGGATGGAAGGTGGAAAGTTGCAGTCAAGCGTAGATTTCCGAGTGGGTGAACGCATGAGTTGCGTGCGACTTTCGCATTTTGCTCCAGTCGGTGAAAAATGTAATCCCTGTCCAACCCCAGTAGTGTCCTGAAACATTTTGGACTACACAACCACATGAAATCTAGTCATTTTGCCATAGTTTGCAGCACACCAATTCCCGATGTCACCGTTCAATTCAACACTACCGTCCTACGGCGAACCTACTATAATGTGTTGCTGCACCAAGCCAACTACTTAATCAGTGTTGCAAAGATCAGACAAAGCTGTTTTTAGGCATGCCAGTTAACCGTTATCTATCATCAATCACTTGGTCGTACGACATTTCAAATCGTTCTAGAAGTAGAGATGAAACAGATGTAACCACCAGACAAGACGTGTCTCTGTTGAACCATAGGCTAATACGGAATTCTGGCCGGAAATTGGACCTCTTAAGGTGTTGAAATACCCGGAATAACCTAAAACCAAGATGTGACGTTGCTCTCTTGGATTGCATAATGAAGGATCAAAGAATTAAGTGAATTCGTTATTGTGCACGCCGTGATGCTGTAGGCTTTCTACTAATTCTAAAGGTCCAAACATTTAGATAATTCTGAAGTGATTACCACCCGTGGTTTGCAAGTGAACCATGTTAACAGTCTGACTGTCGCAGACATTACAATTGGCCGTTCGGAAACTTGCATAATTGCAGGAACTGAATGAAATATGCCAAAAGCCTTCATTGAACGAACGACTATGAGCTTCTACCGCAACACTTGCCCTGTAACAGCTCATCCAACCCAAACACACGTCCCCTGACAGCCGACCAGCTGATCTGAACTCGAAGAACATTTGTTTACTGACACGTGTTGAATCATCGCCTCACAGCATCACTTTGATCGACCTACAAAAGAGATCAGATGGACGATACCCGCTGTGGTCTGCCATTTTGGGGGCAGGCGCCCTTCATAGGTGTTACATACATCCCAATTACAACACACTACTAGTTACAATTAGTTACAATTAACTTTTGTCCTGAATTTGGTCAGTTTTTTTGTAATGAAGCGTTACGCAAAATAATTAGTGGTCTAGATGTGCCTCCTGATACCGGCAGTGGAAAACTGATACCGCAGACTCACCTTAGTAAGCGGATACTGGTGACCATCCTTTGACACAAGGAAGGTGTGGAAGAACAGGGTCCGCTGACCATCTGAGTAGATAAGGAGATAACCACCAGAAATGACCATAGTTTTTCGGCAAATCGTTTGCACTCCACTAAAGCTAGCTACACGTTCATCTGGAATAACAGCTGTTCGTTGTCCCCATTGTCTCATGTGATTGACTTAGCGGTCACTTTATGAGGAGCGACAAAAGTTTCCCTAGGGACAACAAAGAATTATTTCCATTCATAGAACCAGCTGACTGAGTTGTTTCTCACTTCAGTCACTAGTACAATGATGATATGAATAAAGTGCACGATAGACTTAAGGAGTTAACTGGTAAACTCCAAACAGACGGTCAAACGCGGGGTGCCCCACTCGGGGTATGGAACAGGCGATCATGCGATTACTCGAGCAATCATGCTGTGAATGACTGGAGTAAACAGTCTTCTGGTTTTCGACTTTTCATTCATCTACTGATACTCATACTGGTATAAGCATCGCAAAATTTCCCAGAACAACCAAACATGCCTGTCGTACCGAAAACCAATTGTTAAAGAGCGCGCAAATTGCACGATATCCTACATTGTGCAGACTGGCCTAAGGCAAAGTGTCTTATTATAAGGTTTCCCCTGATGGGGGAAAACAGCATAGTGCACTTACGAGAGGTATGCATGTTTTTAATGGACGGCCGCTGGGTAGTAAAAACATGCTCTTCAACGACTGAAATCTTGAAAAGTTGAGCATTGTGGTTGATAAATCGCTGTGCGACAACCGGATAGTGTATTTCTTCCAATCCATTCTCGTCAAACACCACAGCCATCTGTCAAGTGGAAGCACACAAGAAACCCAGATCGTTCGTGCGACAACTGAATTTGAAAACTAGATGCTTTGTTGCTCAACATGCCGCTATCATGTTAGCATAGTTGGTGAGGTGGCCAGGCTGAAATAATGACAGTAATTCATCGAACCATTGTTCATACTCGAGCGCATGCAGGATAGTCACGTCCCAACAATGGCAGCCGAGTGTTCACTGCTTCGCTGGCTGTCTACTGGGGAAAATTTGAAAAAACATCTACCGGCCGACCAATGGAGCGTCGGAGATTCTTGCTCACATGCAAGACTATCACAAAACCTATGAACATTGGCTCAATGACTGGTATGTAGTTAGGCTGAACAGTGCTGAATACCCAGAAGTATTGCATCATGCGAAAGTTACAGAACAGGTTATTCTGCTAACCGACATATAACGTTGGTCGATCAAATCTGAATTTGGTACCAGCTATAGGCTTTCAACTATAGGCTTTCACAAGTTCACTATAAGGAATGATAATTATAACGTGAGCTGGAGTTACCTATGAGCACCACGAACACTTATTCTAGTACAGGCCAACCTACGACCTAGATATACCTAAAGTGACGTACCTGATGGACATCTTCGAGTCAGTTAAGCACACACCGAGACACTCCAACATGGAAACGTAAATATACGGACGTTTCAGGTTCAACTAGGATAATTGTAGTAGACGGTGGTGGTTACTGTCACCTCTACGCACCATGAACCACTGCGCTAGAGGTTGTTGGTATTAGAATGCATAGGAAAACCCAGAGAATGGTCCACCTAGCTTTCGATCACTTTTTAAGGTGATCGATCGTCACAAAGTTGTCCACCCAGCTTTCCTTTAAACAGCTCAGCCGAAGGCGTGTGATGACAATATCCACTACCCCGAAGGAAGGACAGAACCTTATTCAATCTCGGTTACGCGGGTATGGACGAGTGCCTCATCGGACAAATAACCTCCAGGTGGAAAAGTTACTTGCTAAGTTGCCTAGTTCCAGTCTTCGACTTTCGATGTCTCATACCTATAACTGGAATTGACTGGAACCAGTGAAATCGCCATAAAATTATCGGGAAACTGGTCGCTGATAAAGCATAAGGTACTGTACTCAAAAATAAAACACGTAGCATTAAAAGTTAACCTGGTTGAGCCATGTGTTACGCATACCGATTTACCGACCGCCAAGAATAGTATTGTTTTTCGTGCTCAGTTAGAAGTGGTACAGACCTAGAGCTGGACAGAATATGACATGGTAAAAGAGGATGAGGGATGATACAAAATGTTTGCGTGACGTTGATGTTGTTCACCACCCAGTATGGGGCCCACGTGACCCTCCTTGTGCTGGGCTGCAGACACTGAAAGATATGGAGGCTAACTGACATCGCGGGCGTTCATGCTGTCAGTTTGTGATCAGAAGTTCTGACTGTGTACGTACCACGGACGATTGTTGTAGGCCAGCCTTATGTCCACTTTCCACTCTCATTTTTCTTCTCTTTCCATTGTGTCTTTATTTATATCAATTGACATGGCTGTATGGCAGTGAAGCACCAGTGTTTTCCTGTGGGGTTCCGACGAGATGCCGTATGGGTCAACGAGCACATTCAAAAAAGAAAGTAGGATAACGTTGGTTAACAAGTGATCGAATAATAGACGTGAAAGTGGGGACCAACCGGAGTATCAGGATGACGCGATCATCCTTGTAACAACGTCGAGTGTGGATGTGCAGCTCACCCAGCCATCCGAATAAAGATAACTCATCCAAACAATAGGGAAAACTGTAAGTTATATTTAAGAAAAACTTTTCAGATGATTTCGTGCAAATACAGCGATGTGATAGGACAATAAAGGCCCGACTAACACTGTGGCGTCAGGCCTTGAGGCCTTTGGCTTGCAAAGGAAGCATCACAACCTAAGGATGATCCTAGCACCACTGCTTCGGTCCACTTAGGCACAGTGCGGCGTCCAAAGTTTAAGGACGCCAGCTGCATTCATTTGCAACATCCATCGATCAAATTGTACGGCAGATATTCGTAATGATGCCCAGCTTTCGCAAAAAAGCGAAGTGCGTGCATACAAGATTCTGTCAGCGATATTCAAACAACCTTGGAGAAAAGTCATGAAAATTTTCCTGCATATGCATGTATTGGTTTTTGGAAGTTTATGCTTAGGAACCGCTTTCGACCGAAAGTGACGAATTGGTCGTCCTGGTATTCATGCTGTTTTATGCTGAATACAAGATACAACCTATCAAACCCAAGCTGTTTTCACATGCAAACAGTCAGAGTTCGTTTACCGATTCAAGGTTATGCGGAAGAAGCGTAAACCAGGATAGCCACCCATGGTGGCCACGGTATGTCATTGAAGGATAGGAAAAAAGTACGAGTTTGTGTAGGTGGTTTCTACCGATAATTCCGGATGACTCTGGACTCAGTCGGTGGTTGGGCTTGTTTCTAATTCATTCCTATAACTCAATCATAAGTAAATGTGAGCACAATGTGAGCAATCCGGTCACAAATGACAGGGGTTTTACTTGCGTTTCAGTGATTGTCCCTAAGGGAAGTACAGGCGGCTGGGGCGCATCGGACAAGCCACACAAGTGACTTTTGGGACCAAAGTATGCAGCGAACGGGTTCACAACTCCAGGGTGAAGCAACTGCACGTGCCGTTCTCGGTAAGTACTTTTAAGCATAGGTCGTTATCAGCCTTATGTTTCTGATGGCAACAGAGCCTGGTGACCCTTGACTATGCAACAAAATGGAATGTGAGGAGTGCCCCTTGGAAACGGTACTCGATAAAAACAGAGTACGAAGACCAAACTTCCACAGTTTCCACCCGTTTTCACCCCAGATGTACTATGCGATAAAAGAAGCGAGCTCCCGGAGTGACGTGCATCAGACCACTGTGAACTACACATTCCAAGGGCGGACATTCATCTACCCTTCATTTCTTGAGAAGTCGGGATTTGTCGAATTCATAGTAACTTCGTGATGACAAATTCCAGCTTTCTCATCCATCTATTTTCTTTTGTCAGTTAGGACTAGGTGGCAAATACAATCTTGGTTACTTAGATGGCGGAAGCAGACGACTGTTACGCACGACCATTATTTTAGTGCGCTAGTGCCAATTTGTGAAATTTTTTGTATACTTATACACGATTATTGAGAATCATGTTCATTCATTCTGGTCTGTGTGGTTTGTGGTCTGTGTGGTCTGTGTCTGGTTTTTGGAAACAGTCTCAAGCAAGGAACTTTCCGTTGGCCAAGTGCAAAATAGTCAGAAAGGGGTTTTCAGTGTTATAAAGACGTCAAAGTCCATGAAAAGTGTCTCCCCCTTAGGGGTACCGAAATTCAATGAACAAATGGACCTTCAGCATTTTTTCTAAAGAATCCAATAAGCACTTTGCACGACGTGGTTCATAAGTGTTCTTTGAAGTTATTCAAACTGATGTTATCCTAGGTCGACGATCAAAGGCAGAACAGATACGTTGTAATCTAGTGTTAGCCCCATCGTGTAAAGTGGGTGAAGATAAATCAAACTACAAGTGAAACAAGAGGAGACGAAATACACGCATTTGCAAATTACATTGTTGTTAACCCTGAAGTTAGTCTTCTTGTTTACCACTTGCTCAAAGGAAAGTCTGCGATAAAACATCAGAAAAAAAGCTTACAAATAACAAATCACGCATAAACAAACACCTCGCACTTACATCATGAGCGCCGTCACCCTGAGCTCGGATGGGTTTGCAGACTGTGATTGTCAGTTGTCAATTAAGGGTGGGTGTAGACAAGGGAAACGGACGTATTTGTGTTTCTGAAGTGGAGTCCGTGGATTTTTCGTTCAAATAAACCAATAGTAAAGGGAAAAGACACCAGTTTCCTATCACACGAGTGTCGCGAAATAAACAGCTGGTTTGTACTAAGTTCTGATTACTAGTGGACGATTTCTGAGCAATGAAACACTAGTGACAATCGGCTTGACATCAAAAGAATGCGACGAATGCGATGAACGCTGGCTCAAAGATAGGCACATAAATTTTTCATGTAAGGGTGGTGCGATACCATTCACATAATGCCTCCAAATAATTCATAAGGAAATTCGGCAGGAATTTCAGTGTTCTATGAGAAACCCGATGATGACTCAACGCAGAGTCCAAATCTCAGGGAGTAGCCAAAATCACTTGTGGAATTTGAGGCTTTGCGTTCACTCAGGACAACTCCGTTTCAGATCGGAACATCTCTGGGTGTTTATCTGGTCAAGTCAGGATATCAACGAAAAATAATGGGACGGCTTCCCAACTTGAAACCAGACACAACACCAAGAAGCAACTCTGTTTTAATCATATATAACTGACGAAGCAAAGACCAGGCCGATTCACCCCCGTCAGAACAACCTGTTAATCAGTTCGATTCAATTTAAGAGCTATAAACCACGTACCAAGGGTACGTTAGTCCCAACTGCTCCAGTTTCGGTCACTGGAAAATGAGAGAGCGTAGAAGATATGGCCAAGCATTGGAGGCGATGGCAGTTAGTTTGCGTCACATACTGCTCTGAGGGAAGGGGAAACTGGGCAGCTGGGCGTTGGGGGCGGTTGCTCGGATGCAGGAACATCATTGACTGCGTCGTTGAGTTACGTCTGCCAGTGTCACTAACCACCGACAAGTTGGGTTTTGGGGTCCCCATCAATGGAGGTGACAATTGTCAACCCGATTAAGTTTTCTGGCTAGTGTTTTCATACTTCGTTGTCAGGTCAAACCCTGTCCACCTCTCGTTCGCCTCCGCTCAGCACAGAGCTGGGCGAAAAGTTATCTGCGAGGAAAACGGTTCTCTGGCATACATGTCTTAACTGGCGTACGTTATAACGCACAAGCTACTCATCCATCGTGGGAGAGTTTCATTTTCTTAAGACCGTGCGGGGTACCTCAACATTGCTGAGTCGACCAATGCTTCGGAGACACTGACAGTCGAACACTGACAACTTTCATAAGTCATCTGCTCGTAGAAGCTGCGTTTCTGATCCACAAAGCAGGATGGATCGCACCGCCCGTGATAGATGAACTGGTTTCTCGTCGGCTCCATAAGTGTCTGAGTTTGGCAAACGCTCGAGAGGTAATCTCGCCTCCAGTCATTCCACCAAAACTTACACAATTAATTAATTCATGAGTGAGAGTGATTTACGATGACATAAAATGAAGCTGATGAGGCAGAGTGACAGTACGTTGCCCATTCCTATTGAAACCTCGAAAAACTAACTAATTTGGTTACAGGTTGCGAACAGCCCTTTTGGTGCAACGGGCATGCACAGGCGTGCGGTCGTTAGAAGTTGAACACTGATCTAAAGGCAGACCCACTGGCTTCAATCTATATCGAATCAACTGACCACCACTTAAGGTGAGCAGCCATACGATAGTCCAATGGACGAATCAGGCATGACAGCAGGACAATTACACCGCACTAACCGACAAATACTCGGCTACTGATGATAAATCTGCTCCAGGTGAAATGCGCGGACCAAGCTCTACCGACTGAGCAAGCTGATATCACTGTTTCTCCGAAACAAAAAACATCATTTTACGTATATATCATTTGTATCTGGATACTGACGTTTTGGGAAAGGCGTGTCCGTAAACTTTCTGTTCCTTTTTCGCACTACGAAACGACGAACTCTCTTCTGCAGGATACCATTTGGCCAGCGTTGGCCGTTAATAGCATAACAAGTTACTTACACACACCTCACCACTCCACAGATCATATGGATGTTAGTTCTCAGCCCCTTGGTACTGAACGCCATAATCAACTCCCTACAGCACTGGTTCATGATAACTCCCTAGACCTTCCGCACAATAAATTTGCCTTTAGTTTGCTATTTAAACGAGAGGTTCTGCACATTTTCTGCACCAACATCACCGAACTGCACCGGCGAAGGAGTTACTCACCACGGAAGTGGTTGCCATTTTTTCTGGAAAGAAAGTTATCCATCCATTGATTGATTATATACCAATAACAACAGTAACCGATTTGGTATGGTTGAAACTGTAGTACAAAATGCAGTCTATTGGTAACCGTGAATTTGTGTACCTTTTTTGCCTTCATTGACTTCACTGACTGACAAGCACAAATCCTGTGACGCAAGGAGTTATTTGTTCTCAAGAATATAAACTCACACCTAACCAGGTGTTACCGGATCTTAGATGTGCTGCCATTTCAGGTAAGACACAGAGACTGTTATGGGTCAGAGCTGTATGAGTTGGAACCGCTCTTAGCATCGGGCTGGCGAATAATGTGAGTGGCTCGACAGTGACCGAAGCAACCTAATTGTAGTCGCATTTGCTGTGCAACCGTGCCCACACAAACTGAAACCCTTAACGGGTGCCTGTCTCTCCGACCGTGTTTTTTAGGCAACCGCCCAATAGTACAGTGCTCGAACTCTCATTAGAAAGATTTTGGACCCGAGCCTGCATAGATGACGAGCCCCAATAGGAGTGAAGTGGCTGTGCGGTGATGCCCGGCCTTGCAGCACGGATGAATCTCACAGGATAAAATCCAGATACCATCACACGTTATTGGGTCTAACTATAAACCAATCATCGACGTTTACCAACACACTTGACTTTGTGCTAAACGACTTTATGGTATCGCACTTGCATAGTAAACTAACCTGCAACAGCGAGTCTATACCTGGTAGTGATTAGCCGTTCCATGTTAACGAGATTTGAGACTAAGGTCGTCTATACCGGCCCGAGCCCTGGGTGTTTTATTTTCACACAAAATGTACAGAACCTCATTGAGGATAAATTACCTGCAGTCCAGAAGTTTTCACAATTTTACGAAACTTTTGGCTACATAAAAGATACCTTAGGGGATAACCAACCCACAAAGAGTAATTCTAGATTGAATTCAAGTAATCGAGCGTTTGGAAACTTCCCTCTGGATTCGCTGACTTTCTACACTGTTTCATTTGTCTATTATTGACTAAATAAATTCTTATCAGATAGGAAGTCAGAACAGTCACGAACAGAAAATGTCAATCCCAGTCCAAAAGACTATGACAGTTCCATCTCAATCAGTCTGTGGTTCTCGCACCATCTTGTTCTCTTCTGAGCAGTCCTCCTTTCCTGGTCAATCCAGGTTAATCCACACCAAAGTTGGAGAGCACTGGACTCGAATTTTGCACTTACCAGAGTCCATCAGCAGTGCATTTCTTTGACCGTGCCGCAATTCTAACCCTGGTCATCTGACTGGCGACATGAGTGCGTTATCAGTACTCCATATGAACAAGTCGCACGCACCTAAGTTGTCACGTCCGAAAGGTGGACTTTATTACTTGTTCTTTCCAATAACTCGATCCAGTAACGATCCAGTAACTAACTTGGTTGCGTCAACTGACTGACCAACTCCTCAGTACACCGTAGTCAAGCAACGTCACTGACGTACAGAACCTACTGGACAGTTCATGATTAGTTGTTTCCCAAAATATGAGAGAATTCTTCAATATCCAGTGGCCAAAACAATGATTAGCGTGAGAATTAAAAAAAATTTATCTGGAAAACAAAACGGGTCAAAAGTCTCCTATGGAGTGATTGATGAAACGGTAGTAAGTCCGGTCAATGTTTGTGTTGAAAAGTTTAACAATACCAGTATGTGAGTTAAATATAGGCACTAAGATAACCGAGTTTGGAATGTAGCTATATTGATCGTTGTCCAGTTGAAGCTGACACACGAAGTGCGCAGAAAAAAATTTTGCACACCTGAAATACCTTAGTAGAAACTTTGTGTTATCTTTGGGGAGTGGTTGCACACAAGGGTATGCAATCCAAGTGAAGTTCACCGCACAGTTCTTCCAAATATTTTTATCCGGATTCTCTCTGTCCGGTTTAGTTAACCACAGATCACGTAAAACACCCTCAGTTCATAAGACCAACATATTAGTTGAGTGAACATGATCTGCTTACTTGGTTTTCTGACCCATATACAAAGTGGAATTACAGGAACTGAAGAAATGATGGTCTATTTTATCCGACACATGGTCGATATTCCTTCGTATGTGAAAGAGCGCGCACACTGCTTCGAATTTCGACCAAGCAGATATTCAATAAATTTTCCTTGAATCTGGCCTATCTTCAACCAAATGATCGTCATCATCAAAGACAGCAACATCAGTGTTGACACTGATGCTTCACTGCCGTACAACCATAAGGTTCGTCTAATTGCATATATATATATA
>SJOL01003945.1:98443-118816 GCA_004794785.1 Opisthorchis felineus | reverse complement strand
GAGGTACACAAACCGCTACACCACGGTAAGGTACAGTCTCTTCGTGACGGTCTTCAACCAAGAGCCAGGTAGGTAATCGGAGATATGCACACGTGATCTAAGGAAGAGGCTTTCAATGTGGAACTCAACCTAAAAAACTTCATTTTGAAGACTTAAAGCATTGATACAGAGGTTTACTTCCAAAACCCTATTTGTATTTAGAAGAATTCAAATGGCACAACCAATCACAAGCAGTGAATCGAAAGCTTGTTCGATTAACACAAGTGACTTATAATCACTACTTCCCAGTGCAACTAAATAGTTGTCCCTGGTGCGTAAAGGGGGGCGGGTGTTATTCTCAGTAACTTGGCCTTTCTTATCCTCGTTTCTGAGACTTTCTACGACAGAAATCAGGGCGAAAAATGACCATTATAATAAATATTAAAGGGAACACACCGTTCACTGTCTTTTCCTCACCGCACAAGAAAGTCTCAAGATTTACTTGAATCGGTGTGTGCCATTTGCGCCGCCTCATTGAAGCCTGCAGCTGTAAACTGGTGACATTAATAGCACACATGGTATAGACGCAATACACAAATCATAAATTTGCTGAAAACTCTTCCGCAACCTTACGAGTAATGTATTACGTCTATACAGTGTATTGTGATGTCTCGAATATCGTACCAACTGAAGTATGAGGCGGCTGGTGCAGCACATTCAGTTGATGAAGAACGTAATAAACGAGAGAACAAGTTGGGTTCTAGATAAATCTTCCGTCAAAGCCAAATAGGTAGGCAGTGGGTGTATTGGCGAAAGACACACGGCACTTTGTTTTAAAAGACACTCCATGTTTTCAGCTGTTTTCAGGGTAGGTATTTCGACCACTCATAAAATGTCAGAGCTCACCATAAAAGACCACTGATTCGCATGAGTTGTCTGGTAATTACTCAGGCATAAATTTCGAATTTGACCGGGTGTTTAGACTGAGAGGTCAAAGATGTTTGGTTAAAAAAATCCAGCTATATGCTATCTTCCTCCCTTCTTGGGGCTCATCAGGACGTATGAGGATCGACCCAGTGACACTTTCTGCTCTGGGTTACGAACCGCTGACATTTGGAATGCACGACCACGGGCCACAATCGTAAAGGCAGATTAGTTGCTTGTGTCCAGCTCTTCCCAAAACTGTTATCATCGAAAAAGGGGACTTCCACGCCTGAATAATCATTCTTTAGTTGTCAAAAATTGGGTAGAAAGATGTCACTGAATATTCTGTTCGTTTTTTTTCACTGAACTGCAACTGAAGCCTCAGAATTCGGGTCACCATCCGTAAATCCAGAATTAGAGAGAAACAACACCGTTTCAGTTGTGCTAAGACAAATCAGTTGGACATGATATGAGAAATCACCATCACTGTTTCACCGCCCACAGAATAATATCGCCATCCTGCAAACTCCTCCTGGTGTTTTTCTAACTACCAGGAACCCAAGATAAGCCGACAATTTAGCGCGTGAAACGTATCAAAACTGCTCACTGATTGGAAATCGCAGTCCATATTCTTTTAGCCGATGCACGTTTGCCCAGCGATCATTTGATTCCAGTAGGCAGAACTCTGGCACGAAGGCGCGATCAGCTGAAAAAGAAATGGCTCCACTTGTAAACGGCCAATCAGAGTTACAGGGAGCGGATGCATGGATGCGGTTAATTGCAATAAAAAATTTGTTCAACGCCTATTCTTCGCTGCCGTACATCCATCAAGCTTATTTGAAGCTTAATGTAAGGAGTACAAAAGGGGACAAGAATGGATCCGGTGCTTGCGTACCACAACCAGTTCGACACTAGGACGCCTACTAATACTCACTCGGATGATATTAGCACAGATTGATAACACCAGTAGTGGCACCACCGGAATGTATTAAACTGCTCATCTCTTCAATACCTAGACGGTCTTTTGGACGTCTAACAAAATGTCAAATGAATTGCAGACCAGTTAGAATCGTTTAACAACCCGGATTTCGAAAGACTGCTGAACTCTGCCGAAGCATTGAGCGAATCTCAGTGAGTCCCACTGGAGTGTTTTCTTTTGGTGTCGAGTCACTGTTTACTGCGTTTTATTGTTGCATTTTTGCATGAATTTGTTGAGTGCGAACGCATTTTGTTGGGTAGCACCTAGTTGAAAATACAGACCCTTCTATAGACATAACACACTACTCAAAAGGTTGCCGAAAACCCTTTGACAGCGCACAATCGGTTTGATCCTTCTTGGGTTCAGACAGAACATAAGGTTGACGGACACTCGAGGACTGTGCCTACCTGATGGGCCCCAAGAAGGGCGAAACCTGTCGTGGGCCATCAAAGAGTTTTCAGAAACCTTATCAGTAGTGTTTTAAGTGGTACACTGGCTTTTAAAGGGCGAATTATGTTTCGCAACAGAATCAGTAAATCAAGCGCTTCTGCCATAGAACAGGAACCAGAAATACAAGGTGCACTGAATTACGTGTTTTCGTAGCCTAATTTTGGTGGTGAATGACTGAAATGAGTAGCGTAACAATACAACGAAGGCTGCACCATGAAAACGGTCTACATATCAAGAACAGCAAGGATGTCCACACGAATTAGGGTCCTAAGTGGACATGACTGTTTTTGTTGCTGGTTGCTGAAAACTCTTCGACAGCCCACGACCGGTTTCGCCCCTCTTGGGGATCATCAGGTAGGCGCAGTCCTCGAGTTTCCGTCAACCTTATGTTCCGTTTGAACCCAAATTGCACGAAATTAGCGATGTACACTCATTTGCATTCATTTGCTTAAAAAAATCATAAACGATGGATTCATCTGGGTTCCAGGTGAGTCTCCCGTCAAAACAAAATTGGTATGCAAATGAGTGTATTTCGCCACAGACCCTCACAGTTTGTACAGAAAATGTTGGTTCAACTTACCGAGATATGTCGCATAAATTTTTACTGGTGTTGCCAGGGTTAGCGTTTAGGGTCCAACTGTTGCCCATATACTTTAGGAGAAGACGAGGAATAGATCTGGCGGTTGCTGGTCTAAGGAGATCTGGTAATTTTCAAGGGAGATTTTATGCTGCAAGTGGAGCCAATTTATTCTGAAAAGTCGAAAAGCACTGTGGTATTTCATGAGGCACTCTGTACAAACAGTACCTTGGCCATAATCACTATTTTCCCTCCTGACGAACAATTCGATATTTTTCAGTCGGATTAGTAATATTCACCTCACTCTTTGTGCTTGGCAATGGAGGGTCAAATAGTAGTCTGCTTTTCTCGCATGTTTTGTCAAAAGTAAATTAGGTTCCTATCGCCGGACGAGCTGCTTATCGCAAGGCGACCAAAACAAAGGCCCTCCCTGTTTTTGTGTTACGCGAATGGGTGGTTTCTTCAAGTCAGTTACCATACCAATTGCCTATGAATGTGTTATGCGTTGGTGGCTGTTGAACGTGTAAAGAGTGGTAATATCCTCCCACCTCCATCTTCTCGGTGTGAAAAACAGTCCGGAGAACACACTCATTTGCAAATCAGTTTGGTTTTCACGAGAGACTTAACTGAACCTCTCGTTTATGATAGTCTTCAACTGAATGTGATGCACAAAGACCGTCTCATATTTCAGTTGGCACGATATTCAAGATATCGTAGTATATTCTCATAAAGGAAACTACTCACAAAGTTGCTGAAAACTCTTTGACAGCCCACGACAGGTTTCGCCCTTCTTGGGGCTCATCAGGTAGGCGCAGTCCCCGGGTTTCCGTCGAACTCATGTCTGGGGTATTAACAAACCACATCGCAAAATAAATGTCTTTAAAAAAACACCGATTCGTAAGAAAACTTGTTTCATTTCCTAGAAAATTGTTGCAAGCTCCTGTTTTCCTAAAGAAGTCATTAAATTAAATAGGCGTCTTCCCACAGCCAACCAGACGGTGATAAGCCTGGGGTTCTAAACATGGATTCAGCGAAAAATTGTATGAGAAAAAATGACTTAGTCCTCCGAAACAAATCAGAGTTTGGAATTCTTAACCAAGAAGACTGCACACTTGTTTAGTTACAGCGCAAAACAGGCTGAAAGTGCTTTACAGCTGCACCGACTTCAGTATTTTCACCCAGCTCACTGATATAAAATTCACTCATCCTGGAAAATCCCGTATGGTTTGTTTCAACGGCGGGCCCTTGAAGATTGAGAGCCTTAAAAAAACAAACCATATTGCCAGACTCTGATTTTTCTCGTGCCAAGGATAACGGGTCTTCCAATAGCAATGTATTCGAAAAGAAGACAGCGTGCTCAACTAAGGTATTGAATAATTCTTCAGTTTAAAAGCGTACGGGAAAATTGTGGCCATTCAGGTCTTTTGGTAATATACATTTGGCAGGAAGGTTTTAAAGGTGATGCTTATCATCTCCTTCAAAGCAACACAACTTAGAGACATTGTACATAGACGACAGCGCAAGGAATGATCCGGTGTGTATCACTCACCTAATTCTGGCTCCACTATCCTTCTATATAGCTGGTAGTCATTATTCACCCTCACCACAACAGAACATGAATAACATTACCTTTATTTCATCGTCGGATGCGTTATTAATATTTGAAGCTTGCTCGTGTGGTAACAGTATAGTTCCATTAGATGGGATGAACTGTCCGAGTGAACATATCGGTGCTTCGATGCCATCACTTGGTGGATTTATTTTTATTCACAAATCTATGGCAGGCTCGTGCAACACGAAAACAAAAATCATGGACCGAGAAGGTAAGTCAGTTCATAAGGGAGGTGTAAGAGCAGGAACTAGTTGCATGCATCACCCGTTGCGGTTCTGTAGAATATCGGAAACCGATACAAGCAAGGCACTCGCATCTTCTCCAGGATCTCACCCTGGGAAGTAGGATAAAGCTGCTAATGCAAGTCGTCTTGCTAAAGTTTTAACATTCATATCACATTAGCATCATCATCCTCGTATCTGGGTCCCTCAATTTCAGGCCCAATTTGCGCTCCATGGTATTAGAGAAGAAGCCATTATGTAATACGATCTATTGGCCGTTCTTCCACCAGAGGTCATTTCCAACTTGTGCCTGGTGTTACTCACCCTTTCAATCACCTTCAGGATACAGTAATCAGCCGCACCAGCATTTCCGAGCACAACCGGTTAGAGCAGCTCCTTAGCGGTGAAACACTAGATGGCACCGCTCTTTTTTTCCTGAATCCATTCTCCCTATGTCAAAGGACTGGATAAATGTGGCCAGTTTATCGAAAGAAACCCGTGCATTCTACCGTTCGAAGGCGAGAACAACGCCGTCCTCATATTCCAGTCCGGCAATGTTTTCGCCAGCAGTCAAGTGAACACTGGCACTCTGAAGGCTTTCCAGGGTTCATCTCATTACCTCCTCAGACGCGAAATAAGATAGGAATGAAGTGAGTGAGCCAGCATCCTTGTCGGACACCACTATGTGTACGGAAGCTTTTGTAGAGCTACAAGTATATTCTCCCATTTCCTTAACTCAGAGAATACAACGAACACATAATCACACCTCCGGAGCATTCTCTGCTGAGCAGGTGTGTTAAGGAAAATAGTTCAGTCAACTGATTCAAAAGCGCCTTGAAAATCTGGAAGTAAAATAACTTCTGGGTTGTTTGAACGTTTGTTTTTGTTCTAGCACCTAAGGAAGTATAAAGATTTGGTCAATACAACTCCTAACAGAAGAAAATCATGCGTGCTGCTCTCGAGGCGAAGTACAAGTGACACCAAGAGTCTCGTGACAACTGAAGTCAGGCTGACCCCCCGTGGTTACTGCGCTCACTAGACGCCAAAATTTTTAAGACTGGCACTATCAGCGACTCGTTCGATTGCCTGGACAGCAGCTTTTCCCAAATGCACGCAAAGAGGTCGGACTAGCGCTGACTGAGGATTTCACCCCCATTTTTGAACACTGATTATGAGAGGTCAAAAACCCGGGACCCCGATGGCAGTTGAGATAACGTATACAGCCTCTGAGTAAGTAGGGGGTTCCAGGTTCACTATCCAGGGTTCTACTGCAGTTCCACCATCCAAATAAGTGACAGAAAGAGGTCATGGCCAGCGTGCGCGTGAATTTTTACTGGAGGCCTGAAAATAGATGGAGCTGGATTATTTTCGTAGAGAGCAGGAACTTTTCTCCTAGATTTAAGGAGCTCCACGATCTCTCAGTCTCTCAGTTAACAAGCAAAACATCTGCCCTTTACAAAGCTATGGAAACCAAGGGAACAGAACAGACTCCGGACGAGCACGTGGTCACAATCCAAACATGCAATTCAAAATGAGCGGCAGCCAGTTATTGATGCGCGGCATTGGTAGCTGATGATAACGTAGTCACTTTAGGTGCGTGGATGGCATACTGTTGGAGAATAACATGTGGCCAGCCGACTTAGGTTATTTCCGAAGTTAGCGCTGCATAAAACAGCCCGAGGACAGCACACAGCTGAATCATTCGTTCGCCACCGTCCGCATGTACTGATTCCGATCCATGTCAACCACTAAATTGAGTCTCGGATGCGCTAAGCCTGTCCGCTTGTGCATTCCGATCCCCGGCAGCCACAACGATAGTTGAGCTTCCAGCTCGCCACAAAAGGGCATACTAGGCGTCAGAAACTTGTCTTTGGGGGTGTCAGTCGGTTAGGCGTGAGCAGACATGGGAGACAGACAACGGTCAACTTCCCACTTGCGAGATTCCTCACGGACGTTGCCAGACGAACTTCACTTAAGGGACCAATAGCGGGTATCAGATCAAGCAAGGACTCGTCCGCCCGGTGATTTAGGACTATTTTGATATCTGCATACCCCGCCGAACTCGCATCTGGATGGCCAGTTGTGGCCAGTTGGAAGCGAGTGGAGAGTGATGGGGCAGTTAGCTCAATCACTGTGCTTACACCTTGAATTCTTGCTTCCGATACATGGCACAAATCAATGTCAAGTGAACCCAGTGTGAGATAACTAGCAGCCTGTTGTCCTGCTTACTTCAAAGTGCAAACAACAAAAGCGGCCAGATATACCGGGCGTCGAGCCTTGAAGATTGATTTCGGGAGGCATGAAGCTGTCGGCGCCGGTCTACCCATGGATTATTGTGGTCAAGTTCAATCCAGGACGAACGAGGTCGTCAGTCCCAACGGATGGGCCTACGACGAGAGAGCTACTGATGGGGCAGATGAAAGTAAAGGCAAACATTTTAAAAGGAAAGAAGGAAGCGTAAGATGTAGCTTATTTTCGCTTCTCCACCGTGGTGTTTACAGCGAGTAAGTCGGTCGGTCTGATGGTACCATGCGAAGGCCGATGTGGCACGGAATATTATCAGCTGTAAGTGTCATGCTTGTTCGTGGGCTGGGTTATTGCCTTGGTGCTCAGTCCTGGACAAGAGGACCACTATGGTCCTCAACCAAGGACTTTCGCTAAAAAGCCTGATGGTAAAGCAGTGATATTTGGTGCGAAATACCAGTGACTACCAGAGTATTTAGGCAAATAGGGTTAAACTAGGATCGCCCATTAAGTGAACGGCCACCAAACAATTGAGCATACAATCTTTTTAAAACATTTATCGACGTTGACGAGAACAGAAAAACCTCTTAGCCAGCGCCCCAGGACTCATTTTTTGATTCTCTGCAAAACATTCATCACGAGGCTAATCTCTTGGATGGTAACTTCAGTCGCCAAGTTCATTAATCCGTACCAGAAGTGTACATCCAAGGTAACCAGTGGGGGGAAACTTAGCATTTAATCATCTTGGTTCTTTGTAGCGAAGCGTTTCCTGATATCTGAGAAGGGCTCCTGTTGAAGAGTAAGAGGGTTTATTTAGGAAAACTGTGTAAGCATTTTACCCATCCGTGGTAAATTGTGAGGGACAGAAAAGAAATGCTACCCTCTTGGGGACTTCACTATCTGGGGAGGGCTTTGGAAAATATTGCATGCGGCCGCTCTGTAGATGATGGATGACTTACGCTTAAGATTGATAAAATCAAATGAATCGAAACCTACGTCTTCTAATTGACCTTAAGAAGTCGGTAAAAAAAACATCGTGTTAAGTCATGTTACGTTTTACGATGAAGACCTCCCAAATTATCATCTAGACATTAAATAGACTGCCAATCGGCAGTCAGCATTTGTTTTTCGGTCATTCTGACCATCCCTTGTCGATAAAATGAGTGAATCCTGGTTTTTGAACGAAAAAGTGCACAAGCTTAGGTTCAGGTTCGCATTTATGCTGGACTTCGTCATTCAAACACCTCAGTCTTTGTAAATTCCGGGTGAATCTCTTAGTGCCTAAAACCCCAGACTTGTCATCAAAATACCTGACAAATAAAATGCACCTCCGATTGTAACATTATTCTTACCAAAATTGGATGATTCCAAACTCATTTTGGCCAGTTCCAGCTGGTCAAGACGACTGAAAATTCTGCGAACTGAAACGATCGGATCAATGCAAACCACATTTGTATTTGCAAGCAAGTGCTCCTAGTAATAACGTCGTAAAATATATTCACTCCTACGTAAAATGTCTCTGCACGATCAATTAACCGTAGGCCTTTCTTTCCGGACAGAAAATCAGACATGTTGTGCAAGACTGCGTCCAGCTTTACAGCGGGAGTGGAGTCATTTGTCAAATCAATCTGAAAAAGCGACGGAATCACGCAGATTTATGGTGCTATACTTCAACCAAAGATATATCTCGAAAGCTGCAGCACGACCAGAAATGCACCGGAACATGACAGAATACTTACCTCCGGGCAGCAGGTAAACATGCTAGTCCAATTTCTTGCATTTTTTCTCTAACCATAACAACTCCGACAATGACCATTATGTTATCAAACGGATTCAGGAACGGGCTCACTGTTCGGCTGCTGTTGAAAAAGCCCTCAGAAATCCTTCAGTTAATATGCTAGAGTTTCTGAAAAGCCAATAAAAAAGAGAGAGTAGAAAAAATCCGCTTTTAAATTCCTACGAAACTCGTTTTTTTCGACATTAGGATCTGTATTTCACCCATTCAGTTAGTCCGCGCACAATTCTATAGAAAATGATGTTCCTGTAGTAAAATGTACAGCTCAGCAGCTTTCAAACTTCTCAGCACGACATCGGTCAGCGCCTTATGAAGATGACACGTTCTCCGTTTTACATGGATCAAATAAGCAGCGAAATAGTAACACCTTCACAACTAATCCCCAGAAGGAAGAAAAATGGCCAGAGGAGATCTAACAGCCTCGCACCTGCGCTAGCTTGTCATGGACAGAGTTTAATATACATCAACAAATAATATCTGATGCCATGGACTGGTTTTGTGGACATATTGGTCTATGGCCAGCCAAAAATTTCAGCTGCCCAAAAGGTGAAAAACGCAGTTCATTTTAACATCTAGTAGGAGACATACTGAATGTACCAAAAATTTCCTTAACAAGCTCGGTCTTGGCTTCTCTCAGAATTCATTGTAACGTCCCCACACTTCTTCCTGTAGTCAGAATTCCTTCCCAGTTTTCGAATATGGCTCTAAGCTCATTCATTTCCAGTAACATGTCTCATCAAAGCACCAGCGGTTTAGCGATCTATTGTTGGCCGGTTTATAATCTGAAGGGAGGAGCAATCATGATGGCCTTATCAACACCAGCAACAGAATCATATTAATCACAGGAGCCATAGCTTTATACATTATGAGCCCTACAGACCAAACGGCTTGCGTTTGCAACACAATTTTGATAACCATGAAGAAACCGGAAGAAACCCATATGTACAAATCCAAGAACCGTGAACCACAGCTTAACTACAGTGAATAGAGTTGCATATAGAAGACATCCTGCAAGACAAAGCATTGCCAGTCATCTAGATTGTGTAAACACGACAACCCGAATCATTTTGGAAGACTGGCCAACCGTGCTGGTTGAACAAAATATCGACGATAGTAAATGCAGTTCTATCGTCACCGCTGTTTACTGTCACAGTACCGCCTGCATGGGCAAATCCAGTCGATAACACCGAATACCGCAATTGTCACGGCAATGAAATGACCTCTGAAAAACTTCGGAGAACCATAGATTTTAGGGTGCCATTAACCGGCTGCTGATTTCTGAAACAAAGTCCAATGTTCTGTGCTAAAGTCTATCATAAGAAGGAGGAGCATCAGTCATGATTACACTACATTACATTACATCAAACACTGCTGCCGATGAAGCTGGCGATCAAGCAGAGAACGTGCGTCAGAGTTTCTAATTAAAATCTATCCCAAGAAATGGGCATTTTACTTCCACAGACGCGGAAAGATTCACCTGCATATTTCAGGTCGACACAGATCCCGCTCAGAGAGATCCGGACACCAAGGTCTTTGAGACCTTCCGGCGTTTGCCTCATTACCTCATCAATGACGAAATTAAACAAAAATGGGGGAATGGACATCCTTGTCGGACACCACTGCTTGTAGGAAAGCTTTTGGAGAGCTCCCCATACACTCTTACACGTCAGCAATTAGGCAACTACAAACAACACATGATATTCACGAACTTCTGGGACACATCCTATTGGGCAAGTGAGCTGAAAAAACCAACCGGTCGACAGAATCGAACGCACCCTTGAACTCAAAGAACAACAAGACTGTAGGGCGTCTATATGCATGCCGTAGCTCTAACTCTATACAGAGTGTGAAGATATGGTCCACACAGTCCATTTCTGGCCAGAATCCTGCTTGCTGTCATCGGGGCCCGTCTTCGCGCACCCTCGCAAGACGACGTAGAATAGGCGATGCACAGAGTTTGGTTACAACGGGGCTCAAGCTAATTGCTCTGTGATTGCCACACACACCGCGAACACTCGTTTTTGAAAATGGACACAACCACGCACTCACACCAGTTGGTTGGAGCGGTCTCTTGGTCCAGATACAAGCAAACAAGTTACGCAAGCACCGACTAAGGGTTTCATCTCCATCTTTGAACAGGGCGGGAGTTCGGTATGTCCAACAGCTCGGTGAAGCTTGAGGGACAAACGGCATTTGCTTGTTTCAGAAGCCATCGAGGGTTTCAGGTTCACTGTCCAGGGCTGCGATGTGGGTCGAAAATCAGGCTGAGCAATTGCAGGCGACCGGTTGGGTTGTTGTTGAATGTGTTCAAGTCAAAAATGCAGTGGCTCTTCCGATTATAGATAGACGAATCGTTGTTATCAGTGACTGTTTTACTCACCGGGAACCGCTTTGGGCCTGTTGCGCATATCAGCCGGTATAGTTTGGGTACATTTCCAAAGTTTCTCGCTTTCTCCACCTCCTCAGATTTCTGGACCCACCAAACTTCTTGATCCACACAGATGCACTTATTCACATGAGGCCTCACAGTTAGTTGAAAATCGTTCAGCTGTAGTACCCTTTCGGGTCCTAACTGCCATGCCACCAGAAGGAAGCACGAGGGCTGGGATGCTGCCAGGTTGCCCAAGCCCAGACAGGGCTAGTCGAGATGCAGAGGTTGGGTTCGAACCATGGACCTTCCGGCCAGTAAATTCGCGTTCTAACCACTGAGTTAGTTGGGTGGCTTTATACTCTCAACCAGGAGGAATACGTATCCGAGCTTGAAGCAATCGTAGTGATAATGAGTTTCCTTGTACTGCAGTCCCGTCTGTTCGTACATGTACGTGTGCGTGTATGTGGCAAAACGGTCACGGATTGGCGAAGATCCGCCATAACATTTTTGGACGAGTTCTCCAGAATCGGCCGTCTCAATGCTGCGGTTTACCCAATGTTGTGAACCAGAAAAAAATCATACAACTGGGTAAGTTCTTCCGGTTTGTGCTCATAGGGCTGCCATTTTCCTTGGGATCCGAAGGCCCCAAACAAACAAATATATACATGTGTCTTGGTGATTATGTGCATCCTTGTTTGCTGGGATTCCGCTCACCAGATTTCCTTCTATTTTGCGGCTAACAAAGTCACCATGCACCTATGCCGTCGGTGAATCGCTATCCCACTGTGCTCGTTCTCATGGTGGAAACGTAACCCTGTGAAGACTCGATTAAGGTCCTGACGAGTAAGTGCCTTTCAAGTGAACAGAAACCGCCGAACGACAAGAACAAACCCGGCCCGGGAGGTTTGGGCGAAAGCTTCGATCCTGTGTATCAATCCATGAATTCGTGGAACCGACTTAAAACAGAGAGTAGGGTACAGTTGGCTGATGGACTCATGGATTGATACACAGGATCGGGGCTTTTCCCTAAACTTCCTGGGTTGGTTTTGTTCTTGTTGTTTAGTAATTTACCCGCGTCACATATAACTAATGATCACGCGGTCTTTTTTTGTTGGAGGTTGGCCCACACGTAGTAATCAACGTGTGGCAAAGAAACTTTGGTTGTTTCGGAAGTTGGTACTGTACCGAAAAGGTTGCGGTCAATATATAAAAGCAGTAGGCGGTCGCCGATATCGGTGCCTATCAATTTTAGTCAATACAACCACTCTTAGTCAGGTTGCTTCCAGTGGAGCATAGCATGGTTGAATCTTTGTGAGTTGAGTTTCATGAAAGTATATCCCAAGGGTTATTGAAATACTCAAGCTCAACCACGAGGACTAAATGACATCTTCAGGTGCGAATTTACCAATATCCGTGGGAGTGTGCCGTAAACGCACCAACTTACGTCAAATCGTCAAAGTATCTGCTCATGACCCGATGGATAGTAGCCCCTATTCTCTCAAAAAAGGTTCATACGAGATTGTGGATCGCCTTCTTGCTGTGTGTTAAAAGCTCGGGGGTTGTTATGGTCATCTTAGTAACTTAAATAAGTCTGCGCACATTTTGGCGTGCGCTTTGTACTTACAAATTGTGAGACGCTGTAACGAGACTAGTTTAGATCATACCTAAACCTAAAGCCAGCAGGTCAGTATCCGACGTGGTGAATAAATTTGCTTCCCTGGACTGTTGTGTAAGTTCTGATGGACTGGCTGGGGCAAGATTACTTATCGAATCGGGGAGCCAGGATCTAAGGCGCCGACGGGATGTCAGTTTATCTGTCATGGACAGAATGCATACTACAAAAGTACGATCAATAATGCTTTGTTGATCAGAAATTTCTCTTTTACGCGCACAGAATGTACGAAATCCGTCAGTATTTGACCATAAGTGTTTCAGAAGCCTCGGCTGGGTCAGTTGAGAACAATGCTGACGTACACCATATGGTTCTAGAAAAAGGAACCTTCCTGTGATGGATGAGCTGACTACATCTCACGGTTTACGCCTACATATAATTATCATATAAGAGGACCATGTGTCCTGCAACGCTCTTGTTTACTTAGCCCTGTACTGAGAAGAAGCAACCATCTGAGAATTGGAATATGGTATAAATACACTAGTTAATAAACTCATTTGGATTAACAGCTGCCACTTCCCTGGATAGGGCCCCCGGAATTCAACTCATCAATTGTTAATGGCGCTGGTACACATGGCTCAGCCACACAGTCGGTGGCGATCATGCATCAAAACAGTTGCTTTTATCACTCAGCTGTTGAGTTTTTTACTCCTTGCAGCAATATAAAAGGCGAAAAGATTATGGCATCACCACCAATGCCTGGCCCTACTTCCCAGGCTTTCCCGTTTTCTGGTGACCAAAACTGTTCCATTTGGAACCAACATACCCTTAGTACTTGTTTTATACCTAGCAAATTGAAGTGAACTTTTCCGTACTTTCTTGCAACTAACATGGTCCTAAGGTAGTACGCTGCATTTGTGCGCATGCCAAAATCTCTTCGACATTCCGAGGCATCTCCAGATGACATCGGGTGCACTGAAGTCATCCACCAGCGCATTGTGAGTATCGCGTTACCTATGAAACTCCTTTACCTAACTTATGTTGAAGTTGTTTGGACTCCAATAACTAATGGCAAACAAGATACCAGCCCCTGCTTTTGCTTGAATTTTGCAGACAAGCAGTTTACTCAACTGTTCATGGGTCGGTTCTACATTCCAGCGCTCAACTCGTCTCTCACATTTGTAAGTCAATCTGTTGAACTTGAAATCGATGTACCTTTCGAACACAATACCCGCATCAAAAATTTACTGATGTGGCCATTTGTCGGTTAACGCAGTAACAGCTAGCTTTCTCCTCTGACTCAAGTCAGTTCCACTTGTTTATTTGGTTGCAAGCATTAGTACACAGAATGCATAGAGCATATTGTTTGAAGGTCCATGGAGCAACATGGTTGGTACACTTACTGATCTGAATATGCAGGTTAGTTTCATCACACAACTTTCTTACTTTAGATGCACTAACCGACTCTAGCCGAGGCTTCTGATCCTTCGTGGCTAAATTGGCGTTTACAGTCTATGGCGTTCTTCCAAGTCTGTACTTCCTTAACAGTAACCGTTGTATTTCTTCATTGAGTCGTAAAAGTGGTTTGAAGGTTTCCTACTATCCTTCGTCTGGCAGCCTTCGAGACCTATATTCCGAATTGTCTTCATACCTTTAAACAAAGCTTTTGATTAAAATCCGACCCGTCTAAAATCCACTAGACAATGCTCCCTGGGAATTTTCCGAACCGTCGTCGTACGGGTTATCTGAGGTCTCAGAGGTATTTTCATGTC
Source organism: Opisthorchis felineus (assembly GCA_004794785.1). Classification (NCBI taxonomy): domain Eukaryota; kingdom Metazoa; phylum Platyhelminthes; class Trematoda; order Opisthorchiida; family Opisthorchiidae; genus Opisthorchis; species Opisthorchis felineus. The sequence continues at coordinate 104,280 of SJOL01003945.1, read as the reverse complement.
AGTGCCGAAGCTGCTTCCATTTGTTTTGATGTACTTTGAAGATTGCATACCTCATCATCTCTTCCACCATCCCCTTGATCGGCACCAGCTTTATTTAGTAGTCTCCAATACTTCTCCTCGATGTTTGTTTGCTTATTTGGAGCCTGAATATGGTTTCCTTTGTCTCCGATTCACGGGTATTTTCCTCCGTCTCTTCAAGCCTGCGTGAGCTCCACCCCATCCATTTGGCCTATCGTTCTCCTTAATTCCAATCTCATCTTCCAAAATATAGAAGCCGTTACCTGGTCAGCTGGCGGATAAATGTCCTACCTAGTCGCGCTCGCATTCATCGAAAAGTTACGCTTCCCCTCAATGGCTCCTGAGCCGAAAAGATTTTGAATTAAGTGGCCACCAGAATTTTGATATTTGCAGTCGTTTACAATCTTTCCTAAAAACAGTGGAGTATTTCAGGTGTTCAGATGGTTGCAGACGTCACCGCCCTAAAGGGCTCTCTACTATGACCACCGTCTTCGGGGAGCTCACACTTCCACCAAATTTTGAAATGTTTCTTTTCTCTATATGCATTGCTTTTTCTGAACCGTCCAAATCAAACACCTGTCCATCAGAGGGGCCTTTGAATGGACCTGCGCAGGTCCATATGCGTAATAACCCCGACTAAACATATTAAACCAGTCAGCACGGTGTTTCTACATCGATTCATGCGAACGAGCAATTGGTTTCGTCCATTCATTCCAAAGAGAACACCGAAAAAATGGCAAACCTCGATAGGACGCGGAAATACAAACAGCCTACAATTGTGTGCGACCGTGATGCTCTTGACCTTGAATGGGTGAGAAAAAACAGCACAACAGTAGAGTGATGAATGTGCTCAGTTCAATCCATGGAGTTTGTTTTTGAGTTGATGTGCGCCACGATCTAATGCCGGGGCCTGAGTGAAATTTTACCTGGCTTCCTTTTCCCTGACACTTTTTTGTGACACCTCAATTCTGAATGCATTGAAGCGATCGTGCTACTCATATTTATTTATTTATTCATTTAGTTAGTTATTCTACCAGGTATGCTGCTGGCATAACTTTCGCCATCGCTTAATTTTTCCCCATATTACGGAACTTATTTGTCGCACTTTTTGCACAAAGCTATGTCTCAAAAGCGGTTATTTTTCGAAAAGTCTGGTCCTAATTGGTATTTGTTTGTCAGTCGGTCGCATCCAACGCAATAAACAGGCAGCACAAGTAGAAGATATTTGATGGCGCGGTTTCGGGCGATCCGGCAGATCCGTGAATGATACTTGCTTCGTTTACCTTGATTCCTCCGGGAGGTAGTGTTTTGAATGGTGGTCCAGCAGTGAATGCCAGACGAGTTAGGTTATTTCCGAAGTTAGCGCTGCATAAAACAGCCCGAGGACAGCACACAGCTGAATCATTCGTTCGCCACCGTCCGCATGTACTGATTCCGATCCATGTCAACCACTAAATTGAGTCTCGGATGCGCTAAGCCTGTCCGCTTGTGCATTCCGATCCCCGGCAGCCACAACGATAGTTGAGCTTCCAGCTCGCCACAAAAGGGCATACTAGGCGTCAGAAACTTGTCTTTGGGGGTGTCAGTCGGTTAGGCGTGAGCAGACATGGGAGACAGACAACGGTCAACTTCCCACTTGCGAGATTCCTCACGGACGTTGCCAGACGAACTTCACTTAAGGGACCAATAGCGGGTATCAGATCAAGCAAGGACTCGTCCGCCCGGTGATTTAGGACTATTTTGATATCTGCATACCCCGCCGAACTTGCATCTGGATGGCCAGTTGTGGCCAGTTGGAAGCGAGTGGAGAGTGATGGGGCAGTTAGCTCAATCACTGTGCTTACACCTTGAATTCTTGCTTCCGATACATGGCACAAATCAATGTCAAGTGAACCCAGTGTGAGATAACTAGCAGCCTGTTGTCCTGCTTACTTCAAAGTGCAAACAACAAAAGCGGCCAGATATACCGGGCGTCGAGCCTTGAAGATTGATTTCGGGAGGCATGAAGCTGTCGGCGCCGGTCTACCCATGGATTATTGTGGTCAAGTTCAATCCAGGACGAACGAGGTCGTCAGTCCCAACGGATGGGCCTACGACGTGAGAGCTACTGATGGGGCAGATGAAAGTAAAGGCAAACATTTTAAAAGGAAAGAAGGAAGCGTAAGATGTAGCTTATTTTCGCTTCTCCACCGTGGTGTTTACAGCGAGTAAGTCGGTCGGTCTGATGGTACCATGCGAAGGCCGATGTGGCACGGAATATTATCAGCTGTAAGTGTCATGCTTGTTCGTGGGCTGGGTTATTGCCTTGGTGCTCAGTCCTGGACAAGAGGACCACTATGGTCCTCAACCAAGGACTTTCGCTAAAAAGCCTGATGGTAAAGCAGTGATATTTGGTGCGAAATACCAGTGACTACCAGAGTATTTAGGCAAATAGGGTTAAACTAGGATCGCCCATTAAGTGAACGGCCACCAAACAATTGAGCATACAATCTTTTTAAAACATTTATCGACGTTGACGAGAACAGAAAAACCTCTTAGCCAGCGCCCCAGGACTCATTTTTTGATTCTCTGCAAAACATTCATCACGAGGCTAATCTCTTGGATGGTAACTTCAGTCGCCAAGTTCATTAATCCGTACCAGAAGTGTACATCCAAGGTAACCAGTGGGGGGAAACTTAGCATTTAATCATCTTGGTTCTTTGTAGCGAAGCGTTTCCTGATATCTGAGAAGGGCTCCTGTTGAAGAGTAAGAGGGTTTATTTAGGAAAACTGTGTAAGCATTTTACCCATCCGTGGTAAATTGTGAGGGACAGAAAAGAAATGCTACCCTCTTGGGGACTTCACTATCTGGGGAGGGCTTTGGAAAATATTGCATGCGGCCGCTCTGTAGATGATGGATGACTTACGCTTAAGATTGATAAAATCAAATGAATCGAAACCTACGTCTTCTAATTGACCTTAAGAAGTCGGTAAAAAAAACATCGTGTTAAGTCATGTTACGTTTTACGATGAAGACCTCCCAAATTATCAACTAGACATTAAATAGACTGCCGTTCGTCATTTGGCTAGGGTACCGCTCTAGAGGCCATACTTATGCTGCGTATATTTTGCTGCAAACTCTGACGGAAATAACACTTTTTTGGGAAACTTCAGTTGCGTTGCCATTCAGATCGAAAACTTTCTCGCCGCCGTTGCAACGCACAAATGGCTATGCCAGGCGACCATTAATTGCATATCTAGTAAGTGACAAACCTCGAATGAAGACCTCGGGTATCGCATCGATGTTCGACCGTTTCGCGCACTGGATCGCATACCATCTTACTGCGGTACTAATAATAATGTCCAGCTGGTGGGTAGCATGCCTTCAGGCATGATCATAAAATTACAGTCAAAGTAAGAGGATGACTGGTGGGGTTTGTGGGTACCGGGAATTTCGTGGAAAAGGGACGGCGCCATAAACATTGGGCATTATCCGAAGTAGACTTGATCACGCCTGAGGCTGCATGGGTTGGGATCCGAAATCACAAGGGCTCATTCTTTCTTATGGGGAACGTATCATATAAAACAATATACTATCGGCAAGATTTCAAATTGGCGAGCATAAACAATACGAGGGAGGGCATAGCAAGAGGCTTACCGCCTGGTACGCGATAAAATAATGATCAGTCCCTTCGTGACTTACGGACATACGGTTTTTCTAGTCGGCTAATTTCATGACGTTGTAATGTTTAACAGTCCATGGTGTCCGCAAAAACCGAGGCAAACCTTACATATTTACACGCGCGAAATCCACCCAGCTGGGTTCTTGAATAGCCTTTGGATCCGTCCCACCCGTCAACCGTGACACATTAAACAGGTTTGTTCACAGAATTTTATTGCGGCATACGTTTGGGACGCTGGCCTTTTATCGACTTTATTGTTTGAGATGACTTGACGCGTTGTTCAGGGCCGGCGTGACTATGCACCTGGGTTAACGGCTCTCATTCTCAGATTTGTTCACCTACTCGGGAGACGATTTGGGCATAATATGCAATCGTTCTGTCAAGGATTCTTCCCAGTAGAATGCATGAGTCCCCTGGCGCGATTTTCTCAGAAATAGTAACACAAATGTTAGATCATAAGGCCAGAAGTTTGGCTCTTTATCACAACCTAAAAATTTTCACTTGGTTTGGTTGCCTATTGTAAATGCAACCCGTACCTATGCGGGCCGCTAATCATGAGGTCTTAACTGTGCATCGTAGCTTCTTTTGACGGCCAACGAAGGCTTTTCAGCATTACAACCTTATGTGTTGTCGCACTGCATTGTCGCGGCTGAAACTTATCAAACCATCATTTGCAAATATCTTTTTTGTCTGTTTGACTCACTGGAACACATGCGATATGGAATCATTCGGTTTTTGGTTTTCCAAACAATCGCTTCCATTTGCGGATGATCCTGAGAGATGAAGGCGTGCCCAATTTAATCCCCATGCTGACCAAACAATACCTGCGATCTTACATTGGCTTTGTTCTACATCTGCGGATTCCCTGGGCCAACCCAAAAAATCCCGCTACCCACAGAATTGCACATCCACGCTCAATCACCTCAGACATGACGTCCGTCACGGAGTTGTTGAGAAACCGTAGTATGTCATTGCAATGATGGCACGGCACTGCCATACCCAGTTTGATAACACACCCTAGACTATTCACCTCCTACTTTTGAGGATGCCTTCTTGTCCACTCGTTCCCCTACCTACAACTGCGAACAAACCCTTCACCTAGCCACAGCCGCCTCCGGGATGCGTTCATTCTAATCTGCTGAACTTCCGTTCGGATGTTAACATCTCGTTGACTTTCATCCTATACTCCTCACAAAGTCAATCCTTGTCTTGTGCGTTAGCAACAACTCCCTTCCATAGGGAACTTTCACACCCGACTCCACTCCAACAGCGTGAGCCTCTACAGTTTCAGTGTACCCCGTGACTCTGAGTTTCCTGCTACCATTTACGCGTGTTGCTGATTCTTCTACTTCATCATCCTTACTTACGCTTTTTGTGGCCCTGGCCATAAGCCCAACAGGCCTCATCGGTGGTTTTAGACTTTAGTTCAAACTGGCAAGCCGGATCGCGGCAATCCTGATACCGCACCAGATTTGTTGTTCTGCTTCCTCATTTTTTGCTATTTGAAGCTTTCTTATCATGGGCCAGACAGTAAGCCACTTTTTCGCCCTCCCTCGCCCTGTTTTCCCCGCCACCTTTAAATCTTAAAAATCTGATCTTTTATCAGCTTGATACGTCCCCCCAAAAGTAGGATAACTTCTGGTAACTGTGTTTCCTTTCCCATGCCGGTTTGGGCGTGACCAAGGCTACATCGGATATTGCCCAATGTTTATGGCAATGTCCTTTTTTTGCGCAGCCCCCAGTACCCGCCAATCCCCCCAGTGGTGCTTTATTCTGACTGTGATCTTGTGATCGTGCCTGACGGTATGCCACCCACGGGTTGAGAATAAACAGTATTATTATTAATATTTTTGGGTACGAGCGTTGAAAGATCTTATCATCGTGTAATCCAAAAAAGTAGCTACTGAGTTAGTCCCATCGTCGACAATTGAGTATAGAAATCTACACTAATGAGGCAGTGTCGGGAAGTCACATTTTTAGACACAATCAAAGTTCAAGCTGAAGAGGTATATGCAGGGCAGTCACAAATGAGGTCTCAATTTGTAATTGAAGCAAAATTAGACATGTACTATTCGAAGATGGTGGGCAAAGGAAACTGACGGGAGATAAAACTGGGGCATACCTCTGGCTCGTGAGAGAGATTGTAAATTGGGTAAC
>SJOL01003945.1:32593-86347 GCA_004794785.1 Opisthorchis felineus | reverse complement strand
GAAGGACGTAACCCTCACTGAGCGTGTCCAGCGAGCTGCTACGAAAATGGTTGCCCGCCTTAAATCCGTGGACTACGAAATGCGTCTCACGGCGCTTGACCTCTTTCCCCTCGAGTATCGCCGCCTCCGAGGAGACCTAATTCTTACTTATGCCCTGTTTGAGCAAGGTTTGGTCAACAGGTTTTTCACCGTTGAGCCAGCAAATACACGGCGGGACATGGTAAGAGGATTTTCAAGCTCAGAGCGAACACTTATCAGGCAAAATCTTTTCTGATTTCGTGTAGTAGCTGCGTGGAATAACCGTCCTCCGACGGTTGTCCACGCTCCTTCTAGAACCCAGTTCAAAGCACTATTAGACACTTTATTATGCGAGTCCTCGTGCTGGCAAACACACTGCCCCGGCCTGAGAACTTAAAAGACAGTGCCACACCCTTTTTTTGCCCGTGCCTTTCAAGCGTACGACAGCCGCTGAACGACAAGAACAAAACCGACCCGGGAAACTTGGGCAAAAGCCTCGATCCTGTTTATCGATCTGTGAATCCGTAAATCCGTGAACCCCTTCAACGCGTTGGGGCCAGACGAGGTCCATCCAAGGATCCTGAAGGAAACGGCGCTCGCACTGGCAAAGCATTTGTACTTGGTGTTTCGCCATTCGCTCGACGAAGGCAACCTTCCCTCTTCTTGGAAGGAAGTGATTGTCACGCCAATCTACAAAACTGGTAACCGACTATCGCTGGCAGCTACAGGCCTATTAGCCTCACTAGCGTACCGTGCAAGGTGATGGAACACATTCTGAAGCGGGCCATCTTAAATCACTTCACCAACAACAACTGAATGTCCCCAGAGCAACGTGGATTCCTTCCAAACCGTTCTTGCCTAACGAGCATGCTCGTATCTATGGGAGCTTAATCCAAGCTAAGGACGATGGACTCATTACGGACGTCATTTTTCGACTTCTCAAGGGCATTTGATCGAGTTCCGCACGTCCCACTGCTCCACAAACTCGAGTCTTACTTAATTCAAGGGGAAATTTTGCACTGCATTAAGGCGTTCTTATCAGACAGAACATTCCGTGTGAAAGTAGGCTCGACCTACTCTTCCTCGGCGTCTTTCTCCATTGGAGTTTCTCAAGGGTCGGTTTTGGGACCACTTGTGTTTCTGATCCATGTCAACGACCTTCCAGTTGTCCTTTTAAGTCCATGTCTACTTTTTGCGGACGACTTGAAATCCTGGAGCTCGAATGCCAGTGCCCTCCAAATGGATGTAGGCACTGCAAAGCAGTGGTCGTTGGACTGGAACCTTCCCCTAATGACGAAAATTGCTTTCGTATGTCATTCTGAAGAGACTCAGGGAACGCCTTTGTCGTGCATGGCGAGAATGGACCAGAAGATATTACGAGGATATATGCTAAAAAGGATTTATGTATCTGGCTCTCCCAAAACATGTCCTTCTCGCTGCACCATGAAAAGTCGGCTCAAAGGGCATTCGCCGTTATATGGATGATTCGGCGAACCTTCTCCCGTACTACTCGCATGGGCTTCCAGATACTCAGACTGCTTCTTGAGTACGCCAACCAAGTTGCCTACTCAGGACGCAAGAAAGGCGTAATCCTCGTTGAGCGTGTCCAACGAGCTGTTAGAAAAATGGTTGCCGGCCTTAAATCCGTCGACTACGAAACCCGTCTGGCGGTGCTGGGCCTATTTCCCCTGGAGTATCGTCGCCTTCGAGGAGACCTAACACTTGCACCCTGTTTGAAGAAGGTTCGGACAACAGGTTTTTCACCGTTGATCTAACTAACACACGGCGAGGACATGGTAAGAAGATTTTCAAGCACAGAGCGCACACCTCTATTAGGCAACAGTTTTTCTCATTTCGGGTCGTTGTTATGTGGAATAACCTCCCTCCGACGGTTGTTCACGCTGCACCTAGTACCTAGTTCAAAACACTTTTAGACGCCTTTTTAGTTGAGCCATCACGCTGGCAAACTTACTGTCCCGCACTGAGAACTTAAAGAGCAGCGCTATGCCCTTTTTTCGCTTGTGCCTTTCAGGTGAACAGAAGCCGCTGAACGACAAGAACAAACCCGACCCAGGAAGTTTAGGGAAAAGCCCCGATCCTGTGTATCAATCCATGAGTCCATCAGCCAACTGTACCCTACTCTCTGTTTTAAGTCGGTTCCACGAATTCATGGATTGATACACAGGATCGAAGCTTTCGCCCAAACCTCCCGGGCCGGGTTTGTTCTTGTCGTTCGGCGGTTTCTGTTCACTTGAAAGGCACTTACTCGTCAGGACCTTAATCGAGTCTTCACAGGGTTACGTTTCCACCATGAGAACGAGCACAGTGGGATAGCGATTCACCGACGGCATAGGTGCATGGTGACTTTGTTAGCCGCAAAATAGAAGGAAATCTGGTGAGCGGAATCCCAGCAAACAAGGATGCACATAATCACCAAGACACATGTATATATTTGTTTGTTTGGGGCCTTCGGATCCCAAGGAAAATGGCAGCCCTATGAGCACAAACCGGAAGAACTTACCCAGTTGTATGATTTTTTTCTGGTTCACAACATTGGGTAAACCGCAGCATTGAGACGGCCGATTCTGGAGAACTCGTCCAAAAATGTTATGGCGGATCTTCGCCAATCCGTGACCGTTTTGCCACATACACGCACACGTACATGTACGAACAGACGGGACTGCAGTACAAGGAAACTCATTATCACTACGATTGCTTCAAGCTCGGATACGTATTCCTCCTGGTTGAGAGTATAAAGCCACCCAACTAACTCAGTGGTTAGAACGCGAATTTACTGGCCGGAAGGTCCATGGTTCGAACCCAACCTCTGCATCTCGACTAGCCCTGTCTGGGCTTGGGCAACCTGGCAGCATCCCAGCCCTCGTGCTTCCTTCTGGTGGCATGGCAGTTAGGACCCGAAAGGGTACTACAGCTGAACGATTTTCAACTAACTGTGAGGCCTCATGTGAATAAGTGCATCTGTGTGGATCAAGAAGTTTGGTGGGTCCAGAAATCTGAGGAGGTGGAGAAAGCGAGAAACTTTGGAAATGTACCCAAACTATACCGGCTGATATGCGCAACAGGCCCAAAGCGGTTCCCGGTGAGTAAAACAGTCACTGATAACAACGATTCGTCTATCTATAATCGGAAGAGCCACTGCATTTTTGACTTGAACACATTCAACAACAACCCAACCGGTCGCCTGCAATTGCTCAGCCTGATTTTCGACCCACATCGCAGCCCTGGACAGTGAACCTGAAACCCTCGATGGCTTCTGAAACAAGCAAATGCCGTTTGTCCCTCAAGCTTCACCGAGCTGTTGGACATACCGAACTCCCGCCCTGTTCAAAGATGGAGATGAAACCCTTAGTCGGTGCTTGCGTAACTTGTTTGCTTGTATCTGGACCAAGAGACCGCTCCAACCAACTGGTGTGAGTGCGTGGTTGTGTCCATTTTCAAAAACGAGTGTTCGCGGTGTGTGTGGCAATCACAGAGCAATTAGCTTGAGCCCCGTTGTAACCAAACTCTGTGCATCGCCTATTCTACGTCGTCTTGCGAGGGTGCGCGAAGACGGGCCCCGATGACAGCAAGCAGGATTCTGGCCAGAAATGGACTGTGTGGACCATATCTTCACACTCTGTATAGAGTTAGAGCTACGGCATGCATATAGACGCCCTACAGTCTTGTTGTTCTTTGAGTTCAAGGGTGCGTTCGATTCTGTCGACCGGTTGGTTTTTTCAGCTCACTTGCCCAATAGGATGTGTCCCAGAAGTTCGTGAATATCATGTGTTGTTTGTAGTTGCCTAATTGCTGACGTGTAAGAGTGTATGGGGAGCTCTCCAAAAGCTTTCCTACAAGCAGTGGTGTCCGACAAGGATGTCCATTCCCCCATTTTTGTTTAATTTCGTCATTGATGAGGTAATGAGGCAAACGCCGGAAGGTCTCAAAGACCTCGGTGTCCAGATCTCTCTGAGCGGGAACTGTGTCGACTTGAAATATGGATGCAACGTTGCCCTCATTGTTTGTGGAGATGAGGAACTGGAAAATCTGCTTAGAAAGCCTGTGGGGTCATCCAGTTCTTGGGCGCGCACGAAGTGCAAAGTCATGCCGTTAAACGCACACTCTTTGAGTGTTCAACGATTGACACCGGAATTTGTGAAACACTGTACGCACCTCGGAAGTCTCACTAGCTCCGACGGTAGTGTGACAGATGAAACGGAGGCATAAATCTCACTGGCTGGAATTGATTTTGCTAATGGACGCCAACTGCGGCAGCAAAAGGTCGGGACGTTCTCAAAGGACGCGCACAAAAGTCTACAGTGCGGGCTTTACTGTTGTACGGTTGCGAGGCTGATTGGGTTGATAAACAGATGGGTTTCTGGTGAGGTGGACTGCACTTACCGCGCAGAATGCATGCAGCCCCGGAAGCTAACTTGGCTGCACCATGTGTTATGCATGCCAAGCCACCGCCTGCCGAAATGGCTGGCTTTTTCCGTGTCTAATTCGGAGTGGCGAAAACGTAGAGGGCAAAATTCGACGGCAGAAAAGAGTAGGTTACGAAAAGTTTTGGTTAGTTGGTGCTTCTTGGCTTCTAGGTCTGGGGTCCACCTGACCTTCCCCGTGCTTGGCTGGTGACACTGAACGATATGGTTGTCAACCGATATCAATGGCGTGAATGCGGTCATTTTCTATCCAGGTGGTCCAATTGAGTGTTGGACTGTACGAACCTTGGACGAACCTTGGTCATCCCTGGATCCCCTCCATGTCTCATTATTTCTTTCCATTATGGGGCTGCATTCAGATAAACTGATGGCTGCATGGCAATGCAGCATCAGTGTTCCCATTTGGTGTTGCCGTCAATAATGCTGATGATGATGGCGATGAAGCACAACGGGTCCGCGTACTACGAGAAATCGTGTAAAGGGCGCCCGGGAGGTAAGTTGTACTGTTCTCTACGGTATGTGTGAATGTAGTAAAGTTCTTCCTTAAGACGATCTGCATGTCCATATTTATGGATGCAGCAATAATCCGAGGAAGGATGGGTCAGAAAAGATCGGCACTAAAGACGTTACACTCCGATCACCCAACGGTTAACCTTAACCGACGGTGCATTATTCAATACGGTCGAAACACTTTAAGACCAAGGAGTCCGGTAGTGCTCAGAAGGCACCTGCTGTGCGCATCCACATTAGGAAGCAGACAGCTACATCCTTCTCCCTGAGCTCTCGGGTCAGCCCAGCCCCTTACATCCGAGTGGGTCAGATTGTTCAGTCATTGGCTCTGGGAGGGGTCTCTCAGGCAGCCGCTGTCTCATGCTTCAGACTTTTGAGTAAGGAGCTAGAGGAAGGGTCAGTGAACAATAACCTACCTTCTTCCATTGTCTTGTGGGTGTGACTTGTCTACCTCAGCTGATCGCTGATCTTTTCGACGATTTCAAAGAACTGGACATGGCGCCGAAAAGTAGCAACAGGCCTTATCTTCGGCTGATGGATATAATTTGCGGCGTGTGTTATTCCTTTGATATTCTTTGATGTTCCTGCGGGCTTTGCTCCAGTCTTCCTGTCCAGTACCACAGTCGAATCTTGCGTGCGTTGACTGACTAAATATGATAAGTATATTTAGGTGTTCTAAAAGGAGGTGGTTATCATCTCAATCTAAAGGGAATTATGAAATGCTACTTTGAGAACATTTCTACGGAACTGAACCCTGTGTTCTCATTAGGCCATTCGTGGTAGCTTGGTAGCAAAATCAAGCTTAGGCCGAAACGAACAATCATGGACACCATTCGGTAGATTTTGAAAATAAACATACCTGATGTGCAAATATGTACCGCTCTTTTGACCTTAGTGGCGACTTACAGTTGTTCGAGTTGTCACAAAAAAACGTTCAGCTGTAACACCCTTTTGGTGCCTAGCCGCCATGCCACCCGAAGGAAGCACGAGGGCTAGGATACTGCCAGGTTGCCCAAGCCTAGACAGTGAAAGTCGAGATGCAGAGGTCGGGTTCGAACCACGGACCATCCGGTCAGTAAATTCGCGCTCTAACCACTGAGCCATCCCGCCCCGCCGGTACGTCAAGGCTATAGTGAACTGGTTGGCCTACACGATTCCAGCTGGTGCTCAAACTCTTCCGTAATGCTTAACCTTTGCGGAGGTTGTCTAACAGCACTTCATGTCATTCTGTCTGGTACTTATTTTAGGGAGCAAAACGAACATATTTTTGGGGCGATTTTTCTTTTGCCGTGGGCCGCTGTTGTACTATTAACCTAAGCATCTCCCGATAGGCCTTCAAGAGGCCATACTGCTGTCACAGTGTCAGCAAAGCAGTTAGAGCTCGTTATTTTCGCCCCACACTTGCGTGTGGTCGATTTTGTGTGACCCTTGTAAGTTACTTACGGCTTTCTAACCTTTCGCAATGATAGTTATCAGTTTCCCAGTCCAACTATTCGATTCAATTCAATTTATCAGCTATAAACCGTGTACCATAGGCACATTGGTTCCAGCTGCTGCAGTTTCGATCACCGGAAAACGGGTATGTGGAACGTACAACCAGCTTTGGAGGCGAAGGCATGTGCAGTTTGTTCAGAGATTGGGTAGCTACGCATTGAAGGCAGGAGCGCCGCTGACTGCGCGATTGGGCCATTTATGCCAAAGTCATTAACCACTGGTGATTTAAGTCCCGGGGTCCCCATCCAGGAAGGCGGCAGTTGCCCACCCGACTAAGTTTACTGGTTAGTGTTTTCGTACTTCGTTGCCAGGTCATACACTGTCCACCTCTCGGTCGCTTCCACTCAGCACAGGGCTGGGCGAAGAGAGCTCTGCGAGGCAGGCGGTCTTCTGGCATGCGGAGTACATGTCCTAACCAGCGCAGCCTATGAAGCGTGAGTAATTCATCTATCGCGGGAGAGTTCCTTCTTCCTAAGACCATCTGGCGTACCTCAGCATTGCTAATCCGATGTTCCCACCAGACCTGACCAATGCTTCGGAGACACCGATGGTCAAACACTGACATCTTCCGTATGTCCTCTGCGCGTAGGGGCCACGTCTCTGATCCATAAAGCAGTATGGATCGCACCACCGCAGTGTAAACTCTTCCCTTGACAGACAAACTGACGTCACGTCGGCGCCATAGGTGTCGGAGGTTGGCAAAAGCTGCCCTGGCCTTTCCGATTCGAGAAATAACCTCATCTCCAGCCAGTCCACCGGAACTTATACAGCTGCCCAGGTAAACAAATTTATCTACCACGTCGATTGGCTCGCCTGCAAGCATGAGGTGTGGGTTTGATCCCACCCAGTCTTGTAGCAGCACTTTACACTTTGCAGGTGTGAAGCGCATGCCAAACCGTGCGGCAGAATTATTTAGGTTATTTAAAATCGTTTGCATTTGGGAAGGATCTGAACCAAGCAGAGCAATATCGTCCGCATACTCAATGTCTGTGAGGGAACGTCCCGGGAGCATTTCGACTCCCGAGGTTTCAGAGGCAGGCAGAGAAATTTCAAGCAGCATATCAATAACAAAGTTGAAGAGGAAAGGGGAAAGAGGACAGTCTTGCCTTACCCCACTGGACGTGGTGAACTCAGGCGACAGCTTCCCGTATAGTCTTACGCGCCCACAGGAGTTCGCATACAGTACCCTCATAAGGGATAGAAATTTGGAAGGGACACCTTTGATCGCTAGACACTGCCAAAGTTGCTGACGATCGACAGAATCAAAAGCAGCTTTCAAATCAAGACCAACGTGGGCCGTCTGAAGGAGTGGCGCTGTTCAAGAATTTTTCTCAACGTGAAGACATGGTCGATGCATCCTCGACCAGGGCGAAACCCAGCTTGATTTTCGCGGATCTGTCTCTCTCGATAATCTATCAACCTGCGCAGAATAATGCCACAGAGAACCTTAGATGCGACGGATATCAGGCTGATACCAGTCCAGCGGATTGCGTTTTATACTCCCAATACGGTACTTCGACCGAAATCAGCCTGGTAGGTATAAGTGCGACTTTATCCTCTGATAAATTGTTGGTAGTTTGGGGAGTCTTTGGAATTTTCAGTAGTGACTTCCTCCTGCAAGTAAAGTTAATCTATGCCGAAATCCCGAAAACCATTGTACAACTACTTCGCCCTTTATTGAGAATCATCAGCAGTACGCATTCCAGAGTGAGATTCGTACTCGACCATCAGGTAAACAAGACTGAAGTTACGCACCGACTGCTTTGTTAGAGCGCGAATTTACTGACCGGATGGTCCGTGGTTCGAACCCGACCTCTGCATCTTGACTTCCACTGTCTAGGCTTGGACAACCTGGCAGTATCCCAGTCATCATGCTCCCTTCGGGTGGCATGAAAGCTAGGCACCGAAGGGGTGCTACAGCTGAACGATTTTTTTCGACCACGAAATTAAAGGGGAACGAGATAGAAAGTACCCTTGCTTGACAGCATCAGATGGGCTCAGGGAATTTTGCTGTTGACGCGTGTGCCCACGAGGTAGGTCTGTTGAGCTTTGTTTGACGACATTTATCTAGAAGGGACACTCTTTGGCATCATGGTAGATTCTGACGATCAGTGGAGTCAACAGAAACTTTCAGGTAAAAAAAGGCGACCATTTTAGGTTGCCGAGATATGTGGCACAGTTCCAGAACTTATTGAATAACGAAGATATGACCCGTACAATCCTAGCCAGGACAAAACCCAGTTTGATACTCGTGAATCTAATTCTCCCGATGATTGATCAACCTCTGCAGGACAATACCAGAAAGCACCTTGGAGTCCATGACCACTAAACTGATGCCCATCATCAGAGACAGCAACATGAGTGTTGACACTGATGCTTCACTGCCGTACAACCATAAGGTTTGTCTAGTTATATTTAAAGCCCTAGAGTGAAAAGAAGAGAAGAAGAGTGAGTGAGAGAGGGGACCTAGTGCTGGCCTATGTCAAGCATTCTGAGGTGCCTACATCTCCAAACGCTCAATCGGACAATCCGGAAAGAAACTGACAGCACAAACACCACTGACATCGATTAGTCGCCATTTCTTGCAACGTCTCCAGCCAAGCACAAGCGTGGTCACGGGGGCCCCATCCTGGAAGGCGTATAACACCAACAACACCCAAACTCTTCGTTATCTCTTTCATGCCCCACCGACAAGTCATACGTTGTCCACCTCACGGTTTGCGCCATTCTGAAGGAGGCACGGAGAACAACACTCGTCTCGGTAGACGGTGTTTCGGCATGCGTACCACATGACCGAGCCATTGTAGTGTGGTGCTGGATGTTTTGGCCGATTGAAGTACCTGCCGCACAACCAAATACCCGTTTTCTAATCACCTCGTTACTAACACTCTGATGCCATCCAAAACCAGCCACGCTTCTGAGGCATCGGTTGTTCGGAAACCTGAAGACGTCTCACATCATCTGTCCGCAGAGGCCATGTCTCGCACCCATACAACAACACAGCCCTTAATGTAGTCTGGTACACACGACCCTGAACACCCAGTGATATGCCTTCTTTGACGCCACAAGTGACGCAAATTAACAAAGGCGATTCGAGTCTTTGAGATTGTTGCACTGACTTCATCAGACAGACTTTCGTCAGAACTAATACAACTACCGAGGTATGTAAAGTTTTCCACAACCTACAGTGATTTTCCTTGAATTGTAAGGGGTATGTTCGGAGACTGGACGTTCTGAAGCATAACTTTGCACTTTGAAGGTGCTAGGCGCATGCCAAAAGACGGTATGATGGTGGTCAATCTATTCGACGGGACTTGTGCTTCGCTTTGGTCTTCAAAGATAATGACGATGCCGTCTGCGTACTCCAGATCGACAAGGTTCTCAACTGTAACGATTTGAACACCGGGGTTTTGAAGACCTTCCAGCGTTCGCCTCATTATTTCATCAATGATGAAGTTGAACAAGAATGGAGAGAGCGGACGTCCTTGTCGGACACCACTTTTGTAGGGAAGCTTTTGGAGAGCTCACCATACACTCTCACACGCCAAGAAGTATGTAGATATGGAGATGGGATTATGTTCACAAACTTCTGGGGCATACCCTGTTGAGCAAGTGTAGTTAACAGCACTGACCGATCGACGGAAACGAACGCACCCTTGAAGTCGGGGAATACCAAGATTGTGGATCGTCTGTACATGTGGCGTTGCTCTAACACCTGATGGATTGTGAAGATGTGGTCGGCGCATGACTTCATGACTTAGCGTGCTGCTAGCGTGAAAAGTTTCTTCTGTTTAAGTTCTGGTGACATTTTCATAGGTCTGGAACATCCTGGCCCACTCACCTGGTCGACTTCTCTTGGGCCCGCAACGAGGGCATGCAACCCACACGTATAACCAGCCGGCCGTCAGCCAGACTGTGACTCCCAATACCCGTTTTCGCCTTTCGCTTTTGGTGTACGCGCCACTGCGTGAAGGTAACATAGGCTACATGATAACCAGTCGGGTGTATAGGACGCCGAGTCGTCTCGGTGTAATAACTGTACTACCTTGGCGTTGTTTTCGATCTGAACCTTCCAAGCTAGTGTTCTCGTCAAGAGAACCACCGAAGGTGCACAAGGTATATTAACGCCCAAAACTAGGTCAAAAACACATGTACAACTTGTTGCATATAAAGTGTATGCGGGGACAACATTCTGGAAATTCCGACCTCTTCTGGGTGCGCCTTTGTCAACCAGCATTCGGCGGATACTGGATCATGATTGGCTTTTGGGTCCACACTTCCTGCCAATCAGGGTTGTCCTTGATGCTGGACCGTCAAGCGGCCCGAGCTTATGGCCAATCACGTGCGAGATAGGCTTCTTGGCCGTAGCAGCGCCGAACTGCTAGCGGCTAAGCGGTTTCGGTGCGGAATTCTACCGAAGGCTCGGGACTACTTCTGTGCGGTCAGTCAATAAAGAAGTGCAGAGGCACTTTACTCATGTGTATAGGTGATGCACTCAACTTGGCGTCATCCATGGTTAAGAGTACTAGAACACTGTCACGAAGCCTAACTTTTCTTGCCTTTGGTTTCATAAGTACTAACGTTTAATTAGCCATCCTGTAGAACATAATTTATCCCCTATGTTCCTACCCGAAATTTGGAGGTCAGAGAGCCCTTGCCTGTCGAAGCCTCACTGGCCATGCTCTCATTGTGTCACTCTGGCATCCTATCCTGATTTATACAAGCACGCAAGGTGTGCTACCACAGCGTGTTCCTATCTTCCCGAAGTAAACCGCTAGATTCCTCCTCCTGTTGGTCCTTCGTAAAAGGCTACTCTTGAATAATTTCCCATAGTTGTTCGGTGAGCAAGCACCAGTGTTCAACGGTGTTTGCTGGTGTTTCCTTTACCCCATTTGTTTCCATGGCTCATCTGATATGATAACTTCTCTGCTTTTTGTAGCTCTGACGACTTCGACGTTTCGTTTGACACTCCTGCTCACGAATAGTCAACATTCTCATGCGAATTAAGATGCATTTTGGAAAGTCGTAGTACCTGATCTCTTTATGCGCTCCCCATGATGTTAACCGGTGAATGGAAAGAACAAATTAAACAATTACTTGGTGATCGAGACCGAATCCAGAAGACACAGTTTGAATATGTGATAACTGATTGTGAGACTGTTACCTTTTATCTGGTTGATAAACTAGATTCTAAGCTGAGGGATCGTGTTGGGCAGCTCACGAAAGAATACAATAGGGTTTCACTTGAGCTCAAGTCTTCCAGACAGGAAAATTTGGATTTGTCATTAAAACTAGAAAAAAGGTAAGTTGTTCACATAATTTATTCCGCAGCAACGCTTTCATGTCGCATGACTTTGAGCAAAAGGTATTCCGTCTGCAAGAAGAAGTAACCGAGCTCCATCGTCAGAAAGGTGATGTAGGTCTATGCATTATCAGCTGGTCCATTTGAGTGTTGCAGTTGGCGAGTAATGTAATTGATTTGAGCAAATCTGTTCAGGAAAAGGATAAGCTGTTATCATCCGTGCATTCGAAGTAGGGTTCACCACTTTTATCAGTCAAGTTTCCAGAATGTCAGAATTAGAAAATGAAGCCAGAAACCTACAACAAGCGAATATGGGCTATCTAAACGAAATACATAACTTAGAGCGTGCTAACAAGGTAGGTTTGAAATTTATACACAATAGTCTGCCAGCTGTTACGAGATGAGAAAAATGCCATATCGGAAACACTGCAGGCTGTTCAAGTCAAATGCGCCGAACTGGAAGAGGACAAGTGTAGACTAATTGAGCGTATTAATAAACTTCAAAGTGTGGTTGAGCGGCTAAAGAATTTGGAGCATGATGTAAACTACAGGTAACTGTTGTCATATTTACGACCGTCTTTAGGAAGGCCCAAGAGACTATCCGGAAGCAACTGGCTGAAGCTGCTAGTTTATCGGTCGACGAGCCGTAAGTTTCTTCTACTTGTTTGCATAACGCTGAACTACAGGAATAACATGGGGCCCCTGGTAGCTGCAGTCGTTCCGACTAAAGCAGTTGCAGAAGTTGTAAGTTTCTGGTCTCCTGTCCTACTCACTATAAATAGCTTGCGAACGAGGGAGAAGTTAACAGTGTGCGTTTCACTCCTTCTGGAAATCTTTTCGGTTCGGCCGGTTTTGACAGAAAACTCCGTTTATGGTCTGTTGTAGGAGGTAAGTCCCCAGGATATCGAGGCTAACCATTTTTCCCCAGCTCCATCTTATTGTAAACCTGTCTTCCACCAACCATTGTCATTATGTTTAAGCAAAGTGAAAGTCAAAGCTAAATAACTGGTTTTCGATAGAAGACCCGCCTAGATGCGAGGTGTTCATCGTCACTATCATTAAAGGTAGTACGCCAATGGTAAATATGGGTACTTTACTTCCACACAGCCGTAGAGGACGGAGACTCTAGTTAAGGAGTCAGAGCTCGGGGCTTGTTGCAAAAGCCCTACATTCCTGTGGACGACCATCAAAAGGGTCAGATTTATCTACTCCTCTAATCAGCTTTGGAATAAACACATGCAGGCATCATGTCGGAGTAAGATGTCTCACCGAACCTAAGCTCAGCATACAGCAATCCGACTAACGAGTGACTGTATGCTCGCCATTTGAACCGGACCTTAGGGTATCTAGCCGTGTGCGAGGGGATCACAGGGACCTCATACAGAAAACTGCTAAGACCCCACACCACTGGTGCGAGGCGAGCTAGATGTAGGTTGCCTTACTGGTTGTGTTCACAACTTCAAAATATATTTGCAAAGCAGAGGTTTCCTTCACATCTCATCGACTGACGAATGGAACCGTACATCTTCGTCCTTTGGGTGCATAGTTGTCATGTCACACCCTCATCCTGAGCGAAGCACTGGGTCTGGTATACTGTTAGGCTGAGACAGAGCCTACTCATTATTCGGGGTTCGATTTCAACTACGAACTTCTAGGCAAGATTTGTCAACTTGATCTGTGCGCCATCTCATACTGAGAGATGCAAGCATTAGCGATTCTTGGGCTCAACTTCCAAGCGAAATTGCTATGGATCACATATTTATGAACCATCGTTTTTAGTCCATCATTAGCGCACTTGACGTGTTAACAACTTGCAAAGGCACAATGCACATTTCAGTTTGATAGCATGGTAATAGGTAGGTAAATGTGATGTATTTTATTAAAGCACCATATCGACAATCTTCATCAGCATAGACTTCAGTGTCGTCGACCGTGATACTTTGCCGCCACACAACGACAAAGTTTAAGCCCCTGAATTGAACAAAAAATAGATTGGACAGAGCAGGAACTCGGTACTGGCCCAGGAGCAAACTCGTTACTAAAGTAAATGAGCTGTAAGAAGCGCCACAATATTTAAATGTAGGTAATCAGGAATTTGACGTAATGTGATCGTGATGCTCAGTTTTACCTTAATAATCCGAGTCACGATTCGTTGAAATCAGGCCACATCGTTGGAACCCTTTGAGGTAGCCTCCCATCATAGCCAGCGTGGCGTTATTAAACTGCACACTCCAAGTCATATATTTGACGACATCTGGTACTCTATTGCTTTTAAAGGTTTTTGACACTTTATTTAATGCGACTGTATATCATTTAAGCCTATTTCGATTCGTTTATTTCAGGTAAATGTGAACTGCGTTCGACACTAGTTGGGTGCAATGCCTCAATATCTGCTATCGATTTTGACCCAAAGGTGAGTGAGAACCTATCTTTCAGTGCCGTGAGACTTGTGCGCATTATTCTCATTCACGCCACGCATAATTTTCCTCCGGATGTCTTTTTGCGTTGCACTTGTCTTAAGCTGCTGGTGGCGGTTCCAAATGTCTCAGTTCACACCCCTTCCCTTGCTGTTATAGCACATCTCAACTCCTTGATAATATGGTAACACACATTATTGTTAACGAAAAAACCATTCCTGGGAATACGTCTGGTGGCAGCTGGCAGTGAGATCTTGGATAACTGCCACTATTCCCAGGCTTTCCAGGCTTGACAGTTCCAACCCCATCCTAGTTCCCATTCTAGGGTCAGAGCGCTGGAATAGAATTCAGTCTATCTGCTTTGCGATTATCTGCCTCCACACTTCCACTTGGCTTCACTGACATGAACCTTAGTAATATGGCATACGTACCAACATTATGATACTTAGATATTTGCGGTTGTGTTGGCTCAGGTACCCCCCACCGGTCAAACATACAGCTAGGTAGCTAGGAGTTTCTCGAGTGCATGAGGTTTCCGAATCGATGGTGATACCAGACAAATTTGGAGGAAAATGATGACTTTCGCCTTCTCTTGTGAACTCGGATTCAATCCATCACAATAAATACATGAAGGTGAGGTGGTAGATTTTTAGGCCCAATCGCCTCTGGCGCATTACATTCGTTTCTAGCGTGAAAATAACGTAATGCCGTAACGCACTGATGACGTCTGCTTAATTGGTGACCAATCGTTTTCAAGCTAATTGCTAATGTTGGCGAACGGATCAACAGCCACGTGTCCGGCAACGGATAATCGCACGTTCAGTCATCACTACGTGCTTGTCGCTCATCAATGATCTGCGGAACAATGTATGCCACTCCTCCAAATTCCCAATGTTATCTGTGTTATCTACCTAGTTCAACAGACTCATTACGAAGACTGTCTAGCAGCTTTCACTCCAACTGAAATGCAACTTAATATTCACAAGAGAAGCCTCACGAAGCGTAACCACAAACGCGTTCTCCGTCAGCCACAATTTAGTGTTTAACCATCCTCAAAGAGAGTCAGCCCTTCATGAGGAGTCAAAAGACCCTTGGCTTGTACCTTACCGAAAGTAGTAAACTTGCAAAAAGTAATTTGTTTCGCTGTTATGTCTTTTGTGTGCAAGAGCTGTCTGCGGGTTTGGTCAAACTTAGTCAGGAGCAATCGGAAAAGCGTAGGATGGAGTCGACGTAAAAGATATGTCTTATGTGATTTTGTGAGAAGGACGTCTGTCAGGACAACTGGGCTTTGTGGTTGTCCCTTACCTGATGTGGAAGTTTTACGTCAACTTTAACAAAGACTTGTATGACGACAAAAATATTTGTGCCTGTCAAGCATGTGTTTTACAAATAGACACGACGTGGCACAAAAATTCTTCAGTTAAAGGTGTTTATCGGAAGTACTTTCGCGACTGGTCTTCAATGGTTTCAGTTCTCCTAGTGCGTCATTCTTGTTAGATTTACTTTAGGCAAGAGTATCCAACTACCATACCTTCCAAAGAGAAAACGGGGAAAACAGTCATTCCGAGGCGAGATGGCTCAGTGATCAGAGCGCGAATTTACTGACCGAAAGGTCCGTGGTTCGAACCCGACCTCTGCCTCTCGACTTCCACTGTCTAGGCTTGGGCAACCTGGCAGTATCCCAGCCCTCGTGCTTCCTTCTGCTGGCATGGCAGCTAGGCACCGAAGGGATGTTACAGCTGAACGATTTTTTTCATTTTGGTTGCTTTTCGGAGAATTTACGCAAGCACAGTTGTGTTCTGGCTTGGGGATGTCTCTCCGTTTTGGAACACCCTCTCTGTCTCAGAATACTATATAGTTTAGGTGATTGTGGAACTCTTCAGAACTGTGAACAATTGCTCTTACTGTGTTTGCCTGTGCACCAGATTTTCTGTGCAAATGTTCACTGTATACATGTGATTGACTGTTTGCCCTCAAACTGACGCCCGTTCTCTTTCGTTTTCTGCGGTTGAAAGGTCTTTGTATGGGACTGACCTTAGTGTTGCACGACGTTAGTTGCAGGTGGTTTCAGGATTTATAAAATTTTCATTCACATCCGCTCTTATCCCGGCACAATTATGCTTGTAATTCCACACTTAAGTGGAGAACTACTGGATCCGAGTTTCACTCTTAGAGCTCAGTAGCACTGCATATGCATAGCCTTGTGTGGAGGTCGTTGGATAGGACCTGGTAGAAATACTTATTCCACAACTGTCTACAATAATTTTCGTTTGTGCAAGAAGGGGAAGTAAAATCACCCAGTTGTGTCTCCTTTCAAGTCCAAATCCTCAGCGCAACCAGAAGGGAGGACGATAATTGAGGTATTCCTAGATCGACCAAGCATGGACAGGAAAAATCGAAGCGTCCCCGATGGATTCAAGCCATTGGCTTTCCTCCGGGAGCTGGCGCTTTGATTTCTAGCTTTTCCTCTAGATTGTGCAGGATTTGAGCACTGTTAACTATGTGTGAGAACTACGGACACTCGATATAGTAATTCGCCCACGAGAGATCTTTATCGGACCAGGAATTGTTTGGTCTCTCCTGAGAATGAATTCTCTATGAGGGCTTACATACCAGGTCACGGATGACGGGGAACCTCGTTGTGGATTGATCCCTTCTGAGAGGACGCAATAGCCGGATTTCCCTTGGTTTTCCTACGATTTATCTTCAAATGTTATTCATACTCTATGGTAACTCTATGTTTTCCAACTGAACGCTCTAGGAGACGGTCGTCCTCGGAGCCTCCAGTGATTTCTCCTGTCGTGTTTGGACGCTTGCCGATTCCAGACTACGTGTCAACCTCACTGGACATGCGAAGAGTGTTGTTTCTGCCAAATTTATTGGCAGTGCAAAGCGGGTTGTCACAATATCTGCTGACAGAACGATAAAAGTAAGCTACTGTTGATGGTATTCTTCATTTTATTTCTGCACTGTTCAACACGCCTAGTCGTCATCTTTTCACCAGGCCTTTTGTCTTTTTCGAACTATGATGCTGTGCGTTCCATATATATATATATATATATATATATATATATATATATATATACTGCAAATGGTTTATCTCATTCTAAGAATTGTTACGGGGTGTTTGTCAGTTAGGATATTGTCGTTAAAGACAACCAGGCTGAAATTGCTGAAAAGCCGAGAAACACCGTAAAGCTTGTTGTGCTGTGAGAAAATAATAGAAAAATGGAACTGTCTCCTGTTTCTCAAGGGTACATCCATAGGACACGTGCATCTCAGATGACTGGTATTCATTCCTAGATCTGCGTCACCTCGGCCGATGCAAAATGCAACTGTCCCTGTAAAAAAGAGCTGTCACTTCTTCATTAGACTCAAGAATATATTTTCGGGGCGATATTCTTCATGACTGTTTTTGGCTCCCCAGGTAGGTCATGCGGTTGACGCATTCTCCATATCCACCGGTAAGGAATCGCTAAGTTAGGTCGGACCCGCGTAAGTGTTTTGCATTTATTTGTAGGAAGCACAAACATAAGGGACTACCTTCTACCGATCCTCGTGCACTATACTGTTTGAGGATTTTCTCGGCCAATGACTACATCGTCTGTGTTATCTTAGGCAACCCTACGAAACCACCATTTACCATAGCCAGATGTTATTAGGAAACTAGGTATAAAGGAATGGGCTGTTTGTAAACGTGTACAATAAGATTTTTTGGCGGAAGGGAGGGGGGGGATAGAGCGCCTTCATGACGCTTATAAATTTCACCCGTAAGCGTGGGACATTTTGATCCACGGAATCAAATGTAGTGCTGATTGTTGGTGGTGGTTGATTGGTCGGTTAGTATATTGTTGTTGGTTGCTGGTGTACTGGATGATGCTGTGCAATGCGGCAAAGTGTAACGACCGGATCTACTTAGCCGAGTCCAGTATTCACCACTTGTGCATTGCTATCGATGATGATGAAAACCAGCCGCTGCAAAGTAGCTCGCGGGTTGAAGGCAATACACAGAGTTTGATCATTACTAAGATCTTCAGTACGTATAGGCTTACATCTTGATGGTTCACGGACTCGGTGCTCTGGCGTTTTTGAAGTTGCGGACTATTAGCTACCCCTTCTGTGAAGCAGGAATACACTCTTGAACCAAACTTTGTCAATAGAGCCTGACCACCAAATTAACTGTATCTAAAGGCAACTTTTCTTCGTCATGATAATTTCTGTTTTTCGGGAGCCAACAAAATGGTGTATTTCCTTAACTCCTTGTGGATCGGCCTAGACTGACCAGCTATTTACAAGACAGGTTCCGTTATTGTTGGTGCTTGGAATGCTGTAGTTGTATTGAGACTGGTTGACTCACCAAAAGAGATTTATAATAAACGCTCCTTTCCAGTTCGCGGATTGTTCTACCCAGCCCCATGCGTTTAGGATCAGGTGCCAACATTTGTCAGAATTGGCGGCTACTATCACCATTCACTCAGGATCGCTCCAGGCTGCTTGTGCTAACCACTTTTCTCTCTGTCAACAAACTCCTGGACGCAGAAGAAACCCATTGGAGCAGAATTTTATAGATGCAGCAGGTGATAGCTTCAGAGTGGTATCCACGGCATAACTACTTGGTTGGACTATTACCCGACGGTGACAGGGGGAGCGTATCATTACTGAGTATCCTTGCCTACTCCAAGTGCTGGATTCTGTCCAAATGATTCGAAATTACTGGATTATTGCAACTTGTTCATATCACTGTAATTTGTTCGATGTATTCAGTTGCTGTAAAAGCGCATCCTAACTGTGATGACACTGAATCCAGGCGAGGCTCAATAACAGTCTCAAACACAGTCCCTCCACCGGCCGTATAGTCATTTGTAGCCCAGTTTTGAATGGTTGGCACCGGACACTAAGTAGCATGACGCAACTGCGTCAAAGCCAGCGGTTACTTTGGCTAGTAGGAATCTCTGGTTTACGCATATGCTTAAATGACGCATTCAACCAGGTTCAAATATTCGGCCAACACTATGACATCAGTTACTCGCGCTCGTCAGAGAAGATCACAGAGTTCGGTGTGAGGCTTTTCCTCAATATTTCCGGCAGTGCAGTGTGTCGATGCATAGAAAATAAGCACTCTCTATCCTTGTCCTCGCACGCTCCCGCGCAGTCTACTGTCATGCGGTATTCATTTTAGCAGGATAGCCTCGGGGCATTGACCAACAGTCATTCAGACACCAACCAATTTTTCAATCCGGAGACTGGCTATTATTTGCCAGATAAACGAGTAACTACACTGGAGGCCTACAAACGGATCTCTGACGAACAACACTTTTGCGCTGAGACCTTCCGTAGATAAGTCCGCCTATCGTCCGAGTGTGTGAACGTTATTACCTGCTAGTGTGAAAGCTTTACAAGGATTCGGCAATGTGGAGGCTGCATGGAGTCAGCTTTAAATTTGTATTTAGGAACCAAAATTCCTGTTAGCTTACCTCATAGACTTTGTCGGTCTATCTCATAGAAGTGCCCCGTCTCCATAACGTGGTCTTGGGAATGCATAAAATCTGCAAAACTTTTACAACTGAAAACTTTAGCGGAAAAATTTCTGAGGTAAGCTGTCCTATTCCCTGTTGATTGACTTTCTCCTACTTACTGCCTTATATCAAGGTCGTTGGTGGAAAATGTGCTCACTCGGAGGCATTCACAAGATGGTGCCTCGTCTTGTAATTCCTACACAGTGTCGAACATCAGTCCAAGTATGTCATTAGGCTTGGACCTTTTGATCAGCGTCAGACTCAGAACAGCGTATAGGGTGCGTCTTAAGCCGAATTATAACAAAATGCTAGGTTTGTAGAATGCTCCATACTGTTCTGTAGCAATACCTACTAGGGGTCACGGACTGGCGAGAAATAGAATGTCCTTGATATGTGTGCACGATTCAAATTAGCCCCAGTTTTTTACATATTCATCTAGGTTTCTCAATAACTGTGCGGTTGGCCACAGCTTTAGGCAAACAGCTATGCATGAATGCGAATTACTAGCAATTACAATGGTTTTCCCAATAGGGTACCTGATCAGTATTTTATTCTGGGGGGCGGGGTTGAACAAACCGCTGATTTTACATGACATCTGAATGGATCTTAACTCAGGCATTTTTAATTTAATAACAAATCTGTTTGTTTGCATTTCAAATTGTTTTCTTTTTCTTTAGTACTGCTGAAAATATAAGGATCTCAAATTGGGCAATAAACATGGGATGAGTCGACATATGGCGGTGTGCAATTACCAGCCGCGAGTGTCCTGTTAAAAAAGTAGGCAGTCAACTCGTTTTGCGCTAATCCACTTGTCTTAGCGTCAACTCGTTCGCGTGTACCACCATCGTCATCAAAGACAGCAACATCAGTGTTGACACTGATGCTTCACCAAATATTGTGTACGAGATTCAAGAGGAATTGCAAACTCATAATCAAAGGGGCGGGGCCCCAATATCCTGCCTAGCTTCGTCTAAGACAGTTCCCCTAGCCTATCTCTCTCTACCTTACTCACCCACACTAACCGATAACTAAAGAAACTCGTAGCCAGCACTTTAAACTGATTAAATCTGCTACAAATGGGATATCTTGCTGATTGGTTTTCCGTCTGCTGTAAAAAATCGACCAACCTTGTGACCTGGTAAGTTGACCCGACGGAGTTTTTGTATCAAAAGCAAAAAGTGGCCCAGCAATAAATGTATCAATTGCCTCTCAAACCTTTCTGCGAAAGATTTGGCTCCATTGAATATATAGTTTTGTTTAGCAAAATCTCCATCCTGACGCTCATCACTATTCATTTGTCCCACTTTTGTTCTTCCTTTACTGTAGCTGTGGGATGTCGATAGGTGTCACTGTCAACGGACAATTATGTCCGCTTCGGCCTCACAGGATGTGGTCGCATGCACAGCGTTTGGTGCCGTGATCACCGGGCATTATGATCACAACTTGCGGATCTGGGATGAACGTAGTGGGACAAACACAGATACTATAGCTTTGTCTTCCCGCATCACGGGGTTGGATATTTCCTCAGGTATGGCATCCAATGTTCTCCCTGCCACAGGGTAATCATGCTGGTCGTCGCAACATACCCTCCAGACAGCGTGCAGCCAGCCCCTGCAGTTTACTGACCGCTCTGTCAGCGCTGTTCCTTTTTTTTCTGTCTAGTTTGGCACCGTTAGAAATCGGGTCAGAGCTCAACCCAAGTCATGGTTACTGCCACTCACTACTAGATGAGTACACGCTACGCCGCAGTAACCCGTCTGCGCTGTTTTTTGATTATTTTTTGGAAATCAAAAGTTTGTTACTGAATGGTCAACACAAGCATAAGCAGTCACTGGAGAAGTCACTTTCTACAATACTACTTATTTAACACAGATAAAAAAGAAAGGACCGGTAACGCGTGTCTTGGACGGAAACTCACGTAATCTAGAGTAACCCACATTAAAAATAAGCAATATAGGCGGTCAGACATCTGGAATGGCGTAATCTTCCCAGCTTTATAACTTCGACAACTACCTTTCGCTGGATAAACTGAGGAGAATTTTGTTGCAGCTCACCATCAACAACAGAACAGTGCTGTCGTTCGCTAAAGAGCTGAGATTTGTCTGCTTTGCCGATAATTCTGTCAGTTTTTCATCAGGTCAGGCCCACGTACGCCCTACTAAAGAGCTGATTTTAGCCCAAGATATTCACTACTTTTGAAGTTGTCCGACTTTCCTCCGATCACTCTTTGTGCTGATTTATTAATTTGTTTCCAGCGATGGTTCCCTGTCAACGTCAATTCGGCGTCTACCGGTTGAGCATCTCTCATGAGTCCGAGTTAATAATCCGTTGTCGGTCGTACTGCTGACCGGCGTAATTGATCTCACTACGCCGCCTTATTTATTAAGGCAACGGCAGCTAGCCATTTTTTTGTCGCTTTTACGGTTGCCCGTTTGTCATGTTATTGGGGACATCAAAGTTTCTCCATTTTTACTGAGCGTAACGCGAAAATTCTGGGATCTGACCCGTGACTCATGATGGTCAGGAGTGGTGTGGTTGTAGAAATAACGACAAACTACTTCCTCTCAAAAGGTCCAAGTGGTCACTGGGCCTCAGAAAGCCACTTCATTCCAAATATAGGGTTACGTCGACTAACACCGAAACAGGATAACAATCGGTGACTAGGTTCGCTGATGAACTACGTCTTATTTCACACTGTTCTCAAACTAAATACCCGGCATTCTATGTTGGCTTTCTCTTGTCAGTTGGGCACCCATCAGATCAGCCTAGTGGGCGTACACCATTTGCGAGTTTTTTGTGTTAAGAAACCTTTATTATTATTATTATTATATATCTTATATTATTATTATATTAGTTCTGTCTTACTCGAGAGTATGTTCGTTGCTCAGGCAGCGTTGATAAAATTTCAGTCAAGATTTCGTCCTGTATGTGAAGCTAGTCAATATCGAAAAGCTGAGAAGTACTGTACAGTTTCATCCTGATTGGAATTCACTAACAGCGTGAATCTCTCGAACCTCCAGAGAGAGTTGAACTTTCAGTCTCTCGGCTAGTAGTTGAAGACCAAGACCATCAAAGATCTGCAATTTGCTCAGACAGAAGAATAATTTACACGACGAATGAACCTTCCGTCTTGGAGGTCGTCCCTGGAGTAGTCAGCGAACACGTGGTCATGTGAATTGAATTCCGTGACTGAAGGATGAGTGGCGCTATGTCCTGTCGAATTACGAGTTAATCACACTGCTGATCAGCCGTTCGTGGCCGAGCGGTTTAGCATTCGACTGATAGCCGAGAGTTTACGGGTTCAAATTGAAATTGATGAGATGCACACTGCTGATTATCTCAATAAGAACGAAACGGTTGTGCATTGCTGCCCAGATTTCTGGTATAGAATGGCTTCACTTGCAGGGTAAAATCTCGATGGGCAACTTCCAAATTTCATACTTTTGATTTATTGGCTGAGCTTGGCGCATATACGGGTACACCGCGCCGCCTCGATGCACAACGAATCAATGTTGTGCTATCAATGCTATCAGTCCGCTGGGTTATGAAATGTTTGTTCTCAACTCGTCCAGGCAAGCGTGCAAAATAGTGATTAATACACATCCTATTTCCCATGGCAATTATCATGGCTCAGTTGCTGTCTTAGTCATTTTTTACGGTAACTCGCAAATTGTCATCCCTCCCCCCTGCACAATACTTTTTAGATTTCAGCCAGGTGCTCGCTTGCACCCGACAGAACACGCTCGAGATAGTAAACTTGCGAATGAAACGAGTTGTGCAGCGCCTCACGGCTGAAGGTTTTCAGGTCGGTCTCGATATCGTACGACCATCGTTCTCTCCTGACGCGCAATATGCAGTCGCCGGCAGTCAGAATGGGGGTCTGTTTATATGGAACACTCGGGACGGTCAACTGGAGGATTGCCTGCAAGGCCATTCGTAAGAATTCTTGATTGATAACTATGCAATATTTATAGGGCGGAGGGCTTTGCAAACTTTCTATGCGATCTTGGAATGACAGGGAGGAGCTCACTATAATATCGTGGAACTTTCAATAAAAATACAGACAAAAGAGCACAAAATCGGAATATCAAAGTGTGATTGACAAGTTTTCTTGATCAGTGTTATCCCGTTTATGAACATAAATTCAACGTATGTGAAAGTGCTTTGCAGACTAAGGCGATCTTAACGGGATACTCAACCAAATCCCTTATTTGTAGTATTGTTCAACTTACTGTGCTGCACTGAGACCGCCATGTGTTCCATTTGGGATGATATTCAAGATATTGGGGTACTTTTCGGGAAATGGCATCACCAGTAGTGGTCTACCCATGTTTTCATCAACACTGTAACTAGTGTCATATGAGGGAGCAGAACATCTTCAGATTACTCAAATGGAGCCGGCTGTCGGACTGATAAAGCAACGGTAACTCTTGCAATCATATCAGTAGGGACCACGGAGTTGAATCTGGTCAGATCAGGGTCAGAGTTATGCCGAACACCGATCACTGAATGGAAGCCAGGGGGATCTAGCTTAGCAATCGATCAGTCACAACACAGGTTAACTGACCAACCACAATCGAGGGTCGTTTATAAATAGCAGTACGTGTAGGAGCAGACGCGGTCGCCACGCTACACAGGAACACTAAAACTGTCACCTCGATTGCTGGCAAAACATCATCAGCCGAGTGAACGTATTAAACATGACGATGGGGTATCTGTAACGAGGATCCATGACGCTGAGAACAAAAAAAAGATACTTTATGTAACCATGGTGGCGACGCCATGCAATTTTAAACGGGGCGTCTCCGGATGTAGCTCCTCCGTGAATTATTACCGCCTAACTGACATAGGTTAGATAAATTTGAGAAGTCTGGTAGTTAGAAGTAACCTGTTGTTCAGCTTCAGTGCAGACAGTGCTGCGTGGTTTTGTGCCGATGTCCTCATTACACGGAGGTTTATTGAGAATTGTCGGTATACGATCTAAATTCTAATGATGAATAATGAATATAAAGCTAAACCGTATGGCAGCGATCACCCCTGTAGACTGGCTGCTTTCATTCTGCAAGTGCGGTCAGCCTTCCTTTACCTTAAGCTCATGTGCATGATGAAATTGCTGGGGCTGTAGACTACGCCAACCTGATGAGCCCAGTACGGCAAAACCAGTAGTGGGTTGTCAGCTGATTTTGAGTAATCGTCCCATACTGTTTAAAATGCCAGGTGGATTGCACAACTTTTCCATCTATTTTGGAATCATTGGCAATGCGAATTTCAGAAATCTCTCGCGAGATTCGAACATGCTACCTTCCAATTAGTAGTTGAACACTACCATTCCGGGGGGTCGTGGTCTTGAATCTCGTCAGTGCTTTATCAAGTGCAGACTGCCGATAATTATCAGCAGGGATGGAACAGTGGTACAGTGCTTTTCGGCTATTCTAAATAGATAGATTTCACCTAAAGGATGGAATTTAAATTCATCACCTTATGCCATTCCTTCTAACTGCTCTCTTGGTGGCAAGCTCCAAAGCTGACTGAAACCTTCTTCATCATTCCCTTTAATGTGGAGACGCTAGAATTCACGCACAGATCCCGAGTTACAAGGTAATCTACACCTCTAAAGAAATCACTTTCAAGTGCTTCCAGCAACAGTCACTTAATGGAGTTTTACTGCACCAACATGATAAGTGTACTCGACAAAGTTGCGTATAAATCAAACACTGAAAAATGCGTGTATAAATAGTTAACTCGGAAGCTGCTTTCTTCCTACGATCAGTAAGTAGGCTGTCTTACAACTAATCCGGCGAACGTGTTGGAACGTCCTTTCGAGATCTGAAACCAAGTTCCAGTGTCCCGAAATGCAAAAATTTAGTAAATATAAAGCCAAATGTAAAGTGGAGCAAAATAGGACAGGCCGGACCTGTCGCACGGGTCGTAGTTTGGTAGTCCTTTGTTTTACGCTATGGAAGTTCATCGTGTTTCTAACAGATACAAAAGACAGATGCCTGCGAACAGGCCATTGAACCAACTCTCTGGAATATTGGCATTACACGGACAACTTTCGTGGCGTTCGTGCTGATCAGTATCCTAAGAGTCTATTCTGATTTAATGCAGCAATCGCCTGCCTAATAAGAATCAGGAAGTAATCAAGTCTGATTTAATGTCCTTTCTTTCATTTTCCCACCCTCAGAAACACCGTAGTTTGCAGTCACTGGAATCCTAGCGGAGTGTCAATCGTTTCGTGTGAACGAACCAACAAGGCCATTGTTTGGGAATGAACGGACAAATGTGATGTGTACACATAAACGGCTTGTTCCCTGTCAAAAGCTTTTTGACGTCCTTTCGAAATCATTTTAACCGTGAATACCAGTACACTTCACACGAAACCACACTCGCCGGCGCGGATAAAATTTTCCCTAATTTCCTCTAACTTTGTACATTTTTTTCTCAACACGACCTATTCTAACAATTTCATCGTAGTTCTCATGAATAGTGTGTTTGCCTAAATGAGCTCAGTGCTTGCTTTGAGTTTCCCTTGGCATATCTGTGTAGTTTGCACTGTACTGTGCTAGAGTTCAGTTGTGACATGGAATTATCATGACTTTAATTGTGTGGCTGAAGGTTCGATTACACGAATCACCAATTTGTACATTGTGTCTCTATACCGATATTAAGGGGGAACTGTAGATAGATGTGGAAGGTTCCGTTTTTCAATGACCCCAAACGTTGATTGAGAATGGAGATGCTCTGTGATTTCTGAGTGAGCGCCACCAATAAGCAGAGGGCAATCCAAATTTCAACCGAGTTAGGCTAATTTTTGGGGGATTCTTTTTATTGCCAAAGTTGCATTGACGCTTCTCCTATAGGTTCACAAAGCATGACAATTGCATTATTGACGCTAAACGTCAGCACTGTTCGCAACGGTACACTAATAGGCGATATAGATGCATAGATGAAATGTGTCGCTTTAGTACATCTTGTCTGTTGACGTGATTTCCTCGATTATCTCTCCAACGCGAAGGCCTTCCAGACGAGTGAAGCCAATCAAAGTTTGTGTAAAATCTCGCATATTCACACTGAACACAAAAGCGAGAATCCAGCAGGAAGTGGACACTTTTGTCTGAATTGCTTGGGTTTAAATCAATGGGAAGTCAAATAAATTAGCACACACGTTGCCGACAAATTTAGCCTTAGACTGGTTTAAATTCTGTGGTTAGATGAAGATAGCGAACGCTGGTAGTCTGATTACCGTTCACCTGGACTGAAGACGCTCAAAATTGTTGCGTCGCGTGTATGTACTCTCTGGATTTACATGACGAAATCCACTGCAAAGTGCTCCGATGCCTCCAAACCACCAGTCGCTCCTGGGAGGCTGCACACAACCTACGACAGGTTGTTGCATAAGCGACGTTAAACACCAAATTTTAGTGTGGAGTTGCCTGGGTTCGGAGCTGGGCGAACTGCAGTCCTCCCGATATTTACTGGAATCTTGGTCTAAGCGTTTTCGGTAATCCGGATGTCGACCATTCGAGTGCAGCGAGGGGACCACCAGATCAGTTTCGTCTCCTAATGTGTCTGCATAGAAATACACTGGCTGCAATATGGCGTCATTTATCCTAGACCCTATCATAGCTAAGAACAGTTTACTCCCCTACTCGACTCGTTAAGTTGAAACTTTGTGTCTAGGGGGACTGTACTCATGTTTTTTTGTTTCCAGTGAAAAAAAGATATGTCTACAGGAGACAAAACGACAGAGAAGCGACGGAAGGAGTCCATCATTGACTTGAACAAGTATTTGGATAAGAAAATACGCGTGAAGTTCTCCGGTGGTCGAGAAGCAACTGGAATACTGAAGGGATGTGATAACCTGCAGAATATGGTGCTAGACTGCACCACAGAATTTCTCCGTGACCCAGATGACCCACATAGACTCAGCGAGGACACTAGAGAACTTGGTCTTGTCGTCTGCAGGTAGGTGTATTGACATACCATCCGAATTTTTCCGCCAGTAGCGAGGGGATCTATTGTCACTTCTCGTATCGTGAATTAAGCGTTATTTATTGGGATGTACACTGTTTAAAGCCGCAGCAGAAGGCATTCGATTTGGATGCGTGGCCCTTCTAGGCAATCTGAGCCTGACAGATTTTCTGTAGTGAGACCCGCATTTGTATTATTTATTGTATTGGATAAGATTATCACCGATGTTTCACGGATGAACAGCCAGCACAAGATCTGCTATATTGCCTTAACATGGGTCAGGGCTCAAAAACATGACTGTGGCGGGTGGATTCTGGGGTACTGCTATAACGTTTGTCTAAAAGACCAGCAGTCCATACTTTGCCGCTAGCCTGGAGAATCATCCACTAAACTGGCTGGAGGTTTAATATACATCAACGGGTTGTGGTTTTGCATTGCTGTTATCATCTCGATCGACAGCAACACACCAGTGGCAAGTGCCACTACTTATTTGCCATACCTCCATGCGGGAAGGACTTAGTTTTTTTAATACGTCCAAAGCAAGAACCACTGAGAACGAGCTGGATGCACTTTCGAACAGTTTTCAAGTAAACCCATCTGACTATCGCATGGGGAAGACGCCAGCATCTGTGGTGGACCTCCAGAAAAGCGAGCTCAGCATACAACGATGAACAAACTTCCGCAAGGCGCTCCGACTAGATGATAGCATACTATCCACTGGGCCCGGTTGCTTGCCCAGATGCAAAGATAGTCCAACCGGGAAAGAGGGAAAATCCCATAACTCTCACCGTTCATCCACAAGTCTTTCACCAACAAGAGTTCACTTTCTTTGGTGGCGGTAAATCTGCAGTGCGACGGTTGTCATTGCCACTTGCTCTGTGATATCAGCTCCATTATCACTGATCACTGAATTCAACCTGCCGAATCAACGACAAATTTGAGCTTTTGGAATAACTTTCACTACTAGTCTACACCCGACTAGGAAACAATCTAAACCAATTCAAATGGATGGTCTGAAGTATGCCAATTGCCCAACATCACGTGACCAACGAATGTCCCTTTGAGGAACTAACATGTCAACTAATGAGGCGCCTTAGATCGGTGGGATGAAAGCGTTGGCCACCTGCCAAACAAACTACTACTGGACTTTAGGTCAGGATGTTCGGCTTGCCTCCCGCTTTCCGCCTGGAAAAGACAAATCGCTGTTGTTTGGCATGATGACTTGTTTTGGCAGCTTTGTAGCGTCTCCATCCAGCAACACTAGCGCCCTCTGGTGCGAACAGGTACCCCGCCCGAAACAGGAGTTTGTGTAGTTGTATTTACGCCGAATGGCGCACCACAATTTACTGGTGACCTTGCACTACAAACGGTCGCTTGCACGATGTCTGCCGAAACAACGCTTAATATTTCGGATATAAGTTTACCCGGGAACTATCTCTGGGACCACTACAGCAGTATATAGCATATGCAGTAAGGTGTAAATTTTGATTTGAATAACGCGTTTAAGATTGTAACAGTGATGCAAAACAGGACCGTGCACATCAGTAATAACGTATTATTCGTCGGATGTTGTCAAAAGACGTGTACGCTGCCAAAATTTCCCCATGGGTGCTTGGCTGTTAGCAGGTCTTCTAGTAAACAAAATGACGCATGGACCAGCAAGCTGGATCAGTAAACACACTACTGATCTTAGATATATGCTACGTACTATCCATGAAGTTGCTGGAAACTCTTCGACAATCATCTACCGATTTCGTCCTTCTTGGGGTTCAGCTGGTAGGCGTAATCTTCGGGGACACACGTTCAGTTGGATAATTTCATAAACGACAGAT
Organism: Opisthorchis felineus; assembly: GCA_004794785.1. Classification (NCBI taxonomy): domain Eukaryota; kingdom Metazoa; phylum Platyhelminthes; class Trematoda; order Opisthorchiida; family Opisthorchiidae; genus Opisthorchis; species Opisthorchis felineus. Next base: position 56,845 of record SJOL01003945.1, on the reverse strand, counting down.
TCAATCGAGTCCCTTGTTAACATCAATGTAATTTGCAAGTGAACTTTAAGGAAAACTAAGCTGATAAAGGATGAGTGGGATAAGTGGGCTTTTGTGACAGGAAACTGGTGACTTAGCTGGCCGATGAATGTAAAGGTTTAACTAGCTCTTCAGGCTGTAGGCTCAGTTGAGAGAAAAAACAAATTGCCCATTAAATGGGGTGCTTGAATTTAATGCCAACAAGTTCCCGCCTTCTACGTGGCGATTAGAAACTGAGAGTCACAAATAGCGAACCTCGTATCGGATTATTTCTTAGCTGTTTCGAACACGGCTATTTTGTCATCTTCCAACAAACCGAAGTCTTGCGCCATACGATAAGTATACTGCAAAAGCGCACTCAGGGAAGAATCACGGCCGCGTTCCTCTACTTAGTGGAAGAAGCACACTGGTGCCGTTTTCAAGTTTTGTGCAACGAGTAACTTCCTGTCCCGTTTAAGTTACGCAGAAATTTCGGTAACTGCGGACGTCGAAGGCTGCCGGCAGTATTCAAATGACCGCCTATATTCTGGATACTTGTGTTGCCTACACTAATGTGTCACTCACAAACGTGGAATTGCTACTTCCCCCTCTTGCGATCGAATTCGAGCCAAAACTAACGGACGTTGGAATGCTTCACTCTACTTAAAGTCGGCATTGGCGCCGACGTGAATAGGATCTGACGGATATCATTCCTCAAATATGTCCTAGGTCCGCATGATATAATCCGTTGGATCAGTGAAGCATAAAACGAAGTCAACCCGGCAACGATCCACTATTTTTAACAATTGTAGAGTTCCAGTTATACAGTCAACAGTTTGGGTGGTTAGGGAATTTACTGCCGAGGAACTGGCGCTTGTTGACGAAACGACACTCCAACAATTTCAGTCCAAGTATGACAAGAATTTGTGGAACTTAATTCTAGATTATCTTCCTGTGAAGAATGCACTCGGTAAGAAGCGGGAGAACAAACTGGTTAATGGTAATCCGGATAGGCATGGAGAACCCGGAGAAGTTAATGTCAGTGTTGGAAGCAACTAAATTTGGCGAAAGACTTCGACATTTCGTACTCTACCAGTGTTTACTCTTATTGTCCGCCGGGACCGATTTGCCGCACGAGCTCACTGCACTGTGCAGAAAAGCATTCCAGGATCCTCGACCTCTTGAGAACCAAATCCTTTCTACTGCGTTCTCTGGAACTGTACGAAAATTATTGAAAAAAGCTACCCCCTCTAAAAGGACACGCTCGCTCGAATCTCGTGATTGCTACCCGCACTGTGTTCCCAACGTGATTCTTGATTACCTTGCTGGCAGATGACCATTCGCCTCCCGTTTTGCGGATTACATTACGGGCATTCTTTGTTACACCGCTGATGCGGCCAACAACGGATTTGATTGATGTCTTTTTTTACCTGAACTGCTCGTGGCTTTGGGCTCATCATTTATGCTTCATTAAACAAACAGTACATGCACAATAGATACTCGATATGGTTGGTAATTTACTGGTTCAGGTTAACTTCTGCTCCGGTGTTGTACCACAAATGTTTTTCTGTTTTCAGGGGCCCCTCAGTCGAACTAGTGTGTCCGGCAGACGGCATGGAGGCGATCCCAAACCCCTTTGTACAACAGGAATGATGCTTGGGTGGAGTCTCATTCGAACTCTAAATTGTCCATATTTGTCACGTAACACAACACTCAATAAAAATCACTTCTATCGTGATCAACGATGAACTGGATGTTTCTAGAGCCCAGCATTTTCATGCTAAGCTGACCTGCTACTTCTCAAAATGTTTCGATGGAAATCTGTCTCGATTTCAAGTGAAAATACCTTGATAGGTATGTAACACTTCGCGTTTCATGCCAGAGATAAAACAGCCTCTGGGACACCTCGACTTGTCATCAGGATGCCTTAAGATTACACTAGAACGCTGTAAGGTATCTGGTGCGTCATCCTTAGAATTTTATCCGCCCATCTCACAGCAAATAGATGTGGGTGGTCAACCGTTGCCGAAACGGATTCGGAACCAACTTATTTTTTCTCCTGGCTTATTGTGTTCCTCTCGCAACACCCTGATCTAATGGCACTCGCAACATCATGCACCAGTGCGCTCTGAACATCATCTCACACAAGAGCACCCATTATCATCAACCCGCGACACCATGCGTAAAAGCCAGACGTACAGCGAAATTTTACAGCAAGTAGTAGTGTCAACTAAAAAATGTGTCGCCATACCAGCAATGGTATAGAAATAATACGTTCGTATGAGATCAAGCCATAGTTCCGGATGGAACTGGGATCAATGGAAGTGAAAGCTTCTCTCGGATGAGATTCTCCAGATGTTCGGGGAAGTTCGGAACACCGGAGTAACCTAGAAATGATAGGAAATGAGACTAAAAGCAATGGAGCGTGTAATAAGAGTAACGATCGAATTATCGATTTGCCACTGGACCTGGCTAAAACATTTGGTCCCCGATCCACTTAGTCAAGGTGAGAATGACGTGGTGTGAGTACGTATTTTACTTTCATGCATGCAACATGCAACACCTACGGCTCATTTGAGTAGCAGGGACATTAAAGAAAACATGTACAACCTGCACGCGGAGCAAAATGGTCCCAAATCTGCCACGAATCGAACTGTTCAGCTTTAGCACCCTTTCGGTGCTTAACTGCCATGCCACCAGAAGGAAGCTCGAGGGCGGGGATACTGCCAGGTTGCCCAAGCTTAGACAGAGGAAGTCGAGAGGCAGAGGTCGGGTTCGAACCACGATTCTTCCAGTCAGCGCCAAAATGGGCGAATTAAGACTCCCCGTGCACAAAACAGGGTTCGTTACATTGAATGCCAACATTCAAGGTGCTTGGCTACGTATCAGAATTTTGGCTGATTGAAGTCAACTGACTAATATGTATTCGGATGGCCCGAAAGTCGATGAGGCTGAATTCCGCGTGGTCATTATCCATCTACATGCGTCAAATATTTTATGGTGTTTTACCGTTCCTTTGGGAGACATCACTCTTTTCAGAAAACCTATCACTGCAAATGATGGTGAACTAGTGGATTATTGGGTTGAAGCGTTAGCGACATGCACGTGTTCGCTAGATGTAAGATTAGATGACCTGATGAACCTCCTCAATCACGGAAAACTCTACGATGGCATTACCTCTGGCAACTTTAGTTCAGTGGTAGAAACCAGTGGCCCTAGACGCCTGTTCTTAGCCAATAGTTCATCCCAATAAATGCTATTCCACTTGGAGGGTCAAGAGCAGCGTTCTCTGTATTGTCCCTTTTCCACGTGGTGGTCTCTCTTCGGAGAGTCACCGTATACTGAAATGTAACTAATACCCCTGAGGTTTCTTAACTAAGTGGGATAAGTGGTTCATGGATGGATCCACTGTAATACGGCATCAAAAAATAACCCGAATGCGCATGGGTGACAATGACGTACCTGGGGCAGGGTTCACATCAATCACGGCGTAGCGAAAGGTTGTTTTTTCATTCACATTGGGATCACCACAGGCTCCAGTGGATGTACGAAGAACATCCCCACCACTACATTCGACCACATCAATACCGAAAAGATCAAGCTTCAAATCGGTTCTTAACTGGCGTGCAATGTCTAGGAGCAGGCTCCTCTGCTGCATCGATAAAACAGTATGTTCGTTGTCCACAGCTCCGGCCTAAAAATGTGGATAAATGCACATGAATATTAGTCGACTTTACGAAAGCGAATTCAATACCAGTACACTAGCAGCTTTTCTGGCATTAGACGGATGTAGCTCAGTAACCAAGAAACTCTGCGTTTTATACATCCACAATAGTAAAGAATTTGTGGGCGCCATGGTCTCGAACCTTCTCACCGGTTACGACCACGACAGAAACAAAGTATTGAGTTCTCGTTCGATTATGTCGATTTGTACCACACAAGGTAACGAACGAATTTTCAAGAGAATTCACGCAAATTTATTAAGTTATGCATAAGCCAGTTCCGCCATTAATTTTCTTACCACTCGCCACATGAGCACAATGGTCACCTCCAAGTGGTTCAAAGGGTACCTAGCATTTATACAAATAGCAATTATTCAGAACCCGTGAAATGTATCCCCGAGGTTCAAGGCAAAAACTATGCTTATTCCTAGCTTGTTTCAACCCTCCCATTCCTCCCTGTGGATCTAAAGGAAAATTCATTCTCAACGTTGGGTCATGTCTGTGACACACTTCTTTCTACTGCCGTTGAGTTAGACAATCATGGATGAAACGAAAGGACTAGAAAAACAAAATGAGAGGACCCGTAAGAGCTATTTAATGGGCTCAAAGGGAGCGAAACTGGGAATTGAGGTCCTGTAAGGTAGGTCAATCAGCTTGTTGATACACGACCACTACTGACTGCAACATACCGCCATATCACAAAGTGCGCTCCGAAGAGGGTCCAAAAACCGGCAGACGAGGTATGCCAATTTCACTAAGTTGTGTGGTCAGGTTTTTCACAGATCACTGGTGATCAAGCCGTCGGCTGACTAATCTTTCGTCCCCGGTTTCTTTGTGACTCCGAAAACAACGTCCGGTGCGGTAACCAAACTCTCGACACTCCAACAATATGACCTAGCCAACGCAGATCGTGCAGTCTCAGTGGACCTGTTGTTGATCGTGCCGTTGGCTCTGTATGCGTCTATGCACCGTCTTGTTGGTGGTTCGGTTAGTCAGCTTGACTGAATCCAGCTGGTAGGGGCAGCAGTGTTCGGGTTTCGACAGCTTATATACACCTTAGCGAAGGGGCTAAGTTTCCGAAACGTCGAGAAGGACTGAACACACCAAGGGTTCAAGCACGGCATCTTTTCGATTCCAACGTAAGACCTGTCATCAAGTTTGACTCAATGGAAATTAGACTAATACCTCGTGGATTATCAGCAACAGCATGCTGATGACAGGTCTCACGTTGGCATCGAAAAGATGTCGTGCTTAAAACCAAAAGCAGAACTCATGATGAGTGTGTTTAGTACTTCTCGACGCTAGAGTTAACCAGTGAGGCCAAATTTAGTGTTTGAATTTCATAGTGCAACGTGTCTAGGCAGGCAACAAATGTCATGTTAAATAACGTCTAAATTTCCTGAATTTGAGAAGGAAGTGGACCCTGTCGGGAGTAGTGGGGTGAAAATGGTCAACGTTTTCTGATCTGCACAAAGCTCTACGTTTTGCCAACAATCCGAACGCAAAGTTGGTGAAACCGGAACGAGTTAGTCTCCGTAAAATAGAAGGTCCCTATTTGGGGGATGCATATACAAAAGCCTAGGGCATGAGTCATATTGATACAAATAACCACATGCCAGCAACACTTTTCATCACAACATCAAACATTAGCAGCGTAGTGGGTAGTAAGCAGGTGCAAAGTCGAGCAAATTTATGGTTAACACAATTTGTTGCAGGACTTCACGTACAATTATCGGAACACTATGACAGTCTAAAATGCACGTGAAGTGTACTCTAAAGTCCATCCGAAATTGTGAAAATGTAACAAAATGGATAAAAACAACTGCAGTGAACGGACTATTGGTACCTGTGACGATTCCCGTTGATCTCTCATTACTACGGTTACAGTCGCGAAGACTGCTCAGTATGCCGCATGAGATGTGTGTACATGATGACCACTTGACAGAAATAGTTACTCATAAGGTTGCTGAAAACTCCGATAGTCAACGACCAGTTTCGCCCTTCTTGAGCCTCAGCAGGTGGACCCAGTCCCCGAGTCTTCGTCAACCTTATGTTGTTCTTGAATCCAAATTGTACGAAATTCGAGAGATAGACTCATTTGCGAATAAGGATGAAACAGCTGTACACTACTCGGCTTTTCAGCATTGATTGGCTTCACTCACGGGACGGAATCTCCATCGAAAATGATGACGGAGTTGTTACAGGCGCCTGCTATAGGCGTGGGGATGCGGTAGTAGCGTGGATATGTAATTGCCAATCGCTGGGCAACTGCGATACATCTATTTATCAGTTGATATGTCCCATCTCCGGATCCATTATGCGGGAAGACGGCAGTCGCTGACACGATTTAGGTTACTGGTTATGTTCTTTGTGCTTCTTCGATAGGTCACTACATGACCCAATCTAGGCTTCCACTCAGCACACAGTTGAGCGAAAAGTGGTTGAGATGAAAGCCGAAACTCCAAACATGCACGAACTACCTATCGCGTCTTCAGTCAAGTTCCGTGTGCCCGATATAAAACGGCAATCTTGGATGGTGGCTTTCTCTCGGTGTCCGCTTGCAATATGGTCCAATTGGGTATACAGAAGATTATGTTTTGTGGGATCCACGCTTATGTTACTCGTGGTGAACAACCGAAAAGCGTGACGACCATTATATGTTGGGATACAGTCCAGTAATCATGTTCACCCAGAGACAAGCGCGATTTCAGCGCCGTGTATATCTCCAGTTCCGGAAAAGATCATTACCTTGCATGAACCACCTTTTTCTGGACAAGAGCCTGCATGATTGCTCGATATGTTTTCTGTTTTGAACTGCGCATCAGCCCTGACAGTGGCCAACAACGTATGATTCGCAACCTATCGATTGTTTTGTTTTTCTTTGCTCGGACGCAGAACCCTGGTATTTGTGGCGGAAGACGGAGTTCTATGGAGAAGGCAAAAGTAAAACCAGCCTATTGTTGTTCCACTTAGCCAGAAAACTATGTGAGTTGCGTTAGACACCAAAAATAACTAGTTGTGCATTCACCTAATTCTAATCTATTTCGATTCATCTAGTAAGTGAAATGGGGTCAGGGTCACAGATACTGCTATCAACCAGCAGCACAGTAAACGTTCTGTTCACGTGTGTTGTGAGTGTAGATGTAGATTACGCGGAGATTTTGTCAGCATGGAGGATTCGCATCGCGAAAAATTGAACTGCAAAAATTTTCTCTCCAGAGTGTTTTGTGAATGAGTGATCTTATCAAGAGGAAAAGTGAGAGAAATCCAGAGTCGCCGAAACGTCTTCGATCAAGATTCCGTCCTGCAAGTGAAGCCTACCTTTGCCGAAAGCCCAAAAGCATTTTACAGCTGCTTCATCTTTATCTAGAATCAACAACAGTGCGTATCTCACGCATCTCCAGAGTGGTTGGAAGCCGCGACTTCCCACCTAGCAGTTGAAAATCTACTTTAAAACACTTGGCGGCGAGCGGCTGATCAGCAATGTGGTTAACTCGCACTTAGACATGATATAGCGCCATTTACACGAAGAAATCTTGACTGAACAACTCCAGAATCTCTTCATAATATAAACAACTTCCTCGAGATGTTGCTCGTATGGCGGTTTCTCAGAAAGAGGGTGTATTTCACAGGCCTGCTCAAGTTAGTCGGTCAGTGTAGCGCATTCAGTTTGAGTTCTGCTAGCGAGTAGTCCTGCTAATTGATTGATTACACTTATTTGTACGATCGCGGCCCTGCTTGTAGCCCTTTCTGAACTTAGCTCTTCTATTTCGATGTCAGTAATTACCGACAGGTACATCAAAATAATTGCACCAAAACGGGAGGAGGATTGTTCAAACAACAATGATCTGAATGGGAATTCTACGAATCCCGCAAACAGGTACAACACCGACAAATTATGACGAGAAATGCAAAACACAATAGGGTAGATAACTGTACATTATAAAAAGAGAAGCGTCGCATTTACTGATGGATATGTCAAGTTCAGTCACGCTTACCACATTTAGGGGCGATATACTGTCTTCTTTGGATATTGTGTTTGACTCAAAAAATATGTTTTCTCCGCCTGAAACAAAAACAAATGTAAAAGTCTTATCTGAGAAAGTGGAGATATTGTCGACCTGGAGGAGATCAATCTCGACAGAAATCAAGCAGAACGCAGCTCTTTATGACAGTAGGTCACGACTTTTTGCAGTTTGTCCCATTTATTGAGCAATACTGCAGTAATACAGAGAAGTGAGTTGGACAGATCGGTGGGGGACTCGCAGTGCAAAATGGTCATATCTAGTCCACAATTACTAGTGAGGTTACGTGACCCGGAGAGGAAGTAACTGGATAGATGCCGTGTAACCTACGGGAGGCCATTAAAATCCTTGAAGGCCACAGCAAAATAAAATATTGGTGCGCTGTGGCTTTAACTTATTATTGAAGATCTGAGTACCCATGACTCAGGTAATCTTGAAATATTGTTTAGGGGGATAAAAATCAACTGGATGTTGCATGAGCGAAATGACGACTGTCTATTCTGTCCACACGTATGGAAATACAGACTTGTGTGAGGAGTTAGTTCCTTTCGCGCGAGCAGTATCGCACACAAGCCCTTTGTCATGTACTTAGCTTATATCCGTATATATATATATATATATATATATATATATATATATATATATACGGACTTAAGTAATGGAGTATGATGGCTGTTATCGATACCAAGCTAATTCCACGGTGGTTGCTGCAATCTGAGCAGCCCATTATTATTTGAAGCCTGGAATCGCTGTGGTGGAACTTTACTTACTTTGTACCCGCTCTTCAGGTAGCGTTTTCTAAAGCGGAGCGTCCCCTGCATCTTTGAGCAAAGCGGCATGTACGTTGTGAAGTGAAATTCTCACCTGATATCGACTATCGAGGGAAATCTATATTTACTGGCCAAGTTGGGCGGTCACTTAAAATACTTAGTGTCAGGGGTGAACTGAGCTTCAAAACCTCCTGCCCAGCGCTCCAGTCGTTATTCGCGAGGCGTCCATGTTTCATCAACAGTTTCACTGGCGCAACTCGCCCTACACCAGACCATCGAATGAGATGGAGAAGGTCACCAAGGTTACAACCCACAGAGACGGTTTCCATTTCGGAAGCTCTTTCTTAAGATATTTCCCTAACTCCGCTCCACGATGTTACGAACCACGTTGCGTTCGTTGTAGGCATGGAATAGTCGGCAAGACTCAAATGTTGTCAGCGTGAGAGGAGATCTGGTGTTTTATAGTTCGGCTGGTAACAACACAACAGATGAGGTCCTCGGCTGAAAGGAAAGGGCCAACAAGCAGGGATATTTCGTGATGGACATTTTTGCGGTTGTCGCTGCGGTTAATTGCAGCGGAATGCTGATCACCTGTTACTTCCAGCTGATCCGGACCCACGCGGAAAGGATGTTCACGTCCCCGGCCATTATAACCATGTGAGCACTGTACGCCTTTTGCAACAGGTTTATCAATTACGACTTATACACCCATTTTCATACCAACTTGGTTTTGACGGAAGACTTACTTGGAACCCAGTTGAACCTCTCGTTTGTGATGTTGGTCAGTTGTTGAAAAAAAACTTTGTTGACATCGGCACTGCAAACAGTTAATGTGTACGTGGAATCTGTTTTTTTTTCCATGCAAAGTGGCATACAACACAGCCCATTGTTTACAGGACTTCTGTGACGTAGAGCAGACGGCAACATTCAAAACGGCCTATCTGACCACATCAACAAAGGGCCTATCTAGCGGACTGAGTGAGCTGGTGAACTTATTGAACTGAACTTACTTAGATAAACGTATTTAGGTATTGGACTCACGTTTCTGATAGGCAGCAAACATTGGTGCCTGAAGACTCGAGGGTCTCGTTACGTATGTCCTACCGACAAGCCTGAATCACCGATCGAACTGTGGTACGACTGAAGTGAGTAAGGTTAGCTAAGATAGTGTGGTGGACGTCATGTTGTGGCCTGAAATGGGCCTTTGACACGGGTAAAGTTTGAATCAGTAGCAAAATGATGAAAAACACGTGGCATAAAATGGGACGACGAAGAACAGAAAAAGGATGTATACAGCCAGACACAGAAGTTGGTAAAGAATTAGCATTACTTCATTGTGTGGACTGCCACAAACCTACATGTAAAAAGAAACATCGTATGACTGCTAGTTGTGTTGGTAATGTGTGGAAATATTGGTAGTTTGGGTGCGTTTATTGGTTGTTGATCGGGTGGCAGTTGAGCTATTCTCTGAACTTGGTAATCAAGTTGCAAACGTTTCGTTACCATAAGAGGAGACATCATCGGTGCGCAATGCGCACAACCGATAGTTATGCTTTATATTTGCGTGGGAAAGGAATACATCCTGAATGCCCAAAATGAAAAAGGGATTGTCTTAGGGGGATTTACCTGGAGCCTTCCGTTGAGAATGACCTAGTCGGAAGAGCAGACCGATATAGCCTGCTATTCAAGTTCGACCGAGAGTATTCCTAGTTTATATGTAATTTAGTCATACAGGATTCCAAGAGTACCTCTTATCCAACCGTTCGCTGATGAAGCGCTATGTCGACTGCTTTAGAGCCAGCTCCCCTAGACGGAAAGCGAGTGATGTGTTATCCTGATTAGGGCACCGGGTGCATACTTTCGTTTCCACTTTCCCGCCACGAAGAGATCATCCGGGTGGCAAATCTAATGGAGGAGCTAAGAACGATTAGGTCAGATCCGTTCCCAGAACACCCACCTCAGACCATAGTGATAGATTTAGAGGATAGGGCTCCTGAGAACATTCCTTCGGGAAACGCTGCAAGACAGTCGCCAACCAATGTTAATGGCTCTCACGACGTCTCCTTCAGTCAGAACTATCTGAAGGAGTGCTTGGAAGAGAAGACATCTCAGAATGCGTATTGCAGACTAGTTTTAGGTTCCTAACCTATCTGCCTTTTATCAGTTTAAGGCTTTATAGCACAAAATTTATGTCTGTGCGGCGGTCAGGTAGCGGCGTCGACGCCCGTGTGGGACGGTAATTACGTCGTCATTATAGTCTTCTTCAACTGTAAAAAACAGCGTGCTTGATGCACAGCGGTTATAGCTGCCACAGTTTCATTCACCGACAATTTGGGGAGGTAGGGTTGGATAGCTACACGTTAGAGGCGGTAGCTGATAGAACTGATGCGTCAACACAGGGGCGTCAGTGAATTTTCACTGGGGAGAGCGGGAGGGGAAGCTATACATTGAAGTCAACAACTTGGATGCATACGTGCTATCCAGCGCGCGACTGGAACATGTCTGACAATGTCTCTAACCATTGATGTGTCCCATCTCGGTTTCCCCATCCAGGGAGACGGCAATAGCCAACGAAGCTGAGGTTTCTGGTAATAGTTTTCATAAGTCGCTACCAAGTCATTGCTTGACTTCCCCTGGTTCGCCTCTACTCTTCGTGTGGTTGTGTGAAAATGACTCTTCGCAGAAGACGGTCGACTGGCACAGGGAGCACATGATCAAGCCAGCACAACCTATGGGGTGTGATCAGGTCATCTAACGTGTGCGAGTTATTTCTTCGGAAAACCATTTAATGTACTTCAGCATTACTGGTCCGGTGTTCCCACCAAACTACGGCAATGCTCCGAAGACATCGATGGTCAAATACTGAAAAGTTTTTTAACGTCCTCAACGCGCATCGGTCAGGTTTCTGACCATATAACAATATGGATCACACCGCAGCATTGTACAATCGAACCTCGACAGATAAGCTGATGTCATGTCTGAGCCACAAGTAACCCAAGTTCACGAAAGCTGCTCTGGCCTTCCCAATCTGGATGGAAATATCGCCTTTGGCTACACAAATGGGATTGATACAGCTGCCTAGGCAGAAAAATTTGTCTGCTACATCAATCGGCTCATCCACAGGCATGAGGTTAGGGTTTTAGTCCACTCAGTCTTGCACCGGCACTCTACGCTTTGCAGGTGTGAAGCGCATGTAAACTCGTGGGACAGTTATTTGGATTATTGAATATCGTCTGCATTAAAATGGCGACAGATTCAAGAAGAGCTATGTCGTCCGCCTACCCGACATATATGGTGATCATGTATATTTATGGTATTAGTCGTGCGAACACGAGGGAAACCAGCATATTCATAAAGGAATAAACACACGACATGATTGAATTGCACGTCCATCGTGCCAATTTATATACTACCTTGCCGACGGCGATCCAATAGATAACATCGAACAGAACTCACTCGATGACGGTGACAAATTTCGTATAGAAGGACGAAGCCGGATATGTACAAACTTGCCGATTACGAACAGCTTGAATAATCTGGCATCATGGTTGATGAATTGCTGGAGTAGAATAGGATAATTTAGCGCTTCCAAGCCGCGAGCATTGAAGACCAACGCCATCTGCGGATATGAAAATGAAGAACGTCGAAAGTAATGGTCACGCATGGTCATGCGTGGGTTGCCACATACAGTCTGCCTCCACTATAACCCTTCTGTTGTCCGTCTGTCAGATGTCATTTTCTTCACATTGTCGCTATTCTGCCATTCCGTTTGGTCAAATCAACTTCGTTTCTTCATACCAACTACATGCGTAATTGCACTTAGTCAAGACAGTAGAAACGGAGCCTAGTTTGGTCAACACGTTTTTCAATTTGACAACATCCGACCCCTTACTAACCTCATTTGGGCCGAAAGCCCTAACGGAATTATGATATACGTAACCCAACAGATTCACGGGGATAAGGAAAAGTAAGGTCTTGTGCATGACCTGTAGGTGACAACTACTCACGTTAATTGACAAAATATAAAAGCAGGCAAAGTTAATAGACCGATTCAGGGGTAGATGAATGGTAGATCAAAGCAGCTTTTCCTGAGGCGCATAAACCCAAGGAAAAGTAAAGAAATAACATGTTTGTTGATTTGCAAAACCAGTAAAGTGACTGTGTCCATGGGCTAACCAAAGTTAAGGCTGATGAATGGGGATATGGAGCTGAGTTCCGTAGTTGAAACCATGACTAACATCGACCTAGTCACCACTGCATCCCACCCCCCAAGAGAAAAAACTACAAAGTAGCCCTCCATTGAGAGAGGGCTGCGTGCCGTTCTGTGAACACGCAACGAGCAGAAATCATATTGACTGAGCATTGTAAGGAATTATACCCAGGATATGCTCTACATCCACACGAAATACCTTTATGAAGATATGTAACTTGAAATTTGGTACTTTTTCGTTATTGGGCGGCACTTCGAGTGGGATCCGTGTTAAGGTTATAAGTGTATATTGGGTTATATGAAGAGTTTGAAGCCTGAACTTTCAGATCATCTGATGCTAAAACTATGGGAATGCGGATATTATCTATTGAGTCTTCATAAGCAGAAAATCATTATGGGTCAGCAGATTTATCTAGTCGGCTGCGAATACGTGAAATTCTCAAGCCTCTGAATTAACAAACATCAAGTTCTGATCTTAATACTAATATATACAAGACCTGCGGCAGGACACGGCTTGTTAGTGGAACGCTACAATACGTAACTTTAGCGTGATCCAATGATACGTGAACATACCTTCCGGGTGTTTGGTTCACTTTCTGTGGATAACTGTTTGCAAACTGTGATGGGGAAAGAAAAGAACGGATTATGGAGTTGTTAGCCGCAAGGTGAAACCGGACTAATTAAAAAGCCAAGGAATTTGGACAGAAACCTACTTCAACCACAGGTGATTTGCGAGTTTCGTTTGGGTCATAGGCAGCAAGGCAGCTGACAGTGAATTCATCCCAATGAGAATGCACTAGCTAAGGGTTAAATAATGGATTCACTAGGAATTTCAATATTCAGACATTATGCTACGATGTCACGGCGACTGTGTATATAAGATGGTGTTTTCCTTGTGTACTTCAAGTCCAATCTCTCATTCAGATTTCAATATTGATCGGCAGCATTGTAGCCTACACAGTCAGATAGCCAAATACGACCGGTATGAAAACAGCTTTTCTACACGAATTTATATAGTTATAATCGACGAGGCGGTAGCGTCTAACAAATTGAACACATACTTGCTCACAGTCTGCCAGAAGCGAGATACTGTTTGCAAAAAATGCACACAGGTCAGTTAACACATATGTACATCAGCGACACATTCGCGCATGCTTCAAACTACCCGATAATTTGACTTACTGAAACATAGGATCAGTGAGAAATTCAGCTGGGATTCAGTTAAGTCACCCTTTAACACTAAGTGTACATCGCCACTTGCTAAGCCTCTTCAATCAATCATCTTGCAATCGTACCAAGCTAACGAAGCCATGCATTTCACCTATGACAGCTCAACACCATGGTGTTCTGTCAACGATGACGGTGGTAGCGACGGTGGTCTTTCGAGCACACCGAAATGTGTCATTCGTGTGCTTCAATCAACTATTTAACTCCAGATTAATGTAGTCTTTCTCGTCGTGTCACCTAGCCTCATTTTTCATCAAAGTGTATGTGAAGTTGACTGCGCAATGCGACCGAGTGGGATGATCAGACTTAGTACATATATATGGCATCTGCAAATTACTACATCCCGGTATTTGGATGGAATAGTTCACGTTCCATTGCCGTTCCATTGCCCTAGAAGGCTGTTAATCGTAACTTACCGAATGATCCATCCGTGCAAGGCCGCAACACAATTATTTAACTCACACTTTTAAGGGCAAAACACCGCACTGGTTAGCAAATTTTGTGGAGATATTGCAGTCTAGATTGAAAAAAGAGGCTGAAGGATACGATGCACATGGTTGAGTATCCAAGGAATGGTGATCTAAAAGTAGACACTGACTGTCATAACTAGGTCAAGGTGTGCCTTTAGCGAGAAAGTCGATTAAGATAACCGAATTTAGTTCAGATCGTATTCGAACATACAGACCTTTCTCATGTACAGGCAAGCACTGGATTCTTTAGAGAATAGTGCAGTTTGTTCGAAATGGTCTCTGCGAACGCAACCAGAACAGTCTATGTAGTTGGCAGCGATTAACTGAAGAAGTGGGGAGGCACGTGTAGTGATGGTCTAGTCTCACACTCATTTGATTACTATCGTTGCTCCATGAGGAAGTAGCTTGAGTCAGGAACCAAAGCGTTCGAACTAGCGAAACATACTACCCATTTATGATGACCCATTAGAAAGGGACAAGAACCATAAAGCATCCAGGCTGACAAGCTTGTGGATTGAAGTACTACTTTGTGATACGCAGAAGAAAATGCACATTGTTTCTGATCCAGCAGCAACAACGCGACCAGGTTAGAATAATGCATGCACAAGATCCCATCAGGTGAGGTAAGAGAGCAGATGAGACATCCTGTCTTGTCTGCGTTGGCCTTTTCGGCCACTGGCTTAAACTGGTCGTTATAGATGATCAAACAAGCAGGGGTCATTACATAAGTCAGGTGTACATGCTGCGCATGCAGCCAGGACGTTACTGACAACGACGACTTCAACTTGCACACCATAGAGGACGAATAGTTCAGTCGTGGCACTTTTAGGCGTATCGAACCATATCGATAATAATTTCCAAGCTAACTGTAGTAGTAGTAATGAAAAACGGGTCTTCATCTTAACTCTGGGAAAATGGGCATCATAGGCACAAGCCCGCGCAGATTATACAAGACATTCACTCGTAAACAACTTGAAATGTGCGGAGCCACGTGACGACTATCCAGTTTTTTACTCACAGAAGTGTTTATTCGTGTATCAATAAGAAGTAAACGAGGCCTCCTGGCAGCAACATTATGAATATGACAAGCGACACGGAAGACAGGGCCTCCGTGTTAAAATTCAAAACAATAAGGTCTAGACAGGAATAATGGATACAACGTACTCAGCGGAAACCGAATACCATTTTCGAGCATCAATTTCAAATTCTCGTCTGTACTATTCCGCTTTGCGAGGCAGAATCCCGGAACAAATACGGTGTCCGCTGCGATAGAAGGGTAGTAAAAATCAAGACAGTAAGTGTCGAACAATTGGGATGAAAGTATGGGGCTTTTATATTGAAATTCTAAGTTATATAAATGTGTCGATTGTTCCGTTCTAGTCCAACCACCAACGTGGGACAGGCCATTCCGTATAGAACCGTTTGGGGATTATTCCACTGGGAGACTAGCAAGAGACCGTTGAGCCCACCTGCTTCGCTTAGAGTATGTACACGTAAAGAATGGCGTATTAACTCCGGTGGGTGTAACCGACATATAAAAGGGCCTGTCTGATCTGCAGAGGGCTTTGTAAAACAAAGTGTTCTCGTTCAGTTGATGCATACTTTCGGAACGAAGCTGCCATGTAGCCCAAGAGAAGCACAAAAGCCAACATAGATCCAACTCGCCCTGCGTGAACAGGGTTACCTGAAAAGTCAAGAGTTAGTTCGAAACACAGATCCCTCTGAGCATGAGCCTTGTCTCATGACCGCGATGTATTTCCTTGGTACTTTAAGTATGGACTCCACTGACTATTATCTTGCAATAGTCTTGCTAACTATGGTGCCTTTTTCAAGAAACAGTTTGCTATTAAGATATACGAAGATGCTCCAGTGTATCTCGGAGATGCAAACAGAGTTGACCAGAATCCACAGGAATTATAGCGAGTGGACGTCATTAAGTTTCCAAGACAAAAATACCAATCGATACCGACCAAACAAGGGGAGGAGAATAAAGTTTTCTGATAATTAATTGCCGCCAGAGTGCAATGGCGGCAAAATTTCAGTCCAGTTGAGTCAACGCCATCAACAAACACGAACATTAGATCCCGCCACTACAGCCCCGTTCGCTGAAAAATCGGAGAATAAGGCGGGGGAATATAATAACCATAAACAAAAAGAGGAAACAGTTTCAAGATGGAACACCCGGAGTCCAATTTAACAGCAAGTACACACAGTGAAACACGTTATGTGGATTAGATATCTCCAGTTTAGTGAGGTGTTACTTAGGCGTATTATATCGAAAGGCAGCTCGAACAGAAAACGAAACTTATGTTACACTCCGCTTTTGTTACCGACAGACTGCCCTAAACGGAGTCTGAGATGAGACCAGACTAGACACAAAAACTACTGCGAGATGCTGAAACGGGAAGAGCAGTAATAGAACCACGGAGGGCAAATAGCCAGTGTTGAAAACTAGTGCCGAAGTACATATGACCATGGCCTTAGAATGGCCCAGTTATGGGTGATAAGTATAATTTCTCTAGGTAAAATGGTCATCAGCAACGTGTCCAGACTACATGGAACCATTGAAATGAACACAACTGAGCATCATGTTGGAGTAATACGCCATCAGCGGACTTTATCCCGCATCCTCTGCCAATCTCACTCAACACAAGCTCGACACACGACAGAAGAATTAGTTAGGCACTCCGGCTAGGAAGTGGCGACAAGCTCACCACTGAGATCAGTTATGTGCTATGTCTAATAGGGTTGCCAACTACGTGCAAGGATCCCACAGCACTCAGTTTGATAGGGGAAGCTTTCATTTTACCTTGCCACGTCACGGCCTGTCTCCTTCTTTCATATTTATTTAGTAGGCATGGCCCTTTAACCTCAGTGAAAATCACATCTGATGCCAAAGATGATGCAATTTGCTGAACATCGCTAGTGCCTTGGTGGTGTGTGCTGATTTAACCTGTAACAGTGCAGTCACACCTTATGCAGCTGTCAAGACAAATGTCAACAAACTCAGACACCTTTGAAGTTTCAGTGGCGAACGATGAGGTAGAAGTGAGCTTGTAAGGTGCTGAAACAAGAGAACAATTCCTATATTATGTTCATTGCGTTATATAGTGAAAAAATGCAACCCGTACAACCCAGGTCCATCAACCGCTGTCCAGACGTGATTTCGTTGCCCAAATTCACGGCCCCTAAGAGAGAAGAGCGCAATCCATGACGTCAACGACAAAACTTAACAAACCTGGAGAGAGAAGACAGCCCCAGTGAACCCCACTAACCACCACAAGGCCAGAGGTGTAGGAGTAAAAGGTACGAAGAACATTCACAGGCTTCAACGGCATTTCCGTTGGACAAATCTGTGTGAAAGATTCAACCTATCTACATCCATCCTATCCATGTCATGAAAAGTCGTCACTGTTTATCGGAGATATGCGTGACACTAATCATGAAGATGTGAAGATGTGGTCAGTGCATCCCCTACGCGGTCGATAACGTGACTCATGTTTTCGGAATCGCGTAAAGCGACATGAGCTTAAACGTTGCATTATTATCAAGGGTCGACTTCGAGTGATTCTGAAATCTTCACAGGTGTGGAACAGGGGTGCATCCTTGCCCCATTTCTTTGCAGTCTTTACCTAGCGGCCATTGTGAGTTAGGCTTTCGTGAACAACGATTCCAGTGTGTAGCTCAAATACGGACTTAATGGATGCCTATTCAATATTAGAAGTTTTGGTGCGAGGAAACTGGCCCATTAGACTGACGTCAGCATTCTCATGCTGACTACCGTTCGCACATATACATAATAAAAAATAATCATTCAGCTGAAACACCCTTTTGGTGCCTAGCTGCTATGCCACCCAAAGGAAACACATACACATGATGAACTCTAGCGCCAAGCTTCGAAGTTTACTACTGTGGCTGTGCTATTTGACCTATGCATCAATGCACAGGATACTTTCGCGATGCATAAACCTTCGCTAGGTGGAGTCCACAACAATCCTTCGCGCATCAGAGACAAATACGGAGTTGGCAGGCTACTGTGAGGACTTCTGTTACTTCGGAAGCACAGCGTCTACTGACTTGGCCGTCCACCGAGTTCTGAGATGTTGTGCTGCCAAGGCTATTGTGGCTTTTGCCAAACTCGAAAAGCGGCTGCGGAAGAACCGGAGGCGGTGAGGGGAAACCACACTGCGCGTATACGAAGTGTCCGTCGTATAGGTAAATTCGTACTATACTGCAAAGCTGATCATGTACCTGTGCAACATCTGATACCTCAGCAGTTTTCACATGCACTGCCTGAGGCGAATATTTGATGTCCACTGAACTGAATGAGTACTGAACACGGAAGCTCTCTGACGAACGCATTGGATGGATGGAATGGATGCCACGATCTCGTTAAACCGTCCACGGTGGCTGGGGCATGTTTGCTGAACAAACAGGAACAGGGTTTCGAAGAAGATTCATCAGCTTCGAGCGAAAGAGCCGCGGTTGTGTTAGCACTGGTCGCATTGGACTGATCCGCAAACAGATGGTCTATCGGCGAAACATCGCCAGGTAAAGAGGTACACCATAGCTTTCTGGGATTACCTGAGAGTGACTTTCCTGACCACCGCCGTACAGACCAAACCCGACCAAAATGCCTTAACACCCTGACCGTATCGGTGCTCCAAGCCCACGATTACGCTGGAAGTGACTTTCAACGACCAACATCGTATGGACTGAACCAAGTGGAACCACGGCTACAGAACGCCATGCCGATTTATTCGGCAGCCCCTAGTCTGCTCGAAGCGGATAGCATCGAATACAACTGTCAGGCTGTTCCAATCTGTGACAGAAAAAGAAAACCGGCTTGTGGCCAAAGCCTTAGATTAATGCCCAGTAGATACCGGAGTTAGGCCTACAACGGCGCCAGAAGTGACTCTGTGACCCTTATTGTAAAAAACAAACTGGATAATGGTGGGCAATAGCTATCCGTATGTATGCTTTTGAGTGGGTCTCATGAGTGACGTGGTCCACTAGACCACCTTTCACTACCCCGTGGGTCTTAATTATGAACATGCGTCAGTTAAGTATGCTTATGTTCTTAGAAATTCCCGTTCCTGTCTATTCTCCAGTGTTATTTCCCCGGGTTTACAAAATTAGAGGGTACACCTTCAGCTGAGTGCAAACCACGTGTATCGTTACCGATTGTGCGCGGAAGTCCATCAATCTAACGAACCAAACTGGAAACGGACGCCAGCCTACCTCTTTTGAGACCAGCAGCCGCGTTATAACTGGGGTAAGGCTTATACCTTTTTGAATGAAGGCACAATGATCTACTGGTCTCTGTTTGTTGGGATACGTCCTTTCCCTCAAATTGGTTTGGAGAATTAGGTCAATGTAAAACACGAAGATCCAACTTTAAAAGACAACGCAGGAAGTATATATAAACCAGCGACCGATGGTAGTTCGAAGCACAAAAACACATCAATACTTCAGAGACTGTGGGAGGGTCCGGACCCACACATTACACTGCGAGTTAAACCAGCCGAATGAAAGACACAGGTGAACACACAGATGCCTAACTAATTTGTTTTGAAAACAATCAGCCGAACGGACATGAGGTTGTTACTTGTATATCAGCTTTTCAACACCATTTTGATTAGATCACTAACAAACAGTCTATTGTGTCCTGCGTTGTGTAACAGAGAAAGTGGGTTTACGAACATTCCCAGTCCCAATAGTCTCCTTCATTTTCCATTGACTGCCGATTCAGCTGGGTTTACCTATCTGCCTTTGCTTAAGCAGACACCTAACAGACCTTGTGGAGTTCTGTCAAGTAACCGAAAGTAAACATAAAGGAGCGGCGGAGGTCGTTGTGAAATCTGTGGTTTGTTGGTGGGGTACGCATATATAACATGTTGAAATTCTTGCCCATCCAGTCCCTATTGTGAATGACAACTCCGAAGATGCTGTCCTTAAAGCTGTTTCGATAGGCGTAATTAAATTGTGAACCAGAGAGCTTCTCAGCGACTAAACCAAACACTGATAATGACGATACAATAAAACATCGCTGCTCTTTTCGTAAACTCGGTAATCCGCTTAACAGCATATGGGGTCTGCAAAGTAACATTACTTTAGAAGATCACCTCTTATTCACTGGAACACAGGTATTCAGTAGCAGTGATCTTATTCATATCCACTTTCTGCTTACTCCGTTGGTTCCGTTGCAAATGTTTGATTCGTACCCGTACTCACTGCTCTTGCTACCCTCCTACCACCATTTCAGCTGTCGCCCGCCCATGTTTATTACTTATAACCGAACATTGCCATTTGTCAGATGGACAGACACTTTGCTGCATGTATTAACCAACAAACGCAAAAGAGAGCTCAACTTTTTTTCCTACTGAGCACCATCCGTGAATAAATCCTGCAACCCGACACTATCGTGACTGTTTCACTGTCTACAACTTTAACTGGATAGGTTTCTAATCGAAAACAGGCTCAGCCAGCTATGAAGCGGGAATTTTTGCAATCGATGACGCTTTATACTAAGGTTTCTTATCCGATTTCCGGACTGCAGGTGACTTTGTGCAGGCCTTAGACCTCATGCTGATCATCCGATCATCATATTCGGATAAAAACCTTCTCCCTATCAGATGTCTGTCCAGTGTTATTACTTATTCCCATTTTAAACCTGTGGTTTCTAGGTCTATGGTTGGGGTCTGCCACAATCATTCGGATCCTGTCCCTGAGAATGCGGCATCTTGTAAATTTCGTCGAGAACCACACGTGTTCTGAATGATATGCTATTAATTACGCCTCATTTCCCCGGACAGCCAGTTCTGGGACGCTCTATTAATGGCGGCATTCGTCTCGCTGGAAAGAACCGACCACATATACGCCAGCATTCCAAACCCTCTTCTGCATTCTGTTCGGAATACATCATCATCATCATCATCATCATCATCATCATCATCATCGACAGCATGACATCAGTGTTCAACACCGATGCTTCACTTCGGAATACATAATTGCACGCGATTCCTGTACATGTGACCCAGAACTCCCTCCAATCATATCTGGTCCCACTCGCGTTCACTCCGACCCGCTACTTCCCTCTTCTTGTAAAAGTTCCCATCTGCTCCCACCCTCAAGCACAGTTATTCACCTCATCCGAACAACCATTGCCCCATGTCTATTCCCTCTATTCCGCCAAAAGTTTGAGAGTCCATCTTGGTAAAAAAAAACTTCTACGCGACCTGGAGAACACCAGCCTCGCTCGAAACTAATATGGGTTAAGGCGATATCGCTCTACTCGTGGAGTATCGGTGCACATATAGGTATCTGTTCTGATCCTCAACAGAGTATGGCACACGCTCGAGATAGCTCAGTGGTTAAGGAGCGAAATTACTGAGTAGATGGTCAGTGGTTCGAACCTAACCCGGTATCTCGACTGCTCCTGTCTAGGCTTGTGCAATTTGGCGGTACCTCAGCACTCGGGCTTCCTTCGGGTGGCATGACAGCTAAGCATCGAATGGGTGTTGCAGCTGAACGATTTTTTTAATGACACGACGACCTCATCGTCACACTGCCGTTTTATGGACTGGATAGCAAGCCGCTCGAATTAGGCATGCCTTCACAATGCTCCCTCTCTTGGATTCGCATGGCCAACACAAGTATTCCTTAATTTCATATGTTTTCCCCATATTGTTCCTCCTGTGTATCAACAATCTCCTTTCTTCTGTTTCTGTTGCAATGGAGTTTTTGCAGACAAAGCAACCCTCCACATTCCTAACTCTCATCCTCAAAAATCTATCCAATCTCAGACAAAATACAACTGGATGCACGCCAGTAGCACACTGGGCACTGTTCTTCTGAACAATTAGAATCAATTAGATTCAATGCTACCAACTCCACACGTATTTATCTTCCTCATTCCATTAAACTACCATTCTTCATTGACTTCAACTCTGTTCCAACTGCTCGCTTGTTGGTTTTCAAGCGACCACGGTTGCCCAGCACATGTAAAGTTAAATGCGACCCGAGAGATTTTTACTCTGGTAAATATATTTTCCCTCAACTTTTTCCTACATATTCTATTTCCTTCTCACTGCGGAATACTGAATAGCTGGATTTTTACTCCTTGTACAAAAATTTCGCTACCAGATGGTAAAGAAGTTGAAAGACACATTTATCCCTCTGCTATAAACTGTCACGTCGAAACATGACCATGTTTTTGCTTACGTATGGTCTGTACCTCACTTCATCGTACCACTCTCACAGCCGCTCAGTCACCGACCAATTAGTGTTCCTCTAGTCGCGGAGTGCGGTTGTCATAAGAAAGATTATCCCCCGAGGTTTTCCTTACGATTAACCACTGTTAGGATTAACTTCCACTTTCTGTCTTACCTAATTCTTATAAACTTGGGATTTTGGGAGACTCGGGTTCACGTATATGCTTCCGAAACCTTCAAGATGCTCCTCTGTCGTGAAATTTTTATGTTATTTGTTTCCTCCCCTGTAAACCTGTTTATTGTTCCATTAGCTGCACCGTATTTTCGTTGATTTCGTTTGTCACTCGTACAGGGGTTTTGGGCTACGGATCCTTCCTTCACACAGTTACTATTCTTGTGAGTAGTGGAAAGGGCAGCACTGGTTTGCTTTTTGGGTCAACAAACCGAGACGGACTAATTCAATAATCTTCCTCCGGTTGACTGAAAAGCCAGCAAACAGCTAGCCAGCCAACAAACAAACAGCAAGGAGGAAGTCATGTATATACATCAAAACTCAGCCGGCTTACCGAGAGTGGACTGATTCAGGGAAGAAGATAGCACACGGCACTGATCGTATCGGTCTGCCAAAGCGCAAACTGAGGATAGTTGATCAATGCAGATAACTTCAGGGTGTCTGGATACATAACTCTGAGAAGTAGAGTGAGAAAGACAGACCAACCTCCAACTTATGATATAAGGTAAGGTCCTCGTCGCCCAAGTCACTTAGTTTGTGAAGAATCACATCGAATGGACCTTGGCCGTCGATCGGCAGATAAGGATCTATCTACAGGGAAATACAGCGAACTAAGAGCTTCATTATAACCTTCACGAACCGCAAATCGGCACTTCTGAAAATGAAACCATAAAAAATAGTAGAAGTGAGGGTCTTACTTGAGGATTCCCATCCGAGAGGTGAGACCGAGCCTTTCTATTTTCTGGTCCTCAAATAAGAACCCAACAGTCTTCATGGCAGCGCCAAGAATTCACACACGATTCGCCATGTTCCGATTCTGAAATTCGACATCCAGGTTGCTTTTGATATGTCATTTCCGGAGGAACAAAAGTAGAACAGTTGTTCCAGGGCCCCCAGAATCAAGCGCGGACTACATAAACAACATAGGATATACATAAGAGGAATCCCTTGCAGATCCGACATTTAACGATGCTGCCATCCTCTGCATTGTTGACGATAACACTGGCACCTAACATGGGGGTTTAACTTCCTACGATTAGTTAAACTTATTCACTGAAAGACGCCGTGAAATGAGAATGGGATTGAGGAGAAAGGAAGGCCTACAACTGACCAACCAAAACCGTCGAAGGTTTCCACACTTCTGAAAGCTGACCCAGACAAAAGATTGAAAGAAAAACGCAAACGTCATTGACTGTTATTTGGATCCACATCTCCGTCACGAAGAGACCGGGCCTTACCGTGGTGTGACGGTTTGCGCAACTCAGCGACCCAATGAGAAATACTGGGGGGTGTCCCCGCGACACTCACAGAGTCTCTCATACCAGGTTGGTCAATGGTTAGAGGTCTGACGAACACAGTCTCCTGGTCCTCCAGGTTGGGGGTTGG
>SJOL01003945.1:0-22619 GCA_004794785.1 Opisthorchis felineus | reverse complement strand
GCGGCATCCAACCGGTTAAATTGAACTAAAACCTAGAACCACCGCTGAGGCCTCGTGGCCTTGGACTGTTGGGACCATGGCCAGGGTTACAAAAAGCGTAAGTGGGGATGATGAAGTGGAGGGATTAGCAAAGCGGTTAAATGTTACCAGGAACCTCAGGATCATGGTGTACGGTGAAACTGTAGAGACTCACTAGTGTCGCTGTTGTGGGGTCGGGCATAATAGTTCCTTGGAAGAGTGAGCTGGTGGCAACACACGAGCCGGAACGCGAACTGTGTAGAAAGTTTTTGAATGTTGCGGGAAGCACAGACACACAGGAATGGTTAAGGTCCAACTAGAGCTTCCGCAGATTCGAATGAACATGTCATGGAGGCAGCTGGGGCCAGGTGGGGAGCTTGTTCGCATTTGCAGTTAATGGAATGAGAAGGCGAGTGGGTACGCTCGAGAGTAGGAAGGGAATAGTTGCGGGTGTGTCATCAAACTGGGTATGGCAGTGCCGTGCCATCATTGGCCGGACACAATTCGGTTTTTGGACAGCCCCGTAACGGACGTCACATTTATGGTCATTGGGCTGGGATGTGCAATGCTCTGAGCAGCGGGATTTTTTAGGCTGGCTAGGGAAACAAAGGTAGAACGAAGCCGATATAAGATCACAGGTTTTTGGTCCGTTTGGGGATCATGTGGATGTAGGTCACAGGCCGGGTGGAGTGGATAACGGTCGTCCGTACCTGATATTGCCGAAGTTCAAAGCTTGGGAAGGCGTGGGAATGGGATGAGATTAGCAAGGCATGGTTAGTCTGAGGAGACATCAGATGGGATAATGTGCACTAGTATACATGGAAAGAAAAACTTAACGTCTACCGCAATTAAGGTGCTGAAAACAAATGATTATATGAAATAGGATGGGGATGGATTAGTACTTATTAAGGCCCAAGGGATCTAGTGCAAACCGATATAAGTACTCAGAATGGTATTGTGTTTAGGAAAATCAAATGTAGGAGGACTGATGGGAGTGAACTTTCGAGATGGTGGACTAATTAATATGATGTTTATTACATGAGTTGGACAGTACCAAGAGAGGAAGTACGTGTAAGAGAAATAGTCATCAGTCCCCGAAGAACTACCATCAGCTTCAAGTTAAAAAGTGGTGCATGGCGAATAAAAAGCCTTTGGATACTCGTCTTGCGTGCTTGTAGCAGAGGGTCAGGAACCTCTGTTTACATATATTTCTCACTGTATATGTTCCCGCCTGGGAGCAGTGGGTAGGTGCGTGTGTTTTCTTTGGTTGACTAAGTGGGCTTTGGTGCGGTACAACCCTAATTATAATAAGGGCAGCTACAGCTCCGCACGTCGGTGTAAGCCATGGGCATCACAGAGTCTTCAGACTATTCCGTCCATTTTTTTACGAGGTTCTTTTTTAACAGACGGGAGGCCAGCTTTTACTTTCTTTTTCCCATCGTCTGTAGCTTATAGCTTTGTCAGTTAAATGACACAACCTGGACGAGTCCAACCCAGCAGCAACAAACAGAAAACAACAGTGCTCTTTTATTGATTTCCTGAATTAAAGGCCATGCTTAGAACCACCGGCGATGGGCGAAGAACCCGTGCTACTAGTGGGTTGTCGGGTATGCGAAGGCACGGTGGTGCAACGCAACAAGGCGACCCTTCCTGCAGGCCGTACCGACCACCACACGAGGTTTTCATCCCTCGTGCATGCTACCAGATCTGCAAGGTGGCATGCCACCAAGCAGTCATAATTGCGGCTTGTGCATTAGTAAAGAACTCCAGCTACCAGATAGTTTTATCCGGTCGGGGAAAGCCAGGCCAGTAAAACAGCTCAGTCATTTCGAACAAGCAAACGACAAACAGCCACTGGAAAAGGCGGGTTGCGGAGGCAAATGAGGCGGCAGCCACCATTGAGACGATGGTGACAGAACGGAGGCGGCCAGAGCGTGTGAACCATGGCTAAACGATGACGGAGCGTGAGCTATCGAGCCAGACAGTGATGTACAGCAAGGTTGTGTGCGTGTGCTGAATGGATTGCGAGGCGTATAATCCATCCTCAGGCATGAGAAACTCTGACTTGCTTGTTTTATGTTGGTTAGGGTTAGCCAGGACGAGGCACCACTCATTAAACAGAGCGGGTAGAGTAGTCCAGGGCAGGGACCTAGCTGGGAGAAACCTGGTACAAGTTGCTTTAAGCAAGTCAAAGAGATGGCAATGTATATTAGGGGGTGGCTTTTTTAAAGCTAATGTTCTCATTATTTCGTCGTTCACAAACTATACCTTTGCCAAACTCAGAGGTGGTCTAGACCCCGTTCATAAAGGAGATCGGGGGATAGTTGGGTATTAAGTGGGGCGGCTGCGGCTTCACACGTAAGGAAACCAACTACAGACCACTAAAACGTATGTTGATGTGTAATATTTCGAAACCGATCTGGGAGACTGTTCCAGATGCGAGTGCAGTAAACCAGGAAGAGATAGTGGCGCAGGTTTGTACGCGCTTGAGGGCACACTAAGAGGTTGCTGGATTTACGGAAGTTGTAGCCTGTATATGACTTTAGGTTTGGCCTGGCCGCTGCTATAAAAGTAGTTCGGTACAACAGACGGTGTAAGAGAGTTAAATTTAGCTTTACCCGTCTGAGCCATAGTGGCTCAATGCCTACGATGATACAGCTGGAGAGATAGGGGAGAGGGCTGGTCTGTGGGAATAACTTTTTAGTAAATGAACGTTGGACGTTCTCGAGTGCCACCATACAATTTTGTTGGATCTGGCGAAAGGCAGGAGTTTTAGCAGAGGGAGGAAATGTGTAAGTGATTTTTACATCGTTCGTGAAAGGGAAGGGTTTACAATGGGATACATCGCCGAAGACGTCGTTGACATACAGGAGGAAGAGGATGGGGCCTAGCACGATCCCTTGAATGACCCCGTTGGTGATCGGTAGTGGGAATGACTGTTTGTCACCAATTTGTGCCATCTGTGACCTATCAGATAAATAGGAGGTGATCCACTGAAGTAAGGATCCAGTGGTGCCTACAGAATTGAGTTTCTTCAGCAGAGGTGCATGAGGGACCTGGTCAAAGGTTCTCTGGATATCCAAATAGACTGTAACAATAGAGTGTCTTGCATCGTCGGCTGCTGTGACGGCCTCAAAGAAGTCAAGCTAGCAGCCACTGACGGATCTCTGAGATAGGAATCCGTACTGTTGGTCATCTGTGGCATTTGTAGCTAGGAAGAACCTGATTAACGGGCCTTTGATCAGACCTCCAAGGGTTCGCACTAGAAGAGGGGTACGATGGATCCATCTGCATTTGGGAGTAGTTTGTCTGGATCCGGATTTGAAATGAGGGCGAACAACAGATTGTTTTCACGGGGAGGGGACGATTTCAGAGTTGATTGAGTGATTAAAAATATTTAAGACAGGGGTTTTAACATCTTGACCTCCATGCCTCAGAGCTCGTGATGGTATGCCGTCGCCCCCAGGCATGGTGGAGTCCTTGAGGGTTTGAAGAAGGGCTGATACATCAGCTAGGATGATGGTCATGTTGCTAAGAGATGGGCGGCTACTCTGTTGTGGAGATGTGAAATGTGCGGCGGGGATTGTGGGATTGAGCTTGGCAGGAAGAGGTAAGTAGCAGCTGGCTAATTAAGCGTTCAGCTGGCCGGCTATATTGACAGCACTGGTGGTAAAACTACCGTCGGTGGAACGCAGACAAGTAACTGAGTGCCCACAGCAAATGGCCGAAAGTTTTTCCAGTGAACAGTCCCCAACTGCCACTACAGTCCTGGAACTCCGGCGTTGTTCAGTCGCTTTGGAACACCAGAGAATCTTGTATCTGACAACTGCAGGCAGTTCACGTCGTCGACGTTCGCAAACTTTTGTCGGGAGTATGGCACAACGCATGTCCGCTTGCCACCGTTTCATCCACAGTCAAAAGGCCAGGCGGAACGCTTCGTTGACACTCTGAAGCGGGTACTTCTGAAGTCCGGAGAACAGAGGCCAAAGGTTCTGCTGGCTCCAAACGCAACTCGCCTGATGGAGTGTCACCAGCAGTGGAACTACTCCAAAGGAAGGTTCGAACACTGCATGACACTATCCGGCCACAAAAAAGGCAGGCTAATCACTGCAAAACCAGAATGGAGGAACAGCTAAACCGGACTCATGTAGCAACTGAGCGCTCCTTCAGCGAAGGCCAGAGAGTTTTGGTTCGTGTCTACAGCGGCAGACACCCTGCGTGGATCCCAGAACTCATCCTTCGCCGGCGCGGCAAAGTGCTCTGCGAGATTCAAGTTGGTCCAGCCAGGTAGATACGGCACACAAACCAAATCCGGCCGACGGATGCGCAATTCCTGCCCACAGGACAGTGTGTTGAGTCTAGAGACGCTTCTGGACACTTCCAGTGTTGACACCATCACGGAAAATCCATCGGCCGCTTCGTAGGAGGCCCATCCCGAGGTCAACCCTTGACCTGGAAGAGAGGTATGAAAGAGATTACGAAACTTTTGGGTGCTGTCGGTGCTACTCGTCTTCCAGGATAAAGACCGCGTTATCCTCAGTGCGCCTGGTTAGAGACGCTGCAAGATATGGCTGCAAGCCGATGTTACTGGCGTTCCTGTTGTCATTTTATATCCAGATTGCCTGAATGAGCGTGTGGAAGTGTACGCACCTCGGACTGATTGGAAAAGGCTGGCAATAAGTCCCTTTCCCGTCTACCTTTATTCTTTTCCTCACAGTAAGGGTCTCAAAAAAATCATTGTTGAAAAGCAGTGAAGCATCAGTGTTGAATACTGGTGTCATGCTCTCCGTGATGATGATGATGGGCCCACATCTCGTGTCGTTTTCGGTGAAGTTTATGGATGTACGGGAATACCTAAGTGGAAGTTGGGCCGTAGTAAAATACGCGCTTGAAATAATTCCCGAACATTTTTGGGTCACACACTGTCCATCTCACGCTTTGAGCATTTTGAAGGTGGCATCAAAAAGCATCTGATTCGGAAGACGATGCTCTATAAAGTTGCAGCTTAGGACCGAGCCACAGCAACTTATAGCGCAAAATGTCCGTCGAAACCGAAATGTCGGCTGCACAGCCAAAAACCTCAACGAAAAAACGTCCACGACGGCCATCATAAAGTGCGTTGTGACACCGACGGACAAGCACCCAAATAAGCTTCAGATCCTCCAAATGTTCTTCAGTTTCATCCTAGACGTCATAAAACTAGTGCCAAATAACGCTGCCTTGAACTAGTATAGCTCTGCTCCATGGAGACGGGGAAGAGCACTGACCCAATCAAGCCAATTAAATTGACCAGCAATAAACCATATACCATTGGCACAATAGTTCAATCTGCTAGTTTTGATCACCAGAAAGTGGAACAGCGTGAGAGATTCAGCCAAGCATTGGGTGGCATGGTCAGTCAGTTCGGGAACTGGGTGGCTACTAATTAAAGGCAACGGCTTTGATGCACCAGCGCCACTGACTGCGCGATTGGGTCATCCCTGCCAGTGTCGTTAACCATTGGTAAGTTGAGTCCGGGAGTCCCCATCCAGGAGGGAGGCAGTTTTCAACATGACTCAGCTTACTGCTTATTGTTTCCGTACTTGTTTACCATGTCATAGATCGTCCACTTCGATCGCTTCCACTCAGCTTAAGACTGGGCCAAAAGGGCTCTACGAGGCAGACTGTCCTCTGGCAAGCAAAGCGCGGAGCAGGGTAGCCTATGAAGCATGAGAAATTTACTCTTCGTGGGGGAGTTCCTTCTTCCTAAGACCATCCGGCGTACCCCACCATTATTGCTATGATGTCCTCATCAGACCCGACAAGTGCTCTAGAGTCAGCGATGGTCAGACACTAACAGATTTCTTATGTCCTCTGCGCGTAGAAGCCACAGTCCTGATCTACAAACCAGCACAGGTCGCACTGCCTCAGTGTAAACTCTGCCCTTGACAGACAAAAAACTGACGTCACGTGGGCGCCACAGGTACCGGGGATTCGCAAAAGCTGAGCTGGCCTGCCCGATTCAAGAAGTAGTATTGTCTCCAGCCTGTCCACTGGAACTTATACAACTGCCTAGGCAAACAAATTAATCCACCACATTGATTGGCCGGTCTGCAAGCACAGGGTTTGGGTTTGATCCCACCCAGTCTTGTAGCAGCACTTTGCACTTTGCAGGTGGGCAGTACGTGCCGAACTGCGGGGCCGAATTATTTAGGTTATTTAAAATGGCCTGCATCTTTGGATGATCCGAGCCAAGGAGAACAATATGGTCCACATACTCGATGTCTGTGACTGAACATCCCGGGAGCATTTTGACCTCTGAGATTTCAGAGGTAGTCAGGGAAATTGCATGCAGCACATCAATAGCAAAGTTCAAAACAAAAGGCGAGAGAGGGGAGACCAACCCTTGTCATGACTATATAAACCATACTTTTCACATATCATTAACTGGTAATTTTCACTTTATATTTTCAGCCCATGCACTACCGTTAGTTGACGATTAAAGCGTACATTGTGCCCTTGTATTCGGTCTTAGTTTTGAACTCGACATGGAACCACACAACTCCCACAACAGTTTGTTCGTCTAATGGGGGAATGGACCATATTTTACGATGAGTGATCATTATGGTTGGGTTCTCTGGGCGGCGGTTTAGACAGTGAACAATTGTTGGGGTGCTGGCAGATGACCTAATTGTACTGCATCAGTCGATGGGCGGGCAACGGATGTGGGAAGGGACGGTGAGCGAAGAGTTGAAGGGGTGAATGACACTTCTCGGTGGCTCAGTAGTTAGAGCGCAAATGTACTGGCCGAAAGGTCTGTGGTTCGAGCCCGACCTCTGCCTCTCGACTTCCCCAGTCTAGGCTTGGGCAACCTGGCAGTAACCCAGTCATCGTGCTTCCTTCTGGTGGCATGGCAGTTGGGCATCGAAAGGGTGCTACAGTTGAGCGATTTATTTTACTACTCGGTTGCCCAACTCGAAGAAGGGGATTTGTTTGAGATATCTCACCGTGAGTCTTCGACTCAAAAGCCTGACCCAGAAACCAGTGGGATTATACAGGGTTTCGTTCGGAAAACCTGCCCCTAGCACCTGAGTCGAAGGGCTGAACCGCGAGGCAGAGTTTAGGGTTTTCTAAGGGGACCCTTTCCGGAGCCTATGCCCCAACTGTCTGATCCACTTTGCTGCAGGGGGACCAAACTTGCCCGAGGAAGCAGGGACTGGGGCACTACTGTTTCAGCACAACCACCGACCCATCGCTGCGCTTCACCACGCTCGTCAACAACGCACTGATGATGTCACTTCGACTGGTGATGAAACGTTTGCAATCAAATTGACCAACTGAGAGGACAACCCAACGACCATGTATGCTACCTGATGTGCCAACGTTCTCCTCTATAGCATTACTGCGCACAGAAGGTGCCCTTTGAGTAGCGCTGGACTCTGGCTTTTGAAACACTTCGACCGTATTGAATGATGCACCGGTGGTCATGGTCAACCGCTGGGCAAACGGAGTATACAGATTTCAAGGTCAACCTTTTCTAAACCTTCCTTCTTCGGAGGAATGCAGCATCGCTGCTTCCATGGGTATGGACATCCCATCTCAGACAATACGAATGTATCCCAAGATTTCCTCGTAATGGGACTTCTCGCAGTACAAGGACATGCTGTTCTATATCGGGCTGCTGCCCGTCGGCCTTTCTGCTATGGCTGAGCACTAAACAGCTGATCCAGCCAGTGCAACCCGCAGGACAATTGCAGAATTGTAGGCAGATCACCATAAGGAGACAGTCTGGGATCGGCCAAGCTGACAAACAAGACGAGAAAAGTGCGTGCAGTTTACTCGCTGCCAGATGAAAGCAAAACCCCCTGGAACGATCTGTCGGAAGGTATTTCCGCGCGTAAACGGCAAGAATGTCAAAACTACTGCCGAATAAAGATGTGATGAGTGTAACACCTGGAAGTATGAACTGCCTCACGGCAAGCGCGGTATCGCCGGTGCCGGGGTTGGCGAAATAACGACGACAGGAAAGTCGAAGAAAAAAATGCAGCGTATGGTAAGCTGTCTCTACTAGCCCGTGCGCGCAACTACTTCGGATACCCAAATGGCAATCTCACCACGAAATAACGCTTCATTCGTACCGGCCGACAGAGCTGTCAGGCCGTACCTAGATTGAAGAGCCCTATTTTTTATCCGTAGCTGAGCCGCTCTAAATAGCTGAGCATCACGTCAACTGGACGGACGAACCGCAGGCCGTTTATACGCGGTGCATCTGCTCATATAAATGTAAGTTGAAATCGAAATACGCACTACTCGTAATGTTGGAATTTGCTGCTCACCCCATCATCCACTCATCATCATTGTAGGACGAGGCGGGCTTATTTCACAATGGATTTATGGAGGCATCGGCATAGTTATTCATCCCAGTAAGCTAAATGTTGCGGTTAATTTCGTCTGAAATAAAAAATTTCGTGTAAATTTAACATTCTTTCAGCTCATCAATTTCTGGTTAAATTCCTATATGGGAATAGTGTGATGCATGGAGGTCCATGAGAGGAGATACGCCAGCCTTTTCTGCCCATGTACCCCAACTTCCATTTCCAACTGCCTATTTAACAGTTGCGCTGGGATTCCATTTTTTCGCTAAGTTGTTCATGAACAGATGTCAGGGGACAGAATAACTATATTTCAATTGCACACCCGTCAGCACCTGCTGTCCCATATGCTGCCCTGTCACAACTTGGAAATGGTTGGGCTGAACTTATCACTGACTTATCACTGTCCGAGAGACTTAGCAGTGAGGGCGAATTACTGTGGGGTTGTGAACTCTGTCCGACAGTTTTAGATTTCGGAGGATACCGTGATATATGTGGCCACTTTTGGATTTATTTTGAGGCCTCATCATCCGAATTGGGATTCTGATTTTTCCGCTGTGGGAAACTGCAAATTGTGTTTTGGTAAGACTTCGCCCTGGCGGGTAGGACTCCGGGATTCGTCCTTGGACAGGGTGCTGTCTTATTTTCAATGTTCTCTTTTGGCCAAAGGGCATCATCTCACGAGCCCAAAAATAAGTTTAGTGAGCTTCAAGATATCTTTTTCTAAGCAAGTGGATCGCCTCACGCAGTCTAGCAGCATTTCCTTTTATTAGGGGGAGCGTGAAGTAAGGCCTAACTTGGCAGAAAGTCACAGTTATGTTTCGGATCATCGGGCGATGAAGCTCCTGGGAATAGTGATCCATGGTAAAATTCTTCGTACTACTTTCAGGCAGCTCGTGAAAATGGGTGGAGTTGAAATAATCGCCAAGTTCAGCGTGAGTCAACAATTCGGCTGTTCTTTTTCAGGGAGGCGCTCCTTACTTTCTCAGGGAGTAACGGCCCTGTTGAGGAGAACAAATATACGGCGCCCCCTTTGATGAGCACGAAACTACTGGTCGAATGGTCCGTGGTTCGAACCCAGCGCCGAGTTATCGGATGTCCCACTCCGGGCTTTAAGCACCCGGACAGTACCTCGGCCCCATGTCGACCTCAAGTTTCACGACAGAGTGCTTCACGAAAGGAAGGCAACAGCAGGAAGCCTCTTACTATGCCCTCCCTCGTATTGCTTTTGCCCGCCACTTTCAAATCTTAACGATCGTATCTTGTCTCATCTGATATGTGCCCCATAAGAAAGAGCCCTTGTAATTTTTGTTCCCCACTCATACCGCCTCAGGCGTGACCAAGTCTACTTCTGATGATGCCTACTGTTTATGTCGCTGTCCCTTTTCCACGAAATTCCCAGTACCCACAAACCCCAACAGTCATGCTCTTATTCTGATTAACTTTATGATCATGCCTGAAGTTATGCCACCCACTAGTTGGGAGTAAACTTTATCAACACCTTCACCACTTTGAGTGTCATGAACATTTGGGTATAGCACTGGAATACCATCACTAATCCTGCAAGAATCGTTACATAAGCCACCCAAAACTCTGGTGGGAAATGATTTTGGGCATGTTCAGGCGCATGGGTGGAAAGTCAGTACTCTCTAATTTTTGGTATCTCTGTACACCTAGCGGCATCCATATGGGGATTCGACACGTTGCACGACCGGTGTAGAGGCAAACCACTCAGAGAGAGGGATTGCAAATATTGCTACTACATTTATGTCGCGCCTTTCTGGCCCATTGTTGGCGCTGCAGTAGTTCAAGCGAGACAACAAGACAGCCATGTCTAAATTGGAGACTCACAATGGGAAAAGTATTACTACATGGATTAAGAGTAGTAAGTGGACTGTGGTCTAAACCAGAAGACATCCAGATGTGGTCATTATTTCTTATTAGTATAGTGACATGACACCGCTTGATCCCAAAAGAGACAACCAGCATTCAGATGGAGATGAGTGACCGAAGTGAATGGGTGCGGCCGTATGTGAATATGAAGCGCCTGAAATAGCTTAATGGTTCACACCAAAATGATAATTGTATAGTCGTCCGTAGGGCTGGGCAGGAAGGACAGAAATGCGAGTTGATGGAACCCAAAATCATGGTTCAAACATACGTCTTTTTAGCCACTTCTTGTGGACACATTATTAGAACGGTTGAGTAACGCTCTTCTGGAAGGTGGGAGAGAGGGGTGCGAGCTTGGGAGGAAGACAAGTTATCAGTTAGGGACTACGGCAAACAATAGCATTCAGAGCTGGGAGGTAGATGGCTATCTGATATTACACGCCTGGAAAAGTTAGTAGCCCAAGGATTGCAGGGAAAAGGAGTTGAAGGGAAATGTAAGGTGCGTGGCTGTGTTGCATCTATGGGCAGTTACTGCCTACAGAAAAGAGTAAAGGCCATGCGAAACAAACCATGTCAGTGGCTCCACACCGCTGACCTTTAGCAATCTTCTGTAACTTGCATGTGAGAGAGTATTTTTCAACTCGTTGTAATTTATGTTTTGGATTCATTAGGAAATTTTCCGGAATGTATGCTACAACCAGGATAAGCTTAACCCAGCGGCACATGCATTCGACAACAGCTCTTTTTAGATTTTTCTGTATGTAAAGGCCAGTCTCCAAACTTCGAAACTGGGTAATTCAGTGGGAGAGGGTAGCCGGCGTACGTATGCACCGGTGAGCAAACAACCAGGGTGACCCTCCCTGCCGGATGCACCCAGCCACCCAAGGGCTAATTACCTCCATGCCACCGTACCTGTAAGGTGGTGAACCATTCAGCAGTTTTCTCGGTTTATACATTGACGAATCCTTTATGGCTAAGGCTTATTAACTTAAATCTAGACCTACATCTTTTGATCTACCGACAGGCTTGCAGTTCTGACTGCTGGCCTGAGTACCCCTCACACATTCCCTATAATACCCGCAAAACTAAACTTTTTCTCCCCTAGTCTGCCCGTCTGACCGTTTTCCGACTGAACTTCCTTTGCCGTGTTCCAAAATATGGAACAAGCTCCCCTCTTATATGCATGTTGTATCCGCTCATGCAGGATTTCGAAACATCCCCGATTCTTACATTTCTGTTAAGGAAGCCGGGCGTTTTTCGCACCGCAACTTATATTAGACACACTTATTGAAAGAGGTATGAAGCCCTTCTGAGTTGCGCTCTCACCACAACTACCCTGCTGCATCGTCCTAGCACGTATACCTATCAGCGTGGACCATCTAGTGCTAAACCACACATGAGACAGCTTCCCTCCCGAGTGTTCTTGTCCAGCAATCACTTACTTACCTATCTCTTATGCAGAATTTTTGCTTCCAGGAAACGCATTTGCGCCTGCTTTCCGAAGCTCACATCTGTTGCCGAGAGCTTCTAGCGCTTGCCATCAAAATTCTTTTCATACTCACCCCCATCGACCCTGCCATTTTTCCTTATCTTCGGTCTTAAGCTTCCGGGCCCAGACAACATGGGCTTCGTTTCTTCAAGCCGGGTTCCATCCCTGGATTGCCCTGTCGGCTATGTTTGATATCTGGCGCTTGCTTCGCCAAGCTCCAGCTAATATAAATCAAAACGAAGTCGCAGTTTCTCACAATTGATAGCCATACTACATCCTCTGATCACGCCCAGTGCACGCGCATAAAACCAGTTTGTCTGAAGATGTGCACTTAATGAAATTCTTGTTTGGCTTCACAGCCCATTCAGTCACACACATACTATTGTGGTGCACCTCTGCTTGGCCTGTTAGTTCACATCAACGCTCCGTCGTCGTTTAGCTACAAAGCATACACTGTGAGCATCTTCATTCTAATCCCATTGCCCAAAGTTGGCCACCGATTCATTTGCCTCCTCCGCAACCTGCTTTTTCCAGCGGCTGCTTGCTTGCTCGAGCTGATTAAGCTGTTTTATTGACCTGGCTTTCCCCCGACCGGACTAAATACCTGGTACTTAAGGCTTTTTGCTAAAGCATAACCCGAAGTCATGACTGATTAGTGGCTTGCCACTTTGCGGATCCGGCATTACGTACGAGGGATGAATTGTGGTCGGGTAAGCCGTGCAACGAGAGTTGCTTTGTTGCGTTGCGCCATGGTGCGTTTGTACACCTGCCACCCCTCCAGTGGCACGGGTGATTTGTCCATCGCCGGTGGGTTTGACGCTGGCCTTTGATTCAAGGATCCCATGAAAATGGTGCCGTTGTCTGTCTGTAGCTGCTGGTATGGACCTGTCCCGGTTATCATTTATCTGGCAACTCAATGAAATACAGTCAGGAAAAATTGTCCTTTCGTCTTTTTTAATAAATGGGGTAGACTGAGGACACCTCGCGACGCTCATAGCTATTGCCATCTTCTTAGTCCACTTCGTCAGTCATAAATAGCACATACGCTCGTCCATCCTGTTTCCGGGGGTCACATGCATAGCTAAAATAAAGACCCATTATTCGCTCAATGCTACCATTCGCAGCTATCGCCTACTACCTAATTCTTCGCCGAGCACCACTCGTTGCTTGGAGTTGACAGCAGTGACTCGGTGACCGGTCACCCATACGCCTACCCTAGCGTTCAGGTCATGAATCAATTTCCAGTTAAACTACAGTCCTTACAGTGATCACCTCGAAAGTTTCCTCTTGATCGTTCCTTATCCGTCTCTTGTCCCCCTTCAAATTAATAACCCCTGTGCACAACGGAGTCTCGATGATGGGACTGTAACAGAGTTAAATACTATCATCACC
Organism: Opisthorchis felineus; assembly: GCA_004794785.1. Taxonomy (NCBI): domain Eukaryota; kingdom Metazoa; phylum Platyhelminthes; class Trematoda; order Opisthorchiida; family Opisthorchiidae; genus Opisthorchis; species Opisthorchis felineus. The sequence continues at coordinate 9,479 of SJOL01003945.1, read as the reverse complement.
CTCTGTCTAACTCGCCCTGCAAATGTCTTTGCCAACTAATCTAACGGATAGCCTCGTTGCTCGCCATAGCACCAGATAACTCCTCATCTTTCCAAAATTACCCAACTGCTCTCGCTCTGTCCTTGCGCCTACTGATCGGCTGACGCTCGCTCGAAGCACCAGACGCCACTTTTACCACAAACTCTGGCCTCTTGTATCGAGACCTGAGCGTGCTGAATACTCTTAAAGCAAAAGCACACTTATAGTGGTTCGTTCTATTCCTCATACCATATCAACAAGCTCATGCAGCCCTTGTTTGCTCATGTAAAGACTCGCTGTAATCCTCCTTTAGACTTTTTTTATTAACGAACTCCGCGTTGTCTGACGCCTTCTTATAATCACCAGGCTCGACCGTGCTGAGCCTGGTAGTAGGTAGCAGTAGGTGCTCTGACAGACCTGCATGGTCATTGCTTATTTTGATTGGTCCCCACTTTATGTCCTAATGGATCTCCAAATGAATAGAAATTACCTGTGATTCTACATTAGCTTGACTCAACTTGTGTTGATCCCCTTGGCTGACCCAAATCCGGCTCATTAGGAGTGTGCATCTCCTATTTGGTCACCGCAACCTTAACATCCGTTACGTGGCTTCCCAGAAACCGAGGTGTTTCGGCACGACGATGGCACGACACTGCCACACTCAGCCTGATGGCACATCCGCAGTTATTCACCTCCTATTCTCGACCGTCCCTTCCCGCGCTGTCAGACAGTTGCTTGCAACTATAAACAAATTGTTCACCTGGCCCCAAACACATATGCTACCAGTTCTTTCTAATCCGCCGAACCCTTCCTTGGATTCAACCACCCCGGTGCTCCCTGCGCTTTCAGTTCGCCCCACCGAAAAGTTCAGCGATTTTACACAAGGCGTTCGCTCGGCCCCGTGTGATAGCACTACTTCTCCCTACCAAATAACTTTGACCATTGCCTTCCCTTCATCAGCGGTACAAGCGAGTCTGCTCTTAGATGCAGCTTACTATTTATCTCTATTGCAAATTTCTTGACCTGGTGACCCTGGCTAGAAACTCAAATATCCAAGGTCAATCGCAGTCAGCAAAGATTTTCAGTTTTAATTTTAATCAGCCGGCTTAATAATTGAAATAGCTGCCTCGCGTCTCATTTTTCTAGTTTTTTTGTTCTTGCACGATTTATAGTCGCGTTTTACGTTATGGGCCTGACTCCTTGGTTATGCTTTTTTCCTCGTTGTGCTGTTCCCTGACACTTTCAAACTGACGACCCCGAAAGCCGCTCTGTATTCGCAAAGTAGAATTGAATTCTCGGAAACTACGGGGTTTTCAAGGAGAGTGCCCATATTGACTGATTTTTTCTGCAAGTTATCCGTTTGAATGATTTGTTTAAGTGAGCGGATCCTCAAGGCCCCCTGTCAGCAGCAAGTGGGAAAACGGTGCCTAATGTTATAAGATACCGCAACTTGCCGTTAAACGTAGACCGCTCACAACGGACGCAAGTTGCAGGTAGTTCTGCAGCTGAAATAATTCACTGAGCTTTCTAGAGCCAACATTGTGCTTGCGGACGCAAAATATGTGGGAACGTCACTGTTGTAATTAATTTTGTCATGTATATCCTGCTCGACTGAACACATACCGAATTTTGTGTTCTGGGACCTCGAGAATTGCTATTCCGAGTTTTCATCGCGATAGACACATTCATTATTTTTAGATAACTAGTGTGAGGTTTGAAAAGGCTTCCAGGTACTGATGGCAAATTCCGTATGGCAAGCTTGGTGGTAAACTGCAGCAGAGTTCTCCATTGTAACTGGCAAGAAATGGCATGACGAACATGCCGTCGATCATAGCGGACAGCTGAATGAACCTAGCTGTTATACACGACTAACATGCGTCTAGGGATTCACAATGCCCAATCAACTGGCCACGTGGAACCTACGTCAATCATAGCGGACAGACGAATGCACTAGCTGCTGCACACGACTAACATGCTACTAGGGATCCATGATACTTGGTCAACTGGCCGATACGCATCCATCCATCCCTACCGAGGAAAGTCGAAGGTCCAACTCTTACGGGATGAAAAACTCCAATTTCATTGCTCGCTATTTAATAGTACATGTGTCCTGTCAGAGAGTATATTGCCTTTTTGGAGCGCAGCATTCATTGAGCTATTGACGTCCTGAAGTGAGAGGAAGATGTAAGTTAAGTTATTGAAATATCACTATGAGACAAGCGGCTGACAAAATGAGGGCGAAACTTACTCTTTAAAGGGGGCACTCCAGCAGCGACAATCTCGTGGAGGCATGTTTACACAACGCCATCTCCAACGGCTGATTCGTGTTGCTTTATTTTTTATAGACCGATACCTACTAACTATTTGGCCTCAAGAAAAAACAGATTTCCCGGAAATGTATGATACATCAGTAGCGGACGGACAGTATGGAACTCACGAGCCTTATGTGGGTCACATGAAATCATCGTCGTCTATTTCCTCTTACTGGCGTTCTAGAGCATTAGTCCTAGTATTATGCTATTAACTTGCGACTGTCATTTGGTTCCTCCTTGGAGCTTAAAATACGGAAGCAAACAGACTTCCGTGACACACTATGCTGGGAATCTGTGCCTTGGTCCAGGTCAACGCCATAAGATGTTTTCTTTGCAAACAGTTTAGCAAGCACATCCTTGCGTTTTCTAGGCGGCTCTGGGGCTACGCACCAAAAATAATCATCTGCGGACTCGAATTTGAGAGGAGCCTGAAGGGCATCACCGCACAGTGGGCAAGGTTCACCATCACATCAGTCGACGTGATATGAGACGCAATCAGTTGCACACCAGCGGTCACTGCTACCATTCAGCCGATCACAAAGCACACAGAAGCCCAAATCTGTGTCCCTAGACCGCCATCTTGGTTGAGGCGCACCATCATCGACTCCAACCAGTGGGTAGTACATAATCATTCGACAGACAACGTACAAAACGTAGCCGTCGCCCTCCGAGATTTCCCGTCGGTCGCAGTGGTATGATATATGGATCTCATATTCCCGCATTAGCCACCCGGACACCTTCTGTGTGACTGAGCGATGCACTTGGTTTTTCAGGCGTCCATTTGCGTTCTGAAGATGGTTGTTGGTCACGTTACCAAAATGAAAAATCCCGGATGGTGCGTGCACAGGCCATTTGCACAAGATATGCAACCAGTGGGCCGTAAGGTAAGAAACAAATCGTTTGTCCGTGTGGCGCAGCAGTTGCAGACCTTGTCGGAATCTTGTACTTATATTATGCTAAAAGAATACTGTATGGCATTGTCTAGGCAGGCCGTAAGGTAGAATATGTGTCGGCTGTTCTCAGAGTGTCTGCGACCGAAAATACATGAATGCCATATGATACATATGTTCATCCTGACAACTTTTTGAATATTTAATTAGCACAATGTGACATCGCAGCCGAACACTAGTCTCGTTGTTCGCGTTTGTGCCGCCAGTTTGTCCACCATAAAAGACTTCACGGGATACTTTTCGCCCATCATTTCCCTAAACAAGCTGAAAAATTTACACATGGTAGTAAACTCTGCTTCCCACGAAGGCATGCACAACCGTACGTCCGGTACCCATGCCATCCGTGATCAGGGGAGAGCTGCCCTTAGTTGCTTTAAAAAGATTTACCCAAATCGTTTTGTCGCGCCGACATTTTGCTACATCTATGAAGGGTCAAAAACCGCTATCTGCTGCCATCCGCAGAAGCATATGTGGCTATAATAACCTTTCCCTGACTGCGCAAGAATGACATTTCCGGCGGTAGTTGTACATGTTCCGAACGGTAAGAAACTTACTGAATTCATCGGTTACAAACTGACGAACTCCACACGACGGTACCCCATACCTCAGCGGGGCCCTGCAGGTGCCAAGCTTCTCTTCGGTTAGACGTCGATCTATCGGAAGCCGATCGCACAAAAACTTGGAAACCTTATGCTTGTGTTCAAGATAATAGTAGGTGATCGAGAGATGGCTCCCTCGCCTCACTGGTAAACAACGCATTAAGCGGCCGGTGTTTCACGTACTGCTTGAAATTAAAAAATACGCTCAGCTTGCTAGCCTCGTCGGATTTTTCGATCTTCCGTTGTTCCTTCTGGCCGCCTGCTGCAAGTGTAACGCACCCACTCGTAACGCAAAACAGCTTTGGTTCTTCGGTTGCTGTCCACGAGCACAAATACAGTATAGTTATCCGTCGCGTATTCATTTAACGCCTTCTGACATGCCGTAAAGGATGAAAAGCGGAGTGCCCTCAATTTCCTAACAATCATATTCTAAGACACTTCTGAACCCATAGTTCAGGAAGTTCAAAATCGAAAGTATGCCAATGATTGAGAAGGGAGATTAATTATAACAGCTCGCGACAAAATGAAATTAGATAAGGGAGGTTTTTGGTGTGAGCATACATACAAAAAATTCAACATTTTTTAATTGAGCATCGTTTTATTCCACCCTCAAAGAGCATTTTCCGTCCAAGGATCAGCTCCCTGGAATAATATGCTCTCAGCTAGTTGTAAAATAAACCCATTATTCCGCGAGATGTTTTTTTATCCGGTCTGGGGAAAAACCAGGCAAGTAGCACAGCTCAATCTGGTCAGGTAAGTATACTCCTTGCAACCGCGGTTAAGATCATGTCATTGGAGCCGCACTGGATATGTCAGGTCATATAATTGTGGAATAAGAAAAAGGACAACTGAGCCGAGCGCCCCAGTGGCATGAGGCAGATGCCGCATAAGCCCAGCACACCTTAAAGTGCCACTGTGCACCACGTTCTTGTGTGTTTGTGAGAGGGTTAGACGATTGAGTAATTTGCTCTTCTGGTGCTGGTATTTATAGGCGGCTGCATGGGGGAGATAAAACAGATTTTATTCAGAGAAATTAGAAAGAGGAAACGGTGGTGACGATTTGCGCAGTGACTGGTCACCAAACCACAGCAACAAGCGGTACAACCTCATGGTTTTAGATAAACTACATAAGTAGTGAAATGGGTATATGAGAACAGCAAACTCGATAAACCCAAGGCTGCCTCAGGATCGGGGGAAACCAAGGATAAGTTGAGTATCAGGTATTGCGGCAGCGGCTTCCCAAGTAAAGAGATCAGCCGCGAACCGTGAGAAAGTATGATGGTGAGTACTACTAAGATGCAAGCATAGTGAACTGATAATTAATAATAATCAGCGTAGGTTATTACGAGATGGAGGGCACACTACGAAGTTGTTGGTGTCTTGGAATTTATAGCAAGGATGGGAATTTAGGCTATTGGGGCTATTGAGGCTGACAGAATGCTACATCAAGCCTAAGCCCTCTAGCAACAATGGCTGGGGGGGCATAGTCTACGCAGCGGGAGCGGTGGCAGGGAGGGCTGCAGTGTGGGAACATCAATTTGTTTAAATGGCACCTACCCTCTCAAGTGTTAGCCTGCAACGTTGAGCATAAATTGAAGAGAACGCGAGGCAAAATTCCATGAGTGGTCGCATGCACTGCCTAAGAATTGCGATCTTTTTATTTCTAAGATGGAAGCACCGCAATGTTAGAAAACCTGGCTTGCGTGCTCGGGTGACCGGGAACTGGACTTAATGGTGAAAGCTAAGGGTACGGGGACACGTGACGTCCAGATCTTTCTTTTCAGTAAAATAAGCTACACAGCTGCCATTAAGTGTGAAGACATCAACAGAGAGAAGGCAGAAGCAAGACGTTATTTGGGACTTGTCGTAGTAAAGCTTGCTTCAAAAGCGCTTGTCCAGGGAGTCAGAGAGTGTAAGTCTTGTTGGATCTGGTAAAAAGCAAAAGTTTCAGTAATGGAAAGTAGCGCGTAGGTGATTTTTTTATATCCTCCGCAAACAGGATGGGCTTACCATGAGACAGGGAGCTGGAGACTTTGTTGATAAAGGACAGGAAGAGGTTGAGGCCTAGTTTGATCCGTTGAATTACTCCACTAGTGATCGATGTTGGAGAAGACTGTCACCAATTTGTGTTACTAGGATCATATCACACGGGTAGAAAAACGAACCACTGAAAAAAGAATCCAGCAATGCAAACGAAACTAAGTTTCTGCAGTAAAGACGCATGAGGGATGTGGCCAAAAGATTTTGGAATATATAAGTAGGCTACTACAATAGACAGCTAGGCATCGTAGATTGCTGTGATGTTCTCAGAGGAATGAAGATGGCAGCCGCCGATGGACCTCTGTTTTAGAAATCCGTACTGCCATTCGTGGCATTTACACCAAAGAGGAACACTGTTGGTGATCAACAAGTTCCCAGTAAAAGAGGTGTGCTGTGGATCCCTCTGTATTTGGAAGCAGTTAGTGTGGGGGGTATTTGCGATAAGGGTGGATCATAGGTTGGTTCCATTTATGGAGATGGTGGAATATTCAATGAAGGTTGCACGAAGTGCCGATCTGGATTGGACGGCTAACGCCGGTGAAATTTGTCCTGCCAGAGAGATGGATATTACAGCCAGAGTGTGAAATAACCATGTCTGGTGTCTAAACAGAGAGATATATTTCAGCGACACAAATCAGACTTGATCGTGCCGTGGTACTAATTGCTCGGAGGTTGCGGACATCTGGCAGTAACCAGCTTGTATCAACAGCAACTCTGTGTGGCTCAGTGGCGAACCAACCGTGCCAAATAATAAGTTGCTACCCCTGCTTACGGTGGGGTCCCGCACCAAGAGAATTTAGGGGGAGGTAAGGTACATGAGGTTGGAGTGTGTCGAAAGCCATTAGGGGTCTACTTACCACACAGTAGGGAGGGCTGAACGGTGCGGCTGTAGATCTGAACCCACAGTAAAAAAGGGCGTGGGACTGCAAGAGATAGGGAAGGTCATCGAGAGGTGGGTGTATAGTTGAATGGAGAACTGGCAACCGTGCAGTCGTTCTCAGGGTCAAGCGGAGTGATATGGAGGAGGAGGAAAAGGTAAAAATCAGGTGATGTGGGTGGGGGTTTTTAGCGGCGGAGAAATGTGAGTAGGTAGGACAAATGTAGATAGGCAAGTAAATAGAGGCAGACTGAGGCCGAAGCTAATCGCCGGTCGTCGCGAGGGCGGGGTTTCACCAAACACAATCCACGTTGTTCGGTGTATTGTAGCGCAATTACAGGAAGGCCAAAACAAAGTTGGATAATCTGCTGAATGGCAGGGATCGATTTTCGGGTTTCAACTTATGGAGGCACTAGTCGACGAGACTTTGACAGCGGGCACATTTTTGCGGAGGGGGAACGTGGAAGGACACTGGACCAGGGAGCGATTTTTGAGAGTGCGTACTGACAACCTCTGGTGGGATTCTTGTTTTGGATTCTTGTTTGAATTACATCCGCAGAGAGTTCTACCTGTTTGATGGAGACATTGGTAGTTGTCAGAGTTGGGTAAGCAAGGTAGCCATTCATACAAGCAATGAAAGGTTTAGGGTCTTGGGAGCCGTGACGCTGGAAGCCAATGAATGGATTGGTGTGCGTTGAGTTCTAAGAGCAGCGGTAAAGCATAAAGAGTATGAAGTTACCATGAAAACTTTGGTTTAACTACTGGCGGTCGACGGCACGGCGGGTCCAGATATGGCGACGCATAGGGACCGATTTATACTTGGACAAGGATGCCAACAATTCAAATGAAGGGTCCGTGATTTTCACTCAGAGATGCGTCGATGGTTTGGGCGCTTGTTTATCTTGGAGCTTACAACAGTGACTGGTGACCCAAACTCTTACCTTCCTGTTAAGTTGACGTAGTAGATTCTATTTAAACAACGGTTCTTGCCCATTATCTCGGGAGCTGTTGCCCAACCGCTTATTACTTGTCAGCTGTCCCTGTTCCCAATAACCCTCCTCTACACAGCGGAGACCCTATGATTGGATTCATTTGCTGATCTGAAAACTACTGCCAGTTTATAAAAACATGTATTCGCCCGTTCCAAATAGTCCCACGGCTAGCCTCCCTGCTGGCTAACTCGGCGGCTAAGTCCTTACCTTCCCAGAATTAGGCACCTACGCTGGCCCCGTCCTTACACCTTCCGATCGTCTGACGTTCGGTACAAAAACAATACACAACTCTTACCATCAATGGTAGTCTGTTGCATCGCTACCTAAAAGTACTGCATACATGCCGAGCAGAAGCCCACCAACAATGTTTTGTTGTGTCCTCATACTGCATCGGCAACCTCAGCTGGTACTTGGTTTCAAGGTCAGCCAACAAATTCCACTCTTTCCTGGGTTCATTTATCTTTCTGTCATTCCCTTTCCGATTTTTTCTATTGGACACCGTCCCATCTGATGCCTCCTGGCACTTACCAGACGCTACCGCTCTTATCCTATTCCTTCTTCATTCTCCCTCTTCCAAAGCTTCAGGCTTCGGATGTAATCTCCCAAACGTCCCGCACAACCGTTATTAATTCAACCTGGCAAGTCGCCGGTCTACACTCACGTGGTCCTCCAACTGATTGCACAGTTTCCGTGACTCTGCATCTGCCTGACTCTATGTGTCAGTCTCCTCGTCCAGCTGCCACGGAAATGCGTATCCCCTGTCCGATTGCGGCAACCTTGACGACCGTCACGGGGCTGTCCAGAAACCAAAGTATCTCAGTGCAATGATGGCATGGCACTGCCGTACCCAGTCTGATGGCACACCCGCAAACATTTTCTCCAGAATCTCTACCGAAACCTCTCGCCCACTTAAGCCTGTAATCGCAACTACAGACACATTTTTCACCACCCATTCTAAACCGCTGAACCGATCGTTCGGATTTAACCAATCTAGTTTCCTGCCGCAATTTCTGTTTGCCTCCTCCACGAGTTCAATTTCATTTACGGAGTTCGATTGGCCCTATGCATTGGCACTATCTCCCCATCAAAACCACCTTTTACACGTGAACTCCCTACAATAGTGACACCAGTAAGTCCACTCAGTTTCAATTTAAACCTTATTTTGGAAACAAAACTTGCCATTTGTCTCCAGATCGAATTCTTTTATATCCATCTCCGTTTTTGCGTTTTGTGACCATAGCGATTTGCTCGACCGCTCAAGGTCACTCATGGCCAGCAACGGTTTTCAGTTTTAGTTCAGGTCAGTCGGCTTCATCTTTGAACCAGTCGTACCTCATGCCCATCGTCCTGGTTCCCACAACTGCGGTGACTTTTCACGTAATAAGCATGTCTTGTTGGGTGTACCTTCCTCCCCGTTGTGTTGTTGCCTGCCGAATTCTGGTAGTAACGACCCGATCATGCCTCAATCAGCTTGTTCCCTACAAGTTGGAAAATGAACCTATTAGTATTACATATCGAGGGAGGGATCACATACGACAGCCGGGTTATTAGCAGGCCGGTGGGATCAATTGGCTGTAGCTGAGGTAGGACAAGAAATTCAGACTGGCACTGTGAGATGTTGCTGCCAGCAGACTTCTCTACATGGCGCTAAATTGAGGTATAAATCCAAACCATAAAGCAGTTAAGGATAC
>SJOL01003934.1:201909-221558 GCA_004794785.1 Opisthorchis felineus | reverse complement strand
AACGGTTTTGGCATATATTCGCTCCTATTCGTCCAGTGTACTTATGTCACGCAAACACATCCTCGTAGATTGCTAAGAGATTTTTGATATAGCAGACGCCCACCAAAAGCTCACCGTGGATAATATGGAAAACGGGCTCAATGTGTTGCGTGAGCACAAAATCTCTGTGCGATATATATTCACCACTGGCTGCAATCTGCCAATATTGACATTTTGATGTTACATGGGGCGACATCTTCATAGGATCTCCATTAATTTTTCTCGCCTCCACGTCGTGCAACCTCAAGGATTTCGGCACCTGTTCGCTCTAATTCGCCCCGTGTCACGCAAACTCAAGCTCGCCAATCTCGCAGAGGTTTTTAATATACCAGGCGCCTCACCAATGCCCACGCTGGATAATATGGAAAACGGGCTCAATGTGTTGCGTGAGCACAAAATCTCTGTGCGATATATATTCACCACTGGCTGCAATCTGTAAATTTGCATTTCATGATCAATGTGGCCAGGACTCCAGAAAATTTCAATTAAGTGCCTCGACGAACAACGTACTGACGGCAAGCATTTTGGCATATATTCGCTCCAATTCGCCCCGCGCACATATATCGCGCAAACATCCTCGTAGCTTCCTGAGTGATTCAGATATGATAGGTGCCCCCCAACGCCTACCCGGGATAATTTTGTAAACGGACTCAACGTGTTGCGTGAGCACAAAATCTCTGTGCGATATATATTCACCACTGGCTGCAATCTGAAAATATTGGCATTTCATGTTCTATGGGGCCACGCTTGCCTGCAGCGTTTTTTATCCAATTTCGGCAAAGTATCTTCCGACTTCAAAAATTTCGGCATATGTTCGCTCCAATGTGCCTTGTAAGTTCATGTCGCGCACACACATCATCGTATGCTGCTGAGAGATTTAGACATACCAGTTGCCCCCTCAACGCCTACCCGGGGATAATTTCCAAAGAATGTCGGCAATTATTCGTCCCGATTCGCAAACACTTCCTGGTAGATTGCTCAGAGGTTTAGATATACCAGGTGCCCCCCAAACGCCTACCTGGGATAGTTTCCAAAAGTGGCTCAACTCATTAGAAGACCACAAAATCTCTGAGCGAGATTTATTCACCACTGACGGCAATCTTCATGCATTTGCATTTCATGTTCCATCGGTCCACGCCCGCCTAGGTCCTCACTTATGCATCTCGACAAACAACTTCCAACGTCAAGTATTTCGGCATATGTTCGCTCCAGTTCGCATACACATCCTCGTAGATTTACGTATCTCGGCAAACAATCCTCCAGCCATAAGGATTTGGGCATATATTCGCTCTAATTCGCCGCGTGTACTCATCGCGCACACACATCCTCGTAGATTGCTCAGAGATTTAGATATACCAGGTTCCCCCCCAACGCCTACCCGGGATAGTTTCCAAAACAGGCTCAACTTATTACTCAACCAGAAATACTCTGTGCGATATATATTCACCACTGTCTGCACTCTTCATATATTAGCATTTCATTTTCAATGTTGCTGCGCCAGCTTAGGGCTTCATTTACCTATCTCGTCATAACATTTTCTTACGGGAATTATTTTTGTGCATAAATATTGCAAATTGCTCCGAAAACACATGGCGCAAATACGTCCTCGTAGATTGCTTAGAGACTTAGATATACCAAGTGCCTTCGGTGCATCCTCTGTTCCCATAATTCATTTAGTACCGACCACCGAATTCCATCAACAATTCTTTGTGGCAGAGTGTAAATATGCTACTTGGTACAATTAATATAGTCAAAGTTGGTGAACAAACTGCCCCAAGTTCGTGTGTAATTCTGCAACCGGAAGCGAAGGAATCTAGTTGGTTTCGTTAGTTTATTCGCTGAGCTCACAGAAGCCGGAGATGAAGTGTGAAGAACGCGGCTTCATTTATGCGAACCTTGTGTATTCTGCAGGAAGAACAAAAACGAAATCTTACGCTTCTGTTGAATGTGTCGCTGTAGGAAGTTGGGCTCCCTGGCATTACAAAACGCCTTTTGGACACAAATAACAAATTATTTGAAGTTTCTTCCCTGCTAACAGATGAACTTGAACAGTACATCAAAATATCATGAGCAAAACGCTGAACATCGCCGTTGGAATTCTAAACGGTCAGTCTGTGTGGTGAAGGCCTAAATCCCCCCTACAGCGGCCTCTCTTGTGATGATTTTAACTCAGAAGGTTACACGTTGCTTTGTCTTTGACGAATTCCTATCCCAACAGTTTTTACGCAGCGACTCTGATTCTGCGATAAAAGTAATAAACTCCATCGCAACGATTGTGTGTACCAAGTTCTCAACGGGAAAATCGGTGGATTGGATGATAGTCGCGGTTGGGCAAAATAATCAGTTAGTCGGCTTTATAAAGGAAGAAACAGATGCGTCACTCACAACTTGTGAGTTGAGAGACCTGATAACACATTTTTTGCGCTACGCTGACCACTGACATTTGCCTCACTTGCTGACTTTTATATCAGTTTGACTGCTAATATGCTGGATCTGGCTCCTCGGCATCAACCTTAGACTCAATGAAAATGAACTTACTACATGCACAATTTTTGGTTAAGTTGGGCAAGCTTTGTCCCTCTCACACATACCGGACATGGGACATATCTCACACAGGTTGAGAAATCACCTATTTAAAAGGCCCGGTGTTCGAAAGCTTCCATTGATACGGGAACACAAAGCATGAGCGACAACCACTCGGCTGAACAACCTATGAATGCGCCCAAAAATAGCCTTTTAACGGATAATGGAACGTAGTGGCGATGGTGGTGCGCGTCTTCTGTATTCTTCTCCCATCACCACTGTGCATCTCACGAGATTCCGTTGGGATGTCTCGAACTCGCGACATCCCGACAAGTAGATTGAACGCATAACCGCTCGAAGACGAGCGACTGACTAGCAATGTGACAAACTCACATTTAGACAGGATATAGTGCCAAAATCTCACATGTCCTCACACTACCAACACTACTAGAGTTGAATTTACTGGAAGTCCTACAACGCCTTCAACTTCACTGCATCACACTTTGGTCTCACCTCTTAATGTTGAAAACACTGCGGAACTGTTTACTGACGTCCTAGGAAATGACGTCGTCGCTTTTTCTACTACCTTGGGTTTCTAATGCTGCACACAGCCTGCTACTTGTTTGGTAACACGGGATGAGGCTGTAGCATAGTTAAGGAACTTCACACAGCATTCCGAAACGGCTGCACTACGCCCAGTGACAACAGTCAGCACTTCATATTCCGCTGTGATGATATTAGCTCCACATTGCTCAATAACGCGTGCAACTATTCTGGACCATCAGTCTAGTCGATCCCTTTGTCCTACGAAGGTATCTAATCGACCACACATGCCAATATGCTTATGCCAAATTTTTCAACTGATTCGGTATATTTTTGTTCCCCGAAAAGCAAGCCTACTAGAATGGAACAGAGTTGTTCCATTCTGGAGAGACTAACTGAACAGCCATTCCAGCAGACTCCTCCTCTAGCAGTTGGGCCCAACTGGGATGGTCCTGTGAGTCAGAGGAATTTTCGAGGAACCAGGATGCATAGTACCATACAACGGCACTTACTCAACTATCGACAGCACACTGGTGCACTGTCGTAACTTCAGTGTTGAGCACTCTTTCGGCGTCCTAATTTCCCAACATATGTGTTAATAGTGGAGGTGAGAATATTGTGAGTTGACTAGCAGTTGAAGCGACAATTGCCACAAATAGTCACAACCATCCTAAGGCTGGTAACCTTAAGTTAAAGTTCTACCTACTTACAATCGGCGCAATGCGAAAACGTACGATACAAAAATGCTCCCCTTTCCAGTGATTCTCAAAAGTGAAGCAGAAACCCATTGTGAGCGCAAGTTGTCAGATAGCTGCAACTATACTCGTTAAACTAAATGTTCTCGGAATTAGAGGCTGAATAGGATATTTTCAGCAAGACTTCGTAATGGTGGTGGTGGTGTTGTAACTTTCATCGGCCGAATGTGGCGCACCTCGTTTTAGGTGTTTTGTGTTTCTGCCTGAACGACGGAAATCTCCATGGTCATTCTTAGCCAACTTCCCATACGTCATTCTGGCCAACACCTATTTGCCCCTGAAAGCTACTGCCTCGGACCTCTGTGTCCTGTGATTCGTTCATCACCAGCCTTAGTTGGTTTCATGGTAGGTCTCTGCATGTTACTGCTGGTGACCGGAGTCATTTCAGCATTCGCTTTTCTAACCTCCTTGAGTGTGATCGGTCAAGTTGAGTTAACTGGCTCAACTCAATTTCGTTTTGGCTCTCATCAGAAACGAACCCCATTAGCTAGCAACTCCGATAGTCGTGCTCTCGTTTATGTCCCATACTATACTGCAAAGAAGCCATCAAAATATCTACCCAAACGATGTCTCTTGCTTGGGATGCGGAAGAAGATGAATACTGAAAAACGTTACTCACCAAAGTGAAATGGCTACTTCCACTGAATTACCCCTTTCTTCCACATTCGAACTCTCCCTATATTAAGATCCAACAGACTACCACATTTGGAAGCAGAAGCTCCTGACAGGCTGGGAATGGGCTGAAGTGACTTTGTCAATTCACCAGTGAATAAACCTGGACCGAAAAAATTGATCGTGGGGTATGTCATCCGGTGGAGACATTTTTCCAGATCATCTTCAAATATGGGTCCTAATCGGATCCTTAAACACTTACAGAGAACCAAGCCCAACAAATCAGACAGTGTGGACCTGATACTCCCCTTCATACTGATGGACAATTTTGGATTTGGTTCAGCTTTACCGGTGAAGGTATCACTATGTGCTTTTCTTTTAAATAACATCATATCCAAAGACAGGCCCGGGTACCTATCGATCGATCGTTTCTATTGATCCCTCTCAAGGGTTCTAAACATTGTCCATAACTGCGAACTTACTAGAAAAACAGCAATTATTAGTGAACAGTCTCACTCACCACTTGAATCCCCACATATGCTGTACACAGCCGATTCTAGACTCCTGACGGGAATGCAAGAGCAGCCAGATTCTTGTGCTTAAACTTCGTTAAAGCATTTGAGAGCTTCGATCAAAGAATTCTGTCATAAATAGACGTAGTACACAACTCGTAAGGTTGCTGAAAGTTCTTCGACAGCCTATCATAAACGAGAGATTCAGCTGGGTTCCAGGTGAGTCTCTCGCAAAGCCAAATTTGTCTGCAAATGAGTGTATTTCGCTAATTCTGCCATAACTTATTTTTGATGGTTGGGTCGATAAAGACCCCCCAGATAGCTTAACCACTGCCTTTAAACTTATTGGAGCTTTTTCTATAGTACTGTGCGTTTTCTCTCACTTTCTCCTTGTGATGAATAATCTGCACGAACTACGCCTCTTATCGACTTAACTTTGGTTCTTTGAACTTAGCTCTCTTCCAGTATGCGACCACCGAAACGGTCTGCTGCTGGATTTCTGAGGTCGAACATACCAAAATCTGTCAACGCACGCTTAAGCTCTTAGGGTGTTATGTCCCTTAGTGTCCCTCTGAACAAACTCTTCTGCTGTCCCTCTTTTTTCCGTTTTACAAAAGGTAAACTTTATCTTCTTAGGACGCTTAAACGTTTAGGTGAATGCTTTGGGCTTGTCAGAAGCATTCTAATGGATTTTGTTGTCTGCAAGCATTTTGATGCATGCTGCAAGTTACCTAAAACCGCACCGGGATATTCCAAAAGCCATTTCAACTTAAAGATTGGAGCTACCGTCAAATTCATCCCTGTCCCGAAGTCTGACCGTTTATTAGCAGTAAACCGCGAGTCTGTGTTAACTGACCTTAAAAGCACCTTTTTGGCTAACTATTTGTCTCAAACGCCGTTCGAGATAACTCAGTGGTTAAGGTGCGAACTTATTGATCAAAAGGTCCGTATTTCGGAACCAACCTCAGTGTCTCGACTGAAAGGTTGTTCCACCCACTTCACATCATATTCCAAAACATTCCACAATTTTACCCTGAATGCCTCGTGTCAAGCTCTTGAACTTTTTTGCCCTGGGTGCAGGAAATCTTCACTGGCTTGAAATGAATTAATTCCAATTCCCAATCTGGTTGCAAGGCCCGTACAATCCCCACCTTATGAGTAAGCTGAAAAAAATTAGGAAAGTGACCAGTGTGCGTGCAATAACTATATCGTCAAGCAACGTGATCCCAAACTTGGCGAGACAGAACCAATTGCTTTACCTTGAAGAATATCCCCACTGGGGAGGTTCTTGTGTCTCGATTGGTAAAGAAAGTTCCGAACGAAATTGTCAACCACGGCTTAAAAAACTCTACTGGCAAGTTCAGTTACATCGAGGAATTTCTTTCTCAGTGTAACAGGTTAAACTTAGCACAAGTTTTTCATGCATTCCTACCTATGCAAGTTGATCAGCAGTGAGAAATTTTGAGCTCGGTGACATTCAAAGACTGCTTGTCTACCTTTTCTATCAAATCGCCAAGAACTCTCAAATTATCCCCAACTCTTCAATTAGAACAGATCGGTAGCGAAGTTTGTTGGTAACAAAGGGCTTCGACTGTCACAGTTAGCTTTGCTCACCTTTCTTCATCGTCCTATAATGTATGGTCCGTGCCTTGCTGCGTTCTCAAGTGTACTAGGCACTTCTACATTCAAACATAACGGCATAAGACTTTGAGCGAATCACAACAAATTTGCGCAATCACGCAAAATTAGCCAAACTGCTTAGCAATTCTTTTCAATAGGTCATATTTCATCCCAGCGTTTGCGCTCATCCAAGTAGCCTAAAACATCAAAGCCGGTAAAACAAACGCACTCTTCCTTTGTTCGGTAGCTTGTGACCGTCAAACCGGAAGCAAATCATTAGGACAATTAAACAGCCTAAAGTTTTGAGGATAGTCTTGTTCCTTTGGGAATTCCAAATCAATATCTGAAAACTAAACGTTGATCCGAGTCGCTAATAACCAGTGTGCGTCTGAACTTTACTCCATGCAATTTATAAACGATTATAGAAAGATACTCCAGCCAGTGGGTGATCAGTACTCACCAAAAAATCGATCGAGCTAGTCGATGCAGTGCATAAATCAATATGTCACAGAAATACGAGCATCAATTTGCGTACAATCATTTGACATATTGGGTTAGAAGAAAAGAATGAAATCTCCGATACCCATCATGGCAGCTGCATGTTTTGATTTGTCAGCTCTGAAGCATGTACCAAATGTCTGTTGGTTCCGTTTGCTCCAGTGTGGTCTAAGAGCGACGGAGAGGTTTGAAAAGATTTGGCTGACTAGTCCATAGGTGCTGCAAAAAGTTTCTGGTGATGGAGACCATTGAACTTTACTCTGAAGGCAATGTTTTTGATTCTGGGAGAACACCATTTAAATGGGTGGTACTTTGCAGTCAAGGACGCAGACTATTGAAGTGAATTCTTTCCTGAGCCAAAGCGATCAAGTATATATGGAGTTTCCTGCCTGTGAGCTGTCAGTTGGTCTTTTCTGACACTTTGCGACCGTCGTGGAAGAGCTGACGATCATCAATTCGGTGAGACTTGGGTTTGGTGTTAACTAATTAAAAGCAATCCACTACGCAAGTCACTACGCATTTCATCTGAGAATGCAACGACTGATGAATCGGTCGGTGTCAGTACATCGGTTGATGGTGATTAAATTACAAGGACACTACCAATCGTACGCAACCAGTAGCGGAAACGTAGCACAGGTTGTGATGATCTGCGTGTCTTTCCATCCAACGATGTGAAACAGTGACTGCACTGGAGTGCCATCCCTTCCGCCTACACCATCAGAGGACAAGACTGAATGAGTTCAAGTCAAGTCACATGCTCCAAATCATACACAAAATTAAACCAACCAAGACGTTTGTGGATCATCAACCACTGATTTTTCCTGACTAGTGTGTGGCAGGATCTGTTGCATATCGCTTCTGTGAACAAATTTTACAATTGATCACAAAAACAGGTGTCCATTGCCTAATGCTTTTTTGGATTGTTTTTAAAGACTAACTTTGTTCTATTTCGCTAGCTTCTAACCGTAACCGTCTTTCGGCACATGCCTCAACAGATGACAGACTCCAACGCGACTATGTTTATTTGTTAAAGCCTTAATTGTTCGGCACCAAATTATAGATCCGCTAGACCTCGATCGTTTGCGCCTGAACATGGATAGCAGAAAAAGCAACGTGCACTGCCTAGGACTCTAAGCCAATTCACCGTCAAATACTTTCATTGTGCAAACCAGTTTTTATATTATTGGCTCCAATTCGCCTTTTGTAGTGTTAGTGCTCCAATGTAGCCCAAAAATTAGCTGAACAAGCGGAAAGCTATGAGCACTGAATGTTTGTGTTAATTGAAGTGATTACAATATACATATGGGGAAAGTGGGACTTATCCTTCGAATAAGGCATTGCATGCCCTATGAGGTGGGCACCGCCAAAGCCTCTGAGCACATTGACCATCGGGGAATTTCCCTGTCCAAAATATTTTGTCATACATTGGCTCCAATTCGCCTCGTATACCCAAATCATGCAAATAGATAGCTGTTGCTCAAGATCAATATAAGTAAGATGGGCTCGTGGCTCCTTTCCGTAATCCGTTCAGCCAATAACTGCACCACAAAATCTCCGTCCGACAATCATTCAGCATTGACTCAAGTATTCTTGTATAGGGATTGAATGTTCCATCAGGCAGGCACTACCAATGCCTCTACTCCAATTCACCGTGAATTAATTTGCCTATGCACAGCACTCTGAATTACATTGGCTCCGATTTGCCTCTCATAATCAGATCGCGGAAATAAATCTCTGTTGCACGCCGAAGGAAAGAGACAAGCCATAAGTGCTGATGGTAGCATTTCACAACCAATTCAACCAATAACTGCACCACAAACTCTCTGTCCGATATTCATTCAGCACTAGCTAGGATCTACCTCTATATGCATTGAATTAGCTATGAGCCAAGCAGTGTCTAGTTCTCCAAGAGGATACTTGGACAAATAATATACCCATATAAACCATCTTGTCACATCTTTGGTCCTCTTATGTTCCTGTGATTTTATCGTGGCTACTGCTCGTTCAGGTTACGAGATATGGTAAGCGGGCTCACGGTTGCTTTCTACAGCACCTGCAGAATCCAGTTGCACCATAAAGTCTCTGTGCGATATTGATTCAGAATTGGCTCAAATCGTCATATACAGGCATCGTATGTTCTATGAGCCAAGCACTGTCTAAGTCTCCAGGCCGATTCGCCGTCAAACAATTTTTCTATACAAATCTTTGTGTCATATATAGGGTCCTATTCGACTCCTATGGTCACATCGCGCAAATAGATGACTGCTGCTCATTCAGGTAACGAGATATGCCAGGTGAGCTCACGGCTGCTTCCTACAGCACTTTTAACCAATTATTGTAACGTAAAATATCTCCCCGATATTGTTGTGTCGTGGGTGGTCGTCTATTGGTTTTGCCTGAACTGAACCTGCTAGATTACGCAATAAGGAGAAGACAGAGAACCCTGGACACGACTGTATTGTCAGGACAAACACAAAGAGCTTCTTCGTGAATATATAGGATGGCTGAAATACCGATTATGGTCGTTCGTTTGTTCGTTTTGTCCAGTCAGTTGCGACGTTTCTGTCGTGAGCAAATTCACACCCACTCCGCTGGTTGCATGCTGCTTAGCCGTTTTTGGTAAACTCCGCCAACTCACCCGCCATTCGGAAAGTGTGGTACCGATGGTGACCTTGGGGACGCGTCGTTTTGTCACATGCTTTATTTCACGTCTGAACGCGTTCCGACAGACATTGATTCACCATTGGCTCAAATTTTCATATATAGGCATTGTACATTCTACGAGCCAAACACTGTCTAGGTCTCTAAGCCGATTTTCCGTCAAACAAATTTCCTATACAAATCTTTGTGTCATGTATAGCTTACTATTCGACTCCTATGATCACATCATGCAAATAGATGACTGCTGCTCTTTCAGGTAACGAGATATGCCAGGTGGGCTCACGGCTCCTTCTTACGGCACCTAAAACTGTTTACTTCACCATAAACTCTCTCCCGTATATTGATTCACCGTTGGCTGAAATCTTCATACATACCTATATATATGCCTCTCTCTCTCTCTCTATATATATATATATATATAAGCAGACATTGCCTAATCCTCTGATCACATTCCTCGTCAAGTAATTTCTGTATCGAATTCCTGCACTTAGCTTTGGAATCGTCTATTTTCTGGTAAAACGCATCGGCGTAATATGAGACAGCAACTTTTTATAAATTGACTACCCACGTATGGAAAGCTCTTTTTCAGCCGCGATAAAGTGTATGCAATACTTCGTTGCCTCACACTGGAATATATCTAGTGTCTAGAAGCATGGAGTTGGTTGTACGAAACGTGTGGGGAGTTCGCGTAGGGAAATGTGACATTTATTTTTTGAATAAAAGAACCATGATCGTTGGGGAAATACCGACGAATTACTCTGTTGTTCTGTACTTCCTCAGAAGGATAACCTCAAAACACGGTCAAAAAGTTTTCACGCATAGTGTGTTCACACGATGCATTTCGTGCTCACTTGGCTGTAAATGCAAACCAGCCCCTAGAAATTACACCGTTGCGTCCCGGTCATGTTAGACCCTTGTTTTTGTTGGCCCGGAAAGTCCGTTCCATCGATCCCTTGAGTTGTCCGGGTATGACTTTGACGGACGTCACTTCCGCCTTAAAGGATAACAGATTTTGAACTTTTTTGACCCAAATAGGGGCACAGTCAGCTCAAAACTGTCATCTGACCGGAGATTTTGGTAGCGGATCTTTCGATACGAAATATGCTCTAAATGGGGCAAGTGCGCAGGCTCTTCAGAGGGCCGACCAGAGTCATCCCATCTTTCGGAATATGCTTCGAACCCACACTACAACCGCCAAAATACCACTTATCAGAGGAAGTAGTGTGTTTACTCCAAACCATTGCTTGCAAAACTTTCGCGGGGAAGCAGCTGAAAAAATGAACACGGCTTCAAAAATCTGGGTACTTCGAGATGGTTGCACTGTCTTTAGCAAAGCCAAAGTTTTCTGCTTCCATACGAAAATGGCACAACCACTCTTAATGATGGCCACACTATTCCGTGCTTGGCCGCGCAACACAAACCAGGAATGGACCAATCGAAAACGGACCTGTAACACCCCAAATCAACCATCGAACCAACCAATGGAAGACGAAGCATACAGACGACAACACAGAGAAAATGGCGATCAGTCCAATAATACTACAAGAAAGGTATATGTTAATTAGCCAACCACGTGACAGGATATTAGATATTCTTCAAAAAACTATATAAACGCGGCTAGGCAAGGAGGATGCACACACTTAATTGCGCACTGACGATGTCTCCTCGACTGGGGCGAAACATCTGCAAACCAACTGCCAAGCATGGCGAACAGATCAATTACCATCTGATCAACCAACAGTAAACACATCCGAGCTACCTATATTTCGATAAATCGGCTACCTCGCATTTCTAAGAAACGTAACTAATATTTCAGAGCTTTTTCACGAAAGTTCCGGGCTTTTTCTACTCGTATTTCAAATATTTAAATCCTAGCCTGTTTTTTTCTGTTCAGTTTCACTCTACCAAATCACAAACTGGTGAAAGGTAAGCTGCACTATCGTGCATGCAAACAATCAACTTCTCCATAAGAGGGTGGCTCTCGGCTCTTATTGATCAGTACTTAAATTATCCCTTCGGACTTCAACACAATTACCACGTCAAACCACCCTAGTTCTTCTCTCTGCTTCAGAGCTAAAATTCTTTTAAACCAACCATGTGAGTCTTGGAGACACAGTACTCAAATGCAAGACGCTTTTATCATTACCAAACATCTACATATCGTCCTTTTAACAGATACGGGGCCGGACAATAGACAGGACGCCACAAAGAACAGACTGAACACCAAAATGGTGTGGCGGATTTCGTACTTGTATGACCAATATCCTCATCAGCGTTGACAGCAATAAACCAACAAGTCTTACTGGTGTTTAACCGCAACACAAACATAATGGAAGGAAACCTTGGTAAGGGTCGAAAGGAAAGGGCAAGAAACACTTTTATCCTGAGGAAAACGATAACGAACAGCATCAAAACAATCACATCTGGACACGTTGGAGAAAAGCGCCATCAGCGTATTTTGCGAACCTCACTTGACCCGAACCAACTTTCGCGAAAGGCGAACTTCAGCTAGACAGTGTGGCTAGGAAATGTCTGCATGCGCGCCGGTGGGATCGGTTGCGTGTCATGTCCCATAGGGTTTCTAACTATCTGTGGGCCCCAGTTGGGGAGGCGCAAAGATCCCACGGCGCATAGTTTAACAGTAGCCGCTTTTATTTCACGTTGCAATATCATGATATGTCCTTCGCCAGCCTTTCGCCAACAACCACTTGGAACGGAAAATTAAGCTTGGTTGGGTACACCTAGTACATGTCCCAAACACCTCAGTCTGGCAGGTTTAATCTGCTGTTATGAAGAGTATGATTTCTTATTGTCGGAAGGTCGGATTTCTGAAGATTATCCCAGAATATCCGAAACCTACTGAGACCTTCAAAATCCACCGAACGCCGATCAGACAGCCTTGGATCAAGGTCAGACAGCGCCCCCTGAATATATAACGCGATATCGTTTTACTTTTTTGCACTCACTCGCTTGTCTGCAATAAAGCTATTTTGTTTCTTGTCGGCTAGTCTCTTTCCGGCACTAGGCAGTGGAGCGGGGACATCAGTTAGATATAACATTTACCAAGTGCGCTCTCATGCATCATATTGTTGCGCACTGGCTGCGGCCAGCCAACTCTTCCTTTGCTACTGAGACACCGGTGACCAAGTACTCGCATGTATCTCAGATCGAAGGGTCTGTCTTATAACTATAAAGTAAGGACGCTCTTAGAGTTGTCTTGTTGCCTTAGTTCGGCGAAATTTTGTTCTGAAATCATAAAAACACAGGTTGGTGAAAGCTGCTGGCGCATTGATTATTCGAGCATTACCTTCATTTGTAACAGCCTAATCACGGCTTATGCAGCTGCTGGAATGTGTGAAACGACCAACAGGTTCAAGCTCTTTATCCTGTAACCATCAAGTAGTCGTCGAACATCAAAACCATATCGTTCAAATGTAATGAAAATCCGTTACTCTCTTCGAATCCCGGTACATAAACCCATGATCCGTTAGGTTGCACTCCATGATGACGTCAGTGACAAAACTGAACAAAAAAGGAGAAAGGAAAAAACTCTGGCGAACGCCACTGTTCGTCAGAAAGCTTCAGGATAGTTCGGTGCATGCTCTAAGCAGACCAAATTTGTGGAAATAAAAGGCATGGGAGATGTTCACAAACTTCAGTGACGTCGCTCCCCTCCCACAGAGTCAAAGAATTATTTAAAGTCAAGAAATACCGCGACGGTTGGTCGGCGGTATGAGTGGCGACGCTCACACACTTGGCGTAATGTAAAGATGTAAGGATCAATCCACACTCTGCCAGGTAGAAATCCTGCTTGGTGCTCGCGGACTTGCGTCTCAGGTGTTGAGGATTGACAGCGACGGCTTCTGGATAACCAGGGTTGTAGAACCACAAGCGAGCGGAAACCGACGAAGAGGTCAGTTGAACAAGCATACTTGGGCCTTGAATCCTCGTTTCGGACAGACAGCACACATCAATAGAAAATGAGTCCAGTGTGCATCCAAGAGCAGTCTGTTGTTTGGCTTGTTGCAGAGCGTAAACATTAAAAAAATGGCAGATTAACTGAGCTTCGGGGTTCAAAGGATTATCTTAAAGTGTCTGTGGTCGTGGAGGCCGCCAACCGTATATATTGAAGTTACCGGCAATGGGCGGCGTATGGAATTGTCGGTCCTTAAGAATGGACCTTCGAAAACGTAGCTAGAAATGGGGTTGGGAGAAGAAGAGCGAATGTGTGCAGGAGAAAGAGGTTAGGCGCCAGCAGCCGCCAAGCCGTACGCATCAAGCAGGGCGACCCTGCTGAGGGCACCAAGCGCCGGTCGGTGTGGCTTGAGATTATTTGTAAGCGTGCGATTTTTGGTTGTGTGTGAGCTGGGATACAGTCAGGGCGCCGATACTCAGGTTCCCCATGCCTTTGGTTGAAAAGCATAGCAGCTGGGCGGCGGTAGTTGGCGTAGAAAATTTGTGGAGCGAGCTGTCACATCTATTCCAACCTTCAACCCGGAGAACCAGCAGACTGTTATCGCTTGATCAACCTGGTATGAGGCTCTGTCACATGTACACTTCACAGTGTGTGTTATGAAGTTGCACCAACCGTCGGACCACAATAAGGTTCGTGACGGAGCAACATTTCAGCAACAATCAGCTGAAGAATAAGAACATTTTGGACCATTCCAAACGACAGTGACAGACTAGATTTTCATTATATCATCTGAGTCTGAGATAGGTCAGTCTTCCAAAAACGCGAGGGTTGGTTACGTCGCGGGTGTTAGCCCATGTCATTAAGCATCGTTGCTCTTACTTAGTGGTCTCAATATCTGTTACTTCGGTCTTGTTTTTTTCCGCACTAAATTTACCGATATCGTTTGTCTGAAAATGATGTATGCGATCAGAGAATAATCTGCCACCTGCAAGACTAAGAATTGGAAGGCGAATATTTCATCTGGTAGATACAGTTACCTCAAAATGTCGTTTATGACAAATCTGTTTGCTGGTATTTTGAAGCTGTTAGGTCCGACAGGTCGTGATGCTGAATAGCGTTCACCATATCTTTCGAATGAATTCCCTCTAAGGGTTATGTGCCCTTAAATGGCATTGTTGTGTGCAACAATGACTAACCAGGGTAATCAAGACAATGTGGGATGTGTGCTGCTCAAACGAAAATCAATGATACGACGAATAAGTTTCCCTATCAATTGCCGGACCACTGTCTGATCCCATTATTTACACATGGAATGACAAGCGGAATAAGTAGTTCATGAGATGTGTCAAACCATTCTATAGGGAACTGGGCACTTCTACCAAAAACCTTGCAACCTATCTCAGTATTTCTGATCCAGTATTCCTGTTCTACTACACAGTTTGACTGAGTACGGGATCGATTCCACCTAATCGGTCGTTTGGCAGAGCGGTAATCAATACCATAAGATCCAAGGTTGATGTGCAACCCATACACGAGCCCTGCCTCCAGCCGTACTCCTGTTGATAAGCCAGAGAATTAATAGAAGTTGTGGATTGCGTTGCCTTTCACGGAATCCCAATAACGGCCACAGAAGAATAGCACCGAAAATGGCGGAAACAGAAGCAAAGTCCTCCAACGCGCGAACTTTCAATGGTTTTGTGGATACTAAGGTCGACAATTAAAAGCGAAAGATATGCAATTACTGTCTACGTCTGACCATGAATCTTTAGGTGGCAGTTACGGCATTTGGTGGGAGCAGCGTACAGATAATGCAGAACGGCGCAATCACGTTTCTAATAAGAAAGAAAACTCAAAACCACTCAAATATTTCTTTCAAGCAGTTTTACTGGCTCCTGACCAGTCTGAAAATGCGACCGCACCAACTACTTGAACGTGTCCTATCTAACGTACCCAGTGTGATCGTAACCGGAGCGGATGATGCGCTTGTTCTTCTCCGCTATTATGACTTCATATTCATCTCGAATTCTCACTGCGTTTACTTGTCACAGGATTGAGTATATTTTGAGGAATATAACTAATGCGAACATCACAAATTGTAATTCAGACAACGTTAAATAACCTAAATAACTCTACCTTACGGTTTTGCACGCGCCTCACAGTGTAGCAAACTGCAGCAAGACTGGGAGGGCTCGAGCCCTAACCACATGTTTGCGGATGAGCTGGTTCGGATAGCACACAAATGTTTTTACCTAAGCAGCCTTGTCAGTCCAGGTGGTCTAGTCAAAGATGATATCTCCATCGGGATGGAGAATGCCGGAGGAGCTTTTGCGAACCAGCGCCACACGCGGCCTAGGCGTTACATCATCTGTCAAGGGTTGAGCTTACAGTGCTGCGGTGCACTCCCCATTGTTATGGGGGCCACAAACCTAACCATTACGCGTTGAGGACGTCGAAAACTTTGTGTTTGGCCATCAATGGCTATGGAGCCTGGACTGAGTGTGTGAACTACTGGAACAGTAACGCTGAAGTCATTCAGTCAAACAATTTGTCGGCTATAAACCGTATACCAGAGGCACATTGATTCCAGTTGCTACAGTTTCGGTCACCGAAAAGTGGAAGAGTGTAGGACATACAGTCAAGTCTTGGAGGCGATGTTTGTTTAGTTAAAGAATTGTGTAGCTACGCATTGAAGGCAATAGGTTTGATTCACGAGCGCCGCTGACTGTGCGATTGGCCATTTCTGACAGTGTCATTAACCATCAGTGTGTTGCGTTCCGGGATCTCCATCCAATTGTCGACCCGACTGAGTCTACCGGTTAATGTTTTCTTACTTGTTTACCAGGTCGTACGATGTCCACGGTAACTTCCACTTAGCACAGGACTGGGCGAAAAAGGCTTTGCGTGGCAGGCGGTCTTCTCGCATGCGGAGTACATATCATAAACAGAGTATACTGTGAAGTGTGAGTAATTCGTCTATCGTGGGAGAGTTGCTTCTTCCTAAAATTATCTGGCAACCTCAGCATTACAAATCCGATGTTCTTACCAAACCCGACCAATGCTTCATAGACGCCAAAGATCAAACACTGACATCTTTTGCATGTCCTCTGTGCGTAAAAGCCAGGTTTCTGATTCATAAGGCAGTATGGATCGCACTGCCGCAGTGTAAACTCTGCCCTAAACCGTCAAACTGATTTCACGTCGGCGCCACAGGTATCGGAGGTTGGCGAAATCTGCACTCGCCTTCCCAATTTGAGAAGCGATTTCATCTCCAGCCAGTTTACCGGAACTTATACAACTGCCCAAATAAACAAGTTTATCTCCCATATCGACTGGCTCGTCTGACAGCAAAACGTCCTTAACTCGCTTTCATTCAACCACAAACCAATCTTCGCCATCAACATGGCTGTACGCTTTCAGTAGCTTTCCAGTCAGATCAGTTTGATCGTGTTGAGCCGCCGAAACTGGTCAAAGTCGATGAATGGAGTAACTTTGCTTCGGTACTCGTAACGCAGTGACGACATGGCCCGTACAATGTCGTGATCGGAATCAGGTCGCGTACCCGTGAAGTATTGATAATCTCTAATTGAGGCTCTTCACCGGTAAGTGATAGCCACATAATTCAACTAAGTCCACGACTGTCTTGTGGTTGGTAACCTCCAAGTGACCCCATGCGAGCGTTTGTGCTAAAGGTTCGTACTGACCAGGAACAGCCAATGATCAGGGCGTAACTGGGGCAGTCGCTACCATTACCCGTGCGCGGAGCATCTATCATCTAATTGTGCTTCTTCCGAGCGTATTCGTCCAACTTGGGCATTCATATCACCCGTCAGGATGACTATTGCTCGGTAAAACTCACCCCCCTCATATCTAGAACTGCAGCCTGTCGAGGCATACTCTGGCACATAAATGATCTGCATTGATCTTAACTGGACCAGGAAGTTATACAGCACAAAATTGACCGTTAACTAAGATCCAGGCTGGCAGAGCGCTTTCAGCCCTGAGGCTGAGTGTGACACACACCTTAGATGCCACGGGCAATTGCACCAGGATCACAAGATAACTGAGCTCAGACGTTGCAAGTTTCACAAACATGCAACGTTTGTGCTTACCATAAGCTGTTTGGGGTGACTCGACCTCTTATCGTGGTTTAAAGACACCTCATACATCGACAGAGGGAGAATACAAGGTTTCAGCATGATATGCTCTTTGCCCAGCTTGACAAAATGCGGACGTCAAGGTCGCAACGTGGATCTAATCTTTGGAGTTTGGTAAGGGATTGTTTTGATTTATCTTGCTGGGAGAGTTTCTAAAGGGAACAATGATTAGGTGACCAGAAGATGGGTTGACCGCAATGCATCATTCGATGGGTGGGGATGGTGTGAGAGAGGGCTGGTGAACGAAGGGCTGCAAGATGATTGATACCTTCAGGTTCCACAAGCCAAAGAAGAAGTTTGGTTGAGGTACCCCAGCTTGAGCATTTGACTCAAAAAGATGACCCACAAGGCAGTGGAACAAGGCAAGGTTTTGTTCGAGGACCCTCCCGACGGCTTCTGACTTAAAAGTCTGTACCGCTAGGCAGCGGCCGTTAGGGTTCCCTTGAGGGACCCTCCCCAGATCCAATGACCCAATGGTCTGGCCCGCTTGTTAGCAAGGGCCTGATCTAGTCCAAGGGCACAGGAAATAAGGCGCAGCAGTTCTCTTTTGAGAAGCACTGGACTTTTTAGTTTGAAAAGCATTTCGACTGTAGTAACTAATGCGATGGTGGTCGTGGTCAACCTTTGGGCGACCTGAGCACTTGGCCTTTAGGGCCGTTTTTTCCAGTCCATCCTCTTTCGGAGAAAGGCAGCCTGTCTGCTTTCATGAATATGAACGGCTGGTTGGCTTTCACACGCTGGCCCTCACACTCCCACACACGGAAGAGTATTATTTCACCTCCATGTTGCCCGGTAGTGCCATTTCTTGCCGAACGGGGACACTCTGCCCTTCATAGGGTTGATTCAAGCTTGCAGTTCTGACATGTTTTGACCTTGGGAAACTGAGTTCCAGTCATTGCAGTCCGCAGGATCATTGCGGCACTGAGGCTCGACTACCATGAAAAGTTGACAGCCTTAGGTCATGCGTTCCTTGGCATGTTAGATCAGCAACCTAACCGGCGTCATACATCCTAGCCGCCAAAGTAGCCCAATCTATACAGAAGAATCTAGAGCCACTAACACCACATAGACCGGGTCGACAGTGTGAATGCTGACGTCTCGCCTTTTAGCTGTGCGCCGAAAAGATAGTCATCATCATCATCATCAAATACAGCAACATCAGTGTTGACACTGATGCTTCACTGCCGTACAACCATAAAGTTTGTCTAATTGTATTCAAAGCCCTAGAGTAAAAAGAAGAGAAAAAGAGTGGGTGAGGGAAGGGACCTAGTGCCGGCCTATGTCAAGCGTTCTGAGGTGCCTACACCTCCAAGCACTCAATCAGACAATCTGGAAAGAAACTGACAGCACAAACGCCACTGACAGAGAACTGCCGCTATTTCTTGTAATTTCTGTGGCCAAGCGCATGCGGGGTCACGGGAATTCCGTCCTGGAAGGCGTACAACACCAACAACACCCAAACTCCTCGTGATCTCTTTCACGCCCTTCTGTCAAGTCATGCGTTGTCCACCTCGCGGTTTGCGCTATCATGAAGGAGGCACGGAGAGCAACATTTGTCTCGGTAGACGGTGTCTCGGCATGCGTAGCACATGACCGAGCCATCGTAGTCGGTGGTGCTAGATGTTTTCCCGGACTGAAGTACCCACAGCGCAACCAAATACCAGTTTTCTAATCAACTCGTTACTAACAAGCTGACGCCATCCAAAACCAGCCACGCTTCTGAGGCATCGGTGGTCGAAAACCTGATGACGCCTCACATCATCTGTCCGCAGAGGCCATGTCTCGCACCCACACAACAACACAGCCCTTACTGTAG
>SJOL01003934.1:106844-201348 GCA_004794785.1 Opisthorchis felineus | reverse complement strand
TGAAGTCAAGGAATACCAAGATTGTGGGTCGTCTGTACATATGGCGTTGCTCTAACACCTGACGGAGTGTGAAGATGTGGTCAACGCAGCCTCTACCCGGTCGAAATCCCGCTTGATTCGCACGAGTCAAGGTTTCGCGTGCACCGTAAGACGACGAAGAATCAATGACGCCAGAAACCTTGTCCCAACAGGAGTCAAACTAACACCTCTGTGGTTACTATATTCACTGCGAGTACCCTTTTTGAAAATGGGCACTACTATCGATTCACCCCAGTTGTCTGGGACGGTCTCTTTCTCCCAGATAGACCCAATAGGCTAGACAGGCACCGGCTAAGGAGCCCACTGCCATCCTTGAAAAGAGCAGGTGGAATGTCATCAAGACAAGCAGCACGATGACGCTTGAGTAAAGAAATACCCTCGGACACTTCTGAGACTGACGGCGGCTCCATATTCATGGTCCAACTTTCTGTGGAAGGCCAGGATTCTGCATTGGATTTCACGGATTCACGGATTGATAGACAGGATCGAGGCTTTTGCACAAGTTTCCTGGGTCCGTTTTGTTCTTGTTGTTCAGTGGCTGTCGTTCACCTGAAAAGCACAAGCGAAAAAAGGGTGTAGCGCTGCTCTTTAAGTTCTCAGCGCGGGGCAGTATGTTTGCCAGCTCGAGGACTCGCATAAGAAGGTGTCTAATAGTGCTTTGAACTGTGTTCTATAGGGGGCGTGGACAGCCGTCGAAGGATGGTTTTTCCACGCAATAACTGCACGAAATGAGAAAAAATCTTGCCTAATAAAAGTGTTTGTTCTGAGCTTGAAAATCTTCTTACCATGTCCCCGCCGTGTGAGGTAGCAGGTGGCCAGCTGAATTGGTGTTCGAAACACTGTGCCCAGCGGTCCAAACGTTCTGCTTCGCTGCACATCAGGGAGCCATTTTGGTCCCTGATTATTTCGCGGACAAGAGGTTTCCGAGGACCAGTCGAACGAATCAAAGGGAACAGCTTGCGGACGTTTCCAGCATTCTTTGCGCCTTCCATTTCTTAGGCCTTCCGGTCCACCATGCTTCTCGGTCTGCACGGATACTCAGTTTCACCTGGCACCGGATGATGCGTCTAGTTGAGTTGTGATTGCGGCCAGGAGGGATCTGCCGCCGGGTCTCCAGCAAAGACACGGTCCTATCAGAGATCCAATGTTTGGATGAAGTTGGCTGGTTTGTACCGCAAACAGACATTCCGGCTTTGAGTAGCGCTTTGGATATCTTTCCCCAGTGGCCGCTTATATCCGACATCGTACCGTCCGGCAGGCGTTCGAGGGGCTCGTTCTGATAATTTCGTTTGACTTCTGGGTCCACTAGCTTCTCAATGGCTAAGCGAGATGTGTGCGTTTTGCGTACACCTGAAAAGCGCTATGAAAAGCAGCAGCGTACAAGTGCATGGTCGGAGTCCACGCTGGTGTTCCAGGAGGAGCGGCAGGCGGTGATCGACCCTCGCCACCGATAACTGACGGCGATGTGGTCTATTTGGATTCGTGGCTGGTTTGTTGGTGGGCACCATGTTGTCAAGCGATTTCCGCTGTTCCGGAAATTCGTACTGCAAAGGAACAGTCTGTGATCGGCACACATTTTGAGTAAGCGATCCCCGTTGTCCAATCCAAGACGACCACCCAATCGGGCCTCAGCAGCGCTTAGTCTACCTACCTGGGCGTTCATGTCACCAGCAACCACAACGATGTCTCAGCTTTTTGCCTGCTGTAGAAGGGCACCTAGAGCATCATAGAAACTGTCCTTGGCAGATTCAGAGCCACAGTCAGTTATGGCGTAGGCAGACACAATAAACAGGGTTCGATGGATCACACTTCCTCTAAATTCTCTCACAGATCTCGCCAAACAAACCGCACAGAGGCAACTATCAACGGGTGTCCAATCAAGCAGGGAGGCTTTCGCTTGGTGGCTCAATACAATACCCACCCCAGCATACCCAACTGGGGTATGCTGCCTCTGCCTCACCAGAGGTGTGCAGCCGGAACCTGGGAGACAGCGAGGGGGCAGTCAGTTCGATCACAGTACTCGCGTCGTGCCTCCTTGTTTCTGACAGACAACATACATCAATGCAGAGGGAATACAGTGTACGAGCAAAAGCCGCCTGTTGACCTGCTTGCTTCAGTGTGCAAACATTAAAGGCGGCTAAGTACACAGGATTTCGGGGCTTGAAAACAGACTTCGAAGTGTATAGGGTTGTGAATGAACTCGGACGTACGGAAGCTGCAGCTGAGTGTGATGCAGGGCGAGCAAAACGGTCAGTCTTAGAGCTGGGACCTGCGGAGAGGGTATTCAAATTTGGGTGGGGGAGGGTGGAAGACGGAAAACGTGAAGGTGTGAGAAGGGAGGCGTCAGCAGTAGCATGTTTTCGCTTACCCGCTCTGCTATACGCAGCGAGTAAGGCAATCCGGCTGATGGCAACACGCGACGGCCGATGTGGCATGAGAGTATTGTTAATTGTAAATGTCATGGTCGTATGAGGGCTGGGATACTGTCAGGGCGCCCACACCTAGACAGAAGGACGTTTAGGGTCCTCATCTTTATGTACATGTGATACAGTTGAAAGACTGAGAACTTGGCAAACTCACCTGAATAAAGAGAAACTCAACGGAAATAACGAGTTTGAACTGCAAACGAAACAGTCCAATGAGAGCAACAGTGCATTATTTAGAGTCCAGTTTACTAGACCACTTGTCGGAAGCTAAACTAAACAGGAAGAATGTGGAATTTGTTACACTCAAAACAGCGTAGTGGAATAAGGTGTAATCCGACTTTTCGGTTGCCGTGGGCAACCTATTTCAAGGATTTCTACGATCAGTTGATTGTGCACTTACAATCGTAGCCAGAGGAAACATGACTACAAACTGGGTACAAACTAATATGATAATCTTTCAACAAGCTTGATATCTCTTTCAGTAAAGCTTGACTATAAAAAGGCGTCTACGAAAGGCTGTATGTTTGCACCAGAATAATGTGAATGTGAAACAAATGTGTATATTTGGTTGCCAAAAGGGTGACCTCTGTCACAAATGGGAATTTTGTATAAGTGTAGACGTCTGGTGACTGGGAGATTCAGTCTCTAATAGCACTGTTCAGTTGATGACATTGAAGTTGAGAAATCTTCTAATGGAGGAAAAAGAGCATGATAAAGCTCTCTACAGAGCTTTAGCAAGAGCAAAAAAAGCTTAATTTGAGCTAATCGATTTCAGTACCCATGCAGACAGATAAAACACCGGAAGGGAAATTAAACGAAAGCAATCGGAAGTGAGCAATTTAATGAAGCCCGGGATAATTGTACACTCTCTTTTCAAAATGAAAATATTAAATTGCGAAACCAAAATTACTGGTTTTTACCAATACAAACTGGAATTCAGCACATGACTGGAGTGAAGGTGGTTTGCACTGATGAACAGCAATTAAGATGCGATTTGTTTGAAGAAAAATGCCTACCTCCGCTCTCCTTCAAAATGTGTCAAAGGGGTTCAAATAAAGTAACGTTAAGATAGCTCGTTTCTACGCATTTTGCATCTTCCTGGATCAAGACAATTTGTATAAAAATCGGGAAAGTATCACGTTTATCATTTACCTGTAGCAGCCTCCCATAAGGAATCACACCCATATGCTTGAACAGTGCGAATAGCCTCTCATTTGAAAGGTGAGAGCAGACCGCAAAAGAATGATCACCTCACTCTGAAACAGTGCTCTCCGTAATTATATAGTCAACTATCTACTCTTACCCTTTCTTTGTTAATCAGTTGGCTTCATGTAGGGAATACAACAAGGATAAATGCTGATAAATTCATTTCTCTGAAATCATGAGAACTTGCAATCGTTCAGTGCGTTATCGTTTGCACGAAAAATATAGCGACGTTGAGGCTGTATCGTTGACAGTTAGTGGGAAATATATGTAGTGAAAAACCCATAAACAACACTCATATTTCTGATTGTTAACCAAACTGAGCTTGTCCCTGGTTCCAAATTCGAACCCCGAAATCTTATATTCCATCACAGTAGAATCTATTAGAACGTTAATCTCCAATGGGTGCCTCCTAAAGTGATTGGTTTGTTTTGCTACATTTTGGAAGACTGTATATATTGATACTAAGCTAGCTTTACCTTCATCTGTTAGCCACTGGGGTATGGGCAAAGTGTCCTATTCAGCTAATCTTTGTGCGTAACCAACCGAATGGGGTACTAAAATATTAACCAACGTGCATTATTGAGTAAATACTTCGTGGTTGACATCCCAGTAGTCTGACAGAAAGCAAAGGGAAATTTGTGGAGCTTGGAATGTTTGCGCATTATTTGTACATTGAATGTATCTCCGGCGGTCTCTTATCGGATTAGTTGCGTCAACAAATTGGAGCAGAATGTGTGATGATTGGAGATTACGGTATCGCGCAGGCTACGTGAACGGATACTCGCTCATCTTCCTCATCATTGAGACTTTTTGTTTTGCTGAGGTTATGCCTATCACGCTGGTCTTTAGTTATGTGCGACCGGCAGAGTGCGAAAATTGAAAAGTGAAGTGAAAGGATATGTAAAGCCGTTAGTGATTAGGATTTAAGAGTGTGAAAATGGATGGTGGTGCTCTTCAGGATAGGTGGACCAGTTTAGGGATACGACCCTGCTAGCGAAGACAGCTTATTGCACTTCCAAAAAATGCACCTGACCTTCCTTGTGAGTTGTCAGCTGCTCCCTAGCCACGGATGGATTTTCAAAACAACACTGTGAGTTGCCGGATGGTTGACTGACCTATATATATAGGGGTCAGCGATTGGGCAAAATTCAGCTGGCAATATGTATGACGGAAATATAGGCCTTTCTGATGAAAGGATTCTCTCTCTCAACACTGAAAAATCTTCGAAGATTATTGTAACTGGGCGAATCAATGCTGAACTGCCGTGATGTTTTTCATATGGGACGATAATAAGAGTCAAAACAAACAAACGTAGACCAAAACATGAGGCCTTCATTCCTGTAGAGCAAATGAACTGATATTTGAGGAACACTGGATATTCGGTGGGATAAAATGCTACTGGATTTTATTTTCGAAACTGTACCACCCCGCTCTGGTTGCCAGTCATAAACTCCTCCAAGAAGTGTCAAACGCAACGGTGACTGCCATGAACCTATAGCGTTGGCCGTCATTAGCACAGTATATATTCGCAGTATTACTTCGCGCCGTAGGACTGCGGTCAGTGTGTTCTTGGCGATGTAACAGCTAGGAATTTCACTGTTTACTGATGAATGTAACGAAAACTCGCTTTCACATCACCCTCGTATGAACTGTCCTTCCGCTGTTTTGATGATTTCAAACCAAAGGGGGGGAGTGCTGGACCCTAGTTCCGCTCTTAGTAGAGCCCATTACCAGTGCGTATCCTGGACCGTGCCGGGGTTAGAACTCCGTACATCTGACATGTGAGGCCAGCGTGTTACTACTAATCCACCAGCGCACACTGGGCACACTTGATTCATCACGTGTGAACAGGCGAACCTATTCATGCTTGAGCGATGTGAATGGTTTGCCTGAATGCTCGGAGCAAAGCAAACACGTGTTGTTGGTGAAAGAGGCAACCCAACCTGAAGGACAAAATTCTCCGGACAAACAAAACGCGGCTGCCGTTTCAGAAGGGCTTGGTAAACAATCGGTGGTTTTTAACTGAGCAACGCTTTGCCACTGACACAGAAGCTTCGTTAGGCCAAGTGAACAGATTACCAATTTGGCCAGATATTAAGGCAGGTGGAAAACCAATCAGCAGTACTTCTTCAGATTGGCACACTAGATCAGTGTTGAATGTCAGTTAAGGGCAATAAAGTCATCTTAAAAACGCAGAGGTCTGTTGAGAGCCACCAGCCGACCTAAGCATATTCATATAGTTTATGTATATATAGTATGTATATAGTTTATGGGTGTCGTATTGCCTGAAGCTGGAGGCATTGATGGAGGCATGGTCACCGATCGATTTGAATTAGCGGATTTAAGTTGGCCGTAAATTTTGGGTGGTATACACAGTAAGCACATTGTGAGCACTCAGATCCAAGATCCAGTTAGATTAGCGTGAAAGAGCAAGTAGTCCTTAGGATGATCTGCTGACGGATTCCTACCGAACCTTGGATGCACCGTAAGCAATCATGCACGTGTTTTCCTTTTTTTACCTCACATGCGTGGTATGAACAAGGACGAAAAACTCTACGAGATGTTATATACCAGTGATGTATACCTGAGAGTGAAGCACACTCATCCTAAGCTTATCAATGAAAAATACTGAAGAACTGAGTAATTGAAACAAACGAACAAGAAAAACTAAAATTTTGAAGAAACTGTTGTTTACGAAATCACACTAGACACCTATGTGTCCGCAGCTTTTCACACGGTAACGAAGAACAAACATTCTATCGGATGGGACAGAATTCATGTAAGTGATCTTGTTAACCTTTTGGTACACTATAACACCAAAGAAGGTAACCATAAAGTAGCTCAACGAATCCTGTTCATCAGACATAGTTAATCTTCCAGGATGGAGGCGCAAATTCTAACTTCCAAATAATGGAATTGAACTCATCATTTGGCACAATGGCAGAGTGAATTGAAGCTCAAACCAGCATTAGGTCCAAAACTCATTTCAAAGTGTATACCACGGTCAGCTGCCGTGGTGCCGAACGCACACAAGTAGTGCAGACCAGCTTAAACTGCACTGACATTTTCGTTTGCCCTAACTCCTCTTCCAGGTATGAACTTTTCCGATAAAAAGTTAGCAGAAACATTTCTCAGTCTCTTCTAAGGTGGTAAAATGGTATTTTCTGGCTCTTTTGGAGAAAAATTAAAATTACAAAGTAACTATATTGGGATACAACAGAGGGGTTTGACAACAAAATGCGCTGACTAAGCCCAGTACCATCATTCTCGACGTTCATTCTGTAGCATGCCCTTAACAAATCTCCGTCCACCAGAAGAGAGCAGAGTTGACGATGCGAGTTTGCAGAAGTCAGTTTCAATTTTAGACTTTGCTCCCGCTTTTCGTCACAGTTGCTCACTACCTCCCCTAATCCAAGTGTGACAGAGAAGTGTCAAGGCTAAGCTCACAGGCCTGACTGCGAAAGCGATGATCTCAAGGTACAGAGGGCTTGTTGGACAACATGGAGGAATACACCAGGTTAACAACATATGCGTTAAAGAGCCTCTGGAACCAACCAGGTAGGCATTAGGATGAAAGACGAGTGCATCCTAGATACCAATTACCTGTATTATGGCAGGAAAAAGATTCAAACGACAGGGTTTTCAAAAACTTTAGGGTTATTGGTGACCAGTCCGTTCTTCACCACTGGTCGAGGAAGCCCAAACTTTCTAAAGTTTCTTAACCTCAGGACGATGGAGTTACTAGGTGCCATAAGGTGAACACCAATAGAGTTTCACATTGCTCACCCTAAGTGTTGTTGAATTCCCAACCGGTCACCTACAGGGAATAAAACCCAAACCGCAGGGGATGCAAGTGTCAAAGCTTAAAGCGCGAATGTAAAACAATGCGACGAACAGTAACGCATATCAAGCAGGACCATTTGCTGATGACTTGTTTCGGCTGGTGGACAGGCTCTACCAAAGTTGAAAAGACGCAATATAATCAAAAGAGAAGGGGTAGACTATCCCACTATTAAAAACCGCAGAATCAAGAAAATTCCTTCTTTCATCTCTGAACAATTGGTCACAGAATATTCTGCGAGCCTTATGGATGCTGTTTGCTTTAACAGGAAAGACAACGTAACATTTCAGCTCAACTCAGGTTGGCTGAAGTTTGAAAAGTTTACGGGGGGGATCATAAACACAGACACAAGTCACTCTGTTGAATTTGAAACATTCTTAAATCCTGCAATACATCTGACATGATCCCGTAACAGAATTGACAAACTAGTAAACCGTTACCCAAGAAGGTATTCTGGTTACCTTGGAGGCTTAGGATGACCCACCCTCGGCACTTTTAAGATAAAAGTCAGTTCATTATCAGCCTTTTTTGCTCAGTATCACGGAATCCATCAACTACTGCTAACGTCAGTGCTGAAAGAATCCGTTCCATTGTGATCTCCTGTTCAGGGAACTACGGTGAAACGATTATGGTACAAAATCCTAGTAGGGTTGAATGCGACACTAAACAGACCAGGTGAGGCTCTTGACCACGTTGTGGAGTGAGCTGGTAGTTGGCTCACAAGGGATCTGCCGCCTCGAGAGACACCAGTACCCACCCGGTTGAAGACATGCCGAATTAATGTAAAACGGATACGAATGCAGCAGTGTGAAAGGAACCAATCTAGCCACAAACCTGTCACAAACAAAGGCAAGATTATTGTTACTGATATGATGATGTACAGAAATGTTGTCGGTAAAATGCGTACCGTATCGTGAAAATCGATTTCGTGAAGTGATCATTGTGAGATCATTATTTAAGGTCATTATTTATTACTCTGACTGAGCGAAATCCAAGGGGTATATACGGGGTTTTATCCAAGCTCGACCTCAAATGGCCCGACCGTCACCTGCCGGTCAGTTGTTTCAGAAAATGGGGAATGACGGTACAGCGGAGGTAAACTGCGCATGATACTGATACGTTACTTGAATCTTGGGCCTGTTTCACACAATATGCACCGGCGGATATTCTCAGAGCATGGTTAACCCTTTCAGTGGAGCTTTTGCCACAGAGCAAATGGAGTAAAAGAACCGCTGCTTTGTCTGTAAATCGAAATAGTGGAGGCTCGAGCACATTAGTTGAGTGCAGATCAGTGAAGGACCCAAAACCCGTCTGATTTTTTACAACATAGGTCCCTCACACTTTTACGAGGTGGCGCAAGAGTAGTATGGTGAGAACACTGGATGCAGGATCACTCAGGCTAATATGCGTGTGTTTTTCCCATAGATTCTTCGATAGGTGGGCAGTTTAAAGGTATCTGTGTCTATTGTGAGCGCTTCGGGATTCCGTACCGAGCACAAACACCAGTGAAAATGTTTGCGATTTACCAACAGACGGTATCTGCATATTCCCATTATAATACTGTTTTCATACAAAGACTTCTCATTTTTCGTAAGTTCGGTTATTTTCGCCAACAGAGTCTTGTTAGGAGCGACTCATTCGATGGTGCACGGCGTGGAGTCTGTGTTGCATGTGGTTGGCGTTTGACTGCTGGGGGAGAGGTGGTGTAGGGGGTTAAAAGGTTCATGTGATCTCCATGGATTTTTCTCGCAACCCGTAACCGATTGACCGCCTGCTTCTGGAACACTGACAGACGCTATTGTTAGTCCAAAAAGTAACCCAAAGTGGCAGACATTTGCAGCTGCTTGCATGCTATATGAACTTGTGGTCAGTAATAAGCAGAATCTTTTCCAGTTCATTCACCGGACTGGCAGCAGAAGTTGAAAGTATTGGACATATATGGCTAAGAGGCTCCTTGAGGTAGACTGATGTTTTTACAATGATCCAATTTTGGTTCCAATGTGATCTTGACCTGAGAGTGGGTGTGCCGCCGTCGCTTTTGCCCGAGGGTTTGAACGTTATGCGAACGTGTTGATTCAGTGACACTTATTCTTGGGTTTTTAGTCGGTGGTAGTAAGTCTCAGAGAAAAAAGCCTACTGTTATTTTTTCTTATGAAACATAGAATAATCTTACCACTGTTTCGCTACTCCCTTCTCAAATAGGCGATAGACTAGACTAGAAGTAAACCTAGGTAGGTAGGTTTTGAAGTCCTGTTACCATAACTGTATTTCAAAATCCAACCCGAGGGCAAAGGGTGTGGCCAAACAGGAGTTCCGCGATGATTGAGGGAGTAAAAATCTCCTTTTAACTGTTCACAGCAAAGTTTACCAAAAAAACTGACACATTTGGTGGACGAAAATAACAAGTCAGCTCTACAGTATACTAACGTTATAGCGCTAGTTTGAGACCGCAGTAACTGTAATATCGTGATTGAACTACGTGTTTTTGTGTACCATCACCATTTGTGGTCTAGAAATGCATCGATATAAAAAACATAAGACCGAATTGCTTTCAGTGATAGATTTATTGCCCGTTAAGTAACTATTTTGTCCTGTTCCTTCAACTGGGCATACCTGTTCAGGATACCTGTGCATTTAGGATTGGATATGGCGTGTTCTCATTGCAGGACAAGGTAACTTGGTAAACGTTGTCGCATGCAGTAATACAGGTCCCGTAAGTTTTTGCCCTCAGCCCGTCAGAACTTTCCATCTTATAACTATCACAAATAGTTCGGGGGCAGTGTTATCTAGAAGCATTTATCAATCGCCCCGTATATATGTTCATAACTCTCGTTTGTCCTTAAAGTTTCTTGCGCATCCCATGGATGCGACCAAGGCCATGCAGCAGTCGGAAACTTCTTTACGTTTATGGGTGCCTTTTAGCCACCTAATCAGTTGAAAAACATAAATGGATAAAATTCTGAGTGAGGCTGATCTGTAAAGTAGGCACCCGAGTTCAAGGATAAAAATGCATAAAACAGCATAAAATCTTCATTGGTGGTGAAAAATGGAGTTAACGCTGCTAACTGTGCTTTCTGAATCATCAATCAACTTTAATGAATGCATCATTCGGCACTGGTTTAAAGGCTAAGTTGCTGAACTGGACCGTAAAATTCATGGTTGGGAGCTCATCTTTTCCTCTACCCGCGAGAAGAAATGTCAGAAAATTTTGTTCAGCTTCGAATAATTCTCAATGTAGTGTTTTACAAGTTAGATTCTCAGGTTTTATAACTCAAATGAAATAGTTATCACTGTCAGCAGGCTTCCTTTTATTTTGGATACTGATTGCTCGCTGTCTAGTGTAACCTCCGGGTAATAGGCAAGTTCAATCCTCCAAGAAAGGAGTGGCATCAATTGAGGACCGACACGCATCTCATGCAACAGATCCGCTAATCGTTATGAAAGTGTTCAGCGTGGAGCAAGGTCGTGAGCTCTCACGCGTGCCCATCTCTGCTTGTCCGCCTCTCCGTGCGTCTCACCGCGATGTTTGGTGTATTGTTCACGCATATCATGTTCTTGCTTGGCCTAACTCGTTATGTACTATTTATTCACATTGTGTTTTGTCTGTCATGCTTATCGGTCAGTCACAGCTGTATACATCATTATCTCAGCTGATCGTGTTGTCTTCTTCTCTGGCACAGCCACACTGCTCAGCGGCCCAGTATCAGCTGCAGCACGGTACAGGGTTGGGTCCTGGTTGAATGTAATATTGTACCAGACCACTTCAGTTGAACCATTAGGATTCGCAGTCTTATGCTGCGTAGTGCTAGTAACAAACCTGATTTCTATATTTCCAGAAAGTTTTTTCAAAAAGTGAACAAATAAAAATGGTAGGAATGGAAAGCTCTTACTAAATGAAATTGCGGCAAACGCAATATAGCCATCCGTAATGAAAAACGCAATGGCAAATCGATGCTTCTCCTTCTCTGGAATTGACCTCACACTAGAAGGTTCACCCGGAGTTCTTGGCGAACAAGCAATTTTCTGCCCTTTAGCGGTAGTAATACACATACAATCGCCCTTTTTAAACTGCTTGTTTCGTAACATTTGTACACCAAAGTTCATGGACTAAGTTATATTGATACCCTCAGCTACCCATATTTGTTCACAGCTTGCACAACTAGCTGCTGTCTGGCCACTATATTGCTGAGCTCAATTTAATTGTGCTTCCTGAGGTGTGGGTACAAGTATGGAAAATGGATGAATGTGCAACTGCCACGTTAAACTTAATACTGTTTCATTTTAATATATTTGGAAATTCTAAATTTAAGGGGTTACTGTTGTTTGCGCACTCAGTGATGTCATATAACTCCTTTTCGTTTCGATTGAGATGTACCGTTGTTCTGCGCACTTACTAGTGTTTT
The DNA here is from genome assembly GCA_004794785.1 of Opisthorchis felineus. Classification (NCBI taxonomy): domain Eukaryota; kingdom Metazoa; phylum Platyhelminthes; class Trematoda; order Opisthorchiida; family Opisthorchiidae; genus Opisthorchis; species Opisthorchis felineus. Next base: position 189,433 of record SJOL01003934.1, on the reverse strand, counting down.
AAATATTAGTTGCTCTCACATGTGGGCATGAACTGAGTGAAGTAGGTTTTTGTGCTTCCATTAGAATATTGTGTCAGCACTAATTCTGCTCGTTTTGCTAGTTTGTTTCACATACTTGTCCCATCTGATCAGGCTCAGCCTGCTGGGAATCTAATCAGTAGGTCTAATATTTTACCAACAACACTATCCAAACTGAAGAAACAGTTGAAGTTAGCTTTAAAAACAACCTATATGTATGGAAATTTTTGGATATTGACATCACACATTTCAAACTGCTACTTCTGATATTCCAGGTCATGATAGGATCAAATTCGGAAGCTCTACACACTTAACCAGTTCAAAATAGCGGCTGAGTAAACAAAACCAAGGCTTTCATCAGTGAAGATTTTCCCTCTGTGTGAAGAAGGATAGGCAACAAAAAGACGCAGGACGATAAATCCACAAAACGTCAATCGGTTTTTGCTGATTTATCTTTTTTGAAGACTTGCAAATTCGTCATGCCCAGTTCAGTTCTGCTGAAGGCTGAATACAGTGGTATAGTTCTCGAAGCACGGCTAATTTTTCTTTTTACTGTGTTCCGGTTTTTACATATGATTTGGATAACTCACTGAGGAGTACTTTGCTGAGGTGAAATCCTGGATTGGAAATAGGTGCCTCTGTGGGTGACTACCCAGTGAACTACATTTCGCACCAAACCCACGTGAAATCTGCCAACAGAACGAGGAATTTTATTAGACGGTATTATTTTTGAATCTCACAATTTAAATCTCAATGAATTTTGCTAGAATGGAGTACGCTAGTAAACTGAAGATGTGGCTCCACGCGACCGAAACTGCAGCAAACAGTCGCCTCTTCCTTGAGCAATAAGTGGTTGACAACACATTGATTTTACCTACCTTTGAAACTTAGATGACGAAATTCTGGTGGATGTGAATGTTTTTGTTAGAGAGCAAAAACCACTGTAAATATCTCTCAGCTGCAACATTCCCAGCGGCTTTGCAGTAGGTTTCTCCAAACTAGCCATATTACTAGCCATACTAGCAGTTTTTCCATATATCCATTTGTTTTAGCGCAGATACAATTCTGGAGTCTGCACTTTAAGTATAAATACCCTCAGATGGCTGATATGGTAAATTATTATAATACCTAGGTATTCACGCCTTCTGTCACCTGTGGGCTTATTTGTTGTATCTTTCGTTACACCATTACCTCCTAGTCGTCTGCCATCTAGTACTCAAAGCTGGCTTATCTCGCGGACTACATGATTTAGTGCACCTTGTTCTGTTGGCAGGTGTGTCCTGAAAGAGAGGCATCGTACACTGTTTTGTAAAAGTTTGCTTGCTGTCACAGCAACGACGTACACTACTGATGAAACTTGTGAGTAATATATGGTCAAATTAATTTAAAGCACCTTGCATCTGGTGGTGAGCTGATTTGAAAAATTATTGAACAGTTTTTTAGTGTTTTCTCGTTTATGTTAAATATTCAGACAGCGTCCAGAAAAAATCCAAGAGCTCTCCAGAAAGGCTGTGCAAATAAGATTTCCGCTTTCGAGTTCGGTAGCTTGTTACCGCCTTACACCTGTTTTGCAACAAACAGCCTCGTACTCAAAGACATTTTCCTTTCGGCTGGTGCCATTGCCTGGGTCCAGATCAAGGTTCCGTGGACGCAGCCTTTTGAGTACATCCGAGCTTTTACGGCGGTTTTGAGGATGTTGCCATTCGAGGAAATTTGGCGAGGTGAAGGCGGCCGTGGATATGATTAATTTGGCCGCATCCAAGGAAGCCATTGCAGCGAAATTCTACTCTCCAGCCGACCGCCAGGAGGCTACGAGGTTATTCAAAGTGGCCAGACTGAGAGCGTGTGGTAACACGACGGCCCCCTTGGCGAATGTGCAACAATGGCTGGACGACTCTTCACCTGCATTGAGTGGGTTGCCATATCGGCAGTAGCTGACGGACCAGTTCAGAGGCGTCCAGCCGGCGCCCGACGCTGACTTGTGATTGGAGAGAGCGGCCGGCCAGTTGAGCGTGATCTGGCGCACCTGGCTCTGGACATGGCGGAGGCACCACTGTCCACACTGGCGTCGCACGAGAAGCAGAACGCGTAGGACCTGCGACGGAACTGGATCAAATAATCAAAGAACTCGCTGTCCTGAGGACAGGAAGGCGGAGGCGCACTAGAAGGAGCATGTGCTGCAAGTGTAACATGTCTGGCCTCTATCTCAGAAAATGGCTATCTGTCAATAGTAACCAGCTTGTCTACTTGTCTACTCCAATGTGGGTTGCAATTAGTGCAATCGTACATGTGGTAAACGAAGTAGATGGGAAGAATAAGTTGTGCCTAATTGATATAGGGGTAAATGTGTCCATTAGATAGGCAAGCCGCATTATCAACGAGGGAAGTAGGTTGATACCACTTGAGAATTTATTGGTAAATAGTAACAGTCGTTTAGCTGTGACAACCTTCTTGTTCCTAGCTGCCAGGCCAATAGAGGGAAGCACGGGGGCTGAGCTACAGCTAGGTTGGTCAAGCTTAGACAGGGGCAGTCGAGATGCAGAGCTAGGGTTGGAACGACAAACGTTCCAGTCAGTAGGTCCAAGTCTTACCCACCGGGCCATGTCAAGCTCAGTGGGTAGTCAATGCATATATAATCAACAGAACAGTGCAGCACAGTTTCAGATCATCACAGACGTAAAGCAATCCTTGAAGCAGATTTCATCAACAACACGGAATCCGTTGAAGACCTAACTCCAGGTAAGCTGACAACAAAGTACGGTGAGGTCAGGCTTGAAGTTTAGCCTTGCAATGCAGAAGAACTAGCTGCGTGTCCGAGGGCTCCCAATTGTAGTGTTCTGTTGATGCCGGCCGTAGTCGAGGAATACTCAAGACTGTTCGGTGGTAAGCATTTTGGTTTATCGTGTGGAATTCTTGGGTTCGAATGCCGGCCGGATGCTTGTGACCGGTGAATTTCTAAAGCAAACTAGTTGGGTCATCAAATAAGCCCGTCCTGTCCGGAAAAACGTCAAGCAAAAGCATTCAACTATCGAGGATAGTATGGGACCTAGAGGAGTGAAGGAAGTATATGCTGGGGCAAAGGTTTCACACTTGATACCGACAAAAAATCCCTCGAGTGGATCAGGACTACCAGACATCTCCCCGGAAAGCTTGTGCACCTCATATTCCGCCCACATGAGCAGAACTCCACAATCCAGCACATCCCAATTGGCCGCCTGGCTTTTGAGACTAGAAATTGAAAATGAGGCCCCAAAAACCCTCGTTGTCAAACTGGATCCCGAGGGGCTGGCGAAGCTTTAGCAACTGGATTTCATGCCATGAAAGACTTCAGTCTTCCCGTTGAACAGGCAGGAGACGGAAAATTAGAGATATTTCGGGAGCACTTCCATGCACTGAGTCTGCATGAAGCTGGATATCTGAAGATTTGGATATTGTAGTGCCTAAGATACCTCGTGACTTGAAAAGAAGGTTTATTGCCAAATGCCGCCGGATGGCAAATACAGCATGTGCCAACTCACACAACTTGCTTCGGCAGATGGCCTACTGACCAGGGATAAGAAGTGACAAAACGAAGAATGTTGTGACCTGTCAGCGGCACTGACAGATGAAGAGGGATACAACAGGAGCAACTCATCACCATGGAACCTATTCCTCTGTCGGAAATCAGGCGGTTAAGGCCCGTTGCCATTATGCATCCCTCTTCTGCGACACCTAGTGGCAATCATTAAGGTAAAGTAATGATAGAACACCCACTGTGGATCGAGGTAGCAGCCATGCCCAATGAAGGAGTACTACAACTACTAAATGAAGGACCACAATCAACGGGATAATGGTGGCGAACCACTGGGTACCAAAGATAATGACGAGCATGCTGTGAGGGTGAAGAAACCAGGAGTTGCTTGAAGCTGCTAAGGACGGCACCCTAGCACCCGCAAACAAACAATTTACCAGGGTTTAAAGACTAAACCATTACAGAATGGTGGTCGACCCAAGAAGTTGATTTGAAGCGAAACTGCCGATAGTGCCTTTAGCGAACCCTGCCTCGACCCAGTCCACCACGGCAAGGTCCCCATTCGTGTTGAGGCATGGCCGAAATCCATGTCTCCTAGATGGTCGGGGAATCGGATCGTGACCGACTACAAGCCTGCCTTCTGAATAGCTGAAATAGGAGGGGAGGAGAGCACGAGAAAATCTGGCAGCTTTTCAGGAAGGGGTTAAGTGGAAGACGGCAGGTATGAGGGACTGAATAATCCCATGGGCGTGAAGGTCAAATAGGAGGATCATCCGTACCCCGGAAAAATGTACTGGGATTGCAAAAGCTGGGAAAACAGTGTTAGGGACTTTTGGAAGTTATTAACCTTCAAGGAACTCTCTGTAAGTTTCGAGGGCGTCGAAGGTCAATAGGAGTAAGTAGAAGCAAGATTCAGAAGTGGCACAGTTCACCGAACAAACTTGTTGCAGCAGCTGACCTAAGTGAGGCAAAGCCACCATCACCTACCTGCGTGAAAACGTTTGAGGGCGTGTGGAGGTTTATACTAATGACAAAAATCGCCGTTAACATCCAGTCAAAGCAGTCTAAAGCGCCGTTCCTGCATCTGATGGAGGGCTGATTTAAAAAGTACTGAACCGTTTGACATTGTCCGCTCGGTCATCTCAAATATTCTGACCGCGCGCAGGAAAACTCAGAAGTACGCTAGAGAAGGTTGAAGTCCCAGGAAACTCTGTGCACATGAGGTTCCCACTTCCGCGTTGGATAGGTCGTAATCGCCTTGATTTTGTTTCGCAGTGAATAGCTGCATATTCGGAGGCATTTCATGAATAGGCAAATTTTCTGGTGGCTTCAGCCCACTTGTGTAGTCGGACGCTGATAGTTTTTGTTATTTTGCTACATTTCTCAATCAATGAACTCAGCCGATTCACTTGCTTGGTTGTGATACCTGTTGGAGCGTGTGATTGACCAGGTTGACCCGGAAATCCTGGTTTGTTTCACACATGGATTAAGTCCGAGTGCTCTCCCGGACCATGCGCTAAATTGCCACTCCTTTCTCCAGAACTTATCATGAGATTAGGTTTCAGACGAATTGTGTCATTTATCTCACTTTTAACATTTTGAGATTGATTTGTTGACCGAATTGACTACCCCCGACATAACAAACCCCTTACGGGGAAACCTTTAAAAGTTTGTAAGTTGGCCATCTGAAATTGTTACTATTGCACAATAATCAATGACTTATCCCATCGGGATCAAAGAGGATTCATTTTAGTTCGACTACTCAAAAGGGGTATCTCTATCCTACACTACTGGCCCGCATCGACAGACACACTGAACGATTTATGTCACTAGCTGATTTGATGATTTCGAACACCTGCAGATTCCGCTTACTTTGGCTGGGCCGCAAGTTTGTTCGATGCACATCACTATTCATCGCAACACCATAGATTTGCACTGCGATGTGATGAGCCTGAGGATATAAAGCCGGACAGTTGATGCTTATAGGCGTCAAAAGTTATAACCCTTACTGTATCAGTTATATGAGAACAGAGTACATCCTTCCTTAGTGCGATAGCTTGTGCTCCCAAGTGACCTGTAGGAAGACGACTACACAGCACTCACACAGTTGCTCCTGCCAAGCTGGTCACTGGTTAGGCATCTCATGGCCCTTCGACCTAGAAGGGACATGGCATTTGGTCCCTAAGAACGGGGTGTTGGCCATCATTATGCTTTGGTTGGGCGTTTGAGCCGTTATTGGCCTTCTGTCAATTCTTGAGCATCATAACATCGTTCCAGCCCACAAACAGTAGAAAGTTTATTCTATGATGTTCAACTCTCCTGTTCCTGTCAACTACGGCGGTGATGCTGCTTGTGTTGATGACCAAATGAAAAATGCACTATGAATTTAACTTACCACATTTTTGGGTTTTTAAGTAAGAGTAGCTAGAAGGCAAGGAAATAGAAGAATTGTGATTTTTTGGACACCAGGAGCTGAGGAACGGCATACAAACTTATCAGGATGTATAAATACTGAGTGCTTTGAGAAACTTACTTAGATGCACTGCAGTGTTCCCCCGCACACTGTTGGATGTTATGAAAGCCCGAGTGGAACTAATATTTTAATGGCTTAGTACAGAGTGAGCGATAACTTCGATTGTGATATGGCCTCTTCGAGAAAACACTTTCTGGAGAGGTAGTTCTTCAAAGTTTGAGTACCACGACAAAGCTGTATACCGAACACCGCTAGACAAACTGGTAAGAAACGGCACTTACTTCCGGTGATGACCCGTATGAACTCTATCAAACTGCTTGCATGACGAGGCAGTAACCAGTCATTTCACTCGTTCATTGGTGCACGTCAAAGGAGCAACTAAACATTTTTCTTTAGGTAAAGTAATTAGAAAGGAACTGCGACATAATTGGGTTTCCTTAGAGAAACAAGCCCACAAGGAAACATTCGAGGTAATTCTTCGAAGTGCGAAGGTCAATCCGTTCGGAGTTTTATTGCCATAGTAAAATGTACAACGTCAAAATGTCCGACATTTGCAGCTTAAGTATAGACCATACAGGCTTTGCTACTGATAGCCCGGCCACCAACACTCGTTCCATACTTGCGGACCTCTGGTTAGCCTACTTGACCGTCACCTACCTATTACACATTTTGACCTCAGAACCATGTATTCGCTAAGCTCACAAACTGTTAACGAAAGGGAAAGTTCTCATGTGATCGCACCTTTTGTGGGTGTCTAACGACAACGTGGTGGTGTAAACCCACACAGGCGCTTAATCGAGGTCTAAATACACACAGCCACCATATGAATGCAAAAGAGCTACTGGAACGGCTATACGTTGGCTGGATAGCATTCAAGAGGCCAAAATGATAAAATATTTAAATGGCTGTCAAATGGTGCACTCTAACCTGAGGAATACAGACTTATCTGTGTTGAGCAACTGTTTGTCTACCAGCGTTTAGTTTTTCATATGGGATACACAAAATGGTGCGTATCCCTAAGGAACGCTGAGCACCTTCCATCACAAAAGCGGCCCGATAAGGCAGACAATGTGACTGGTGCGATTGCTGCTCGATAGGTTGATGCAAACTGCCGGTCGAATCGTTGGACGTAATCCACCGAGTACCACCAAATCACTCTAAGGACGTCCGACAAATTACTCTCGCAAATGCTGAAGAAATCGCAATTAGACCAGAACAAAGGCCCTTTTTTACCCACTGTGTCAAGTAAAAGCATTGACTTGGTCATGGCCTATTATTCTCTCAGGTATAAGTGACGCTAACTAGAGACCAGAAATGGATCCAAGTTTTTCAGAACGATTTTAATGATTATTGTTGTCTCAGTAATACCGGACTTCAAAACTCAAATTTTACTGGTGTGTATTTTTCAGAATTCACACTGAAATCCACGTGTGCCCCAAACTTCTGAGCGGCGAGAGTGAACACAACTGGCTATTTTTCCACTGCAAAAGCAATATGCATAAATGCATCATGATACTCACTCTTACCAGCCTCATATTACAGTTGTCGTTACTTGTGGTTGTTTATCAATCTATTTGAGTGAGGTATCCACTGGACGGTAAAGAAAAGGTGAAGGATGGAGAGTTAGCAGCAAAACTAGATGTCTGTAGATCGTTCCCGCATCGGTATTCACTTGAAATGGATTACTCGTCGTCTTAAGCGTTTTCTTCTCACTATATTCAGCTCACCGGCCGCCGTCCTTGAGAACACGTTTATTCCTATCAAAACCCCTGGAACAACCAGACTGCATTTTTGTCAGATCTCATGACTCGTGCTATCAGAAGTTATGACCTGTTGCTCGCTTGACTTACGTCAGTTGCACATCGATTAAGCAGCATGGCTTCTTCGTGTTTGTGTGTTTCAAGCGTGTCATATCATGATACTTGCTGGTCACCTCTGTCCACGACATGCACAGTTCGCGGTGAATCCTTAGTTTTCTTTCTACACTGCTCAGTTTCAGGTGGCAGTTGCTTGAAACTTCACCAAACACTTCGGTTCAAGGAATCCGTATACAATGCCTTCATTTCTTGTCCCCGACTTTATGTGAACAAATTTACTTATCCTTTTTTATCATCAATAACGATGGTCTGCCTTTTTTGAGTTGGTATATCTTTCATGCTGACAACTTAATTCATTACTAAATGCAAGTCACGGTCGAAAACATTATAGCAGTGACCGTGAAAGGCTGCTCTTCTGAGCCGTTATCGATGGAGTGAAGGAAGTGGTCTTAGTAGCGTCTAGTTCCACTAATGGACATAGTATGTTGTTTTCAGAATCATGTCAGTAAAAAATCCTAATTCAAAACAAAATCACTAGACTGCCCCTGTAAAAAGCCGTAAGGGCTGAAAATTAGCGTGTTCATTGAATAGAAGCGGAAAAACAGGTGGTTTTAATGGCGTTTGACATACTGGATATATACCCTAGGTATGTTTGTTAGTGGAAGTGACCGACCTGAAGAAAGTACCATATGGGGACCAGCCGAAGTAAAATCAGACCACAGCAGCAATTAATGACAACAAACTTTGAAATCGATGCCCTCACTTGCTTTCAGCCGGTGAGGTTGGTCCAGTTCGGACTGAAAAGTACAAGTGGCAGCAGCAGAAATCTCCAAGTAAATTGATGAATTTGTATCAAGCGAAAGAAGCCATCGCTGGCCAGCCACACAAAAGTTTTCTTATAAAAACGAATCGCTCCATCTGAAAACTGGATAAAACAACTCTGTTTTAACCTTAAGTAAATCAGCATTCAATGCCCTTCAGTCGTGATGCACTGCACTTGATCTTGACGTTACAAAGCACAAAGGGGTTTTCTTGAGTATTTGCAATGGCAATGGACACAAAAGCCCTAAATATAAATCGTTATTGAGTTTTGATGTTTATCGCTATTCTAAATATATAGTAATCAGTATTTTCTTGAACTTTCTTAGTACATCCGTTTTTGTGGTCCTGCCTCCTGGGAAAAATGAAACGTATAGTTTCCAGTTGTAAATGTTTGGAAAACCAGGAGTCAGGAAAGATAACCAAGGCAATTACAAAGTTACAAGTTGACCATTCTACAAGACTCCCATTAAAAGCTAGTTCCCCAGCAATTGCTACCACAGTGTTCTTCACCAGCCGCTATCTGGTGAGAGACTCCTGTGAAGGACGAGCATTTGAGGGAAATATAAAGGTTATTGATGTCATAGTTTTAGAAACACAAAGTGAACCTCAACTTCCTTCAAAGGGCGAAGAACCACTGTAGATCGCATTGTTCTGTTGATTAACTGAAAGGCAACCTTTACACCAAAAAAGGCACCTTTACGCTAGCGACCACATCAGACTCTTATGGTGCTTGATAGCGAGCGATTTGTGAGTAATTAACTGTTCCTCAATTCCACCCAACTTTCTCCACTTCTTGGGATGACGAAACGGCCGTGGAGGACTAGGTATTATAAGCGTCCTCACCGGTTTAAAACTGAACTGAGTCCTTCCAAGAAATATTGTCGTCGGTACTAAGCAAATACATCTAAGTTCAGATGATGTTGGCACTTTGACGCGCGGAGTTGTGGTTGTGTCATCGTTTGGTAAAAGCTAACTATTATATTCGCTTTCTCCTTCGGAACATGTTGGCGGTGCGTATCAACAACAATACTGGGATTTGAACGCCACACCTCCAAAATGCGAGCAGAGCTTAGCACCAGTAATCTACTACCGCAGACAGAATATTCTGGATTATCACACGTGAACAAGGCCAACAGGTTTACGGTTCTAGTGCTTTGAGTGATCTGAACAATGCCCCCAGAGACGATCCAGTAACCTCATAGTTGTATCGATTGAGCGACCAGCGCATCAGTACATCTTAGGCAACCCAACGAACGTCGAAGACCTGCTGGACAACTTTGTTTCGTCGCTTGCGGTTTGTTGAAAGGCTTGCAGGTTTTTTGTCCACATCGCTGTCACCTGAGGAGATTTCTTCCCGTGTCGGGAAGATAAGTGTGATGAATGCTCATGACAATGGGAAGCACAGTACTGGAGTTTCGCTGTTATCGGCAGCGGGGTGTACACTTGGCAGCGCGAGATTTTGTCTTTGAGCGCCTGACATACGAAGCAGGTGTCCCAAAGCTGTATCACTAGAGCACCTAGGTATTCAGTTAAGACCGTCCGACAAAGCCACAAAAGCGGAAATACTTGACTCACCAGATGATATATTTTAAATGTTGAAGTGGGCTGTATTGGTTTAATGATAGCAAACTCGTTTGTATTTCGGGTTTCAGAATTTCAAATTCCGACACGACCAGGGATATTCACTGTCCTTGAGCTTCACTGAGGGTGAAATTTGAATCTAGTGCTTTCCCTCCTTGGTATAAATTAAACGCTCTCCACTAAGAGCAGGACACCCCATATGTAACAGGTGACTAGCAAACTATATGAACAATGTGACGTATTTTATATGATTCATGATATTTTTACAAGCAGTTGGAAATAGGTCAACACAGAATTCAGCCGAGACAGCTGGATCTATCCGAAACAAAGAAATAATAATCCGTCTGCATAGTGAAAATACTGAGAACTGTACAGCGTGTCACACTAGGTGGATAGTTCACACCTGACTTTGGGACTAAGTTATCATGTCGCACGTGGCCTGTCCTGCTTGTGTCGTCCTTGTGTGGTGAAATGAGCCGGATGAATGGCAGATAATTCAACACTACCGGACGTGTTAACGCATGAGGGTATCAAGTGTGTAGCAACCGATTCAGCACAGCACCTCTGTGCATATACATCGAGATTTTGCTGCAGTATGTGCACGCTAAAAAAGTTTACCCGATGGTCCTCATCTTATGCACGGGGTGCGATAGCTGAGCAGCCTGTGGGTGTCGTTTATCTGCCTTGATTCGAATTTTCATTTGTTTGTTGGTCTGACCAACGTGAATACAGCTACAATCGGTACAAACCACCGTGCGGACGGTGCTGGTAAGATCATCAGGCGTTAGCTAGTCTTTGTGCGGACCAGTTACCACTGAGGTGTGTTGTCTGTTTGGAAAGTGGTGCAAACGCTGAAGTTGGAGAGTATGTAACGGATGTCTTCAGATATATGTTGCTGATACGATGTCTATACCATGCCAGCTGGTTCAACCCTCGAGCTAGATGCCGTATCTTGGTTGGGTGGCCGAGGCGTATGCTGGCTGAAAACTGCTGGATACCCATTGTTTTTTTAACACGGGTAGTCTCGCTTGGAACAAAGCTGTGATGCTGTGGATCTTCACTAAGTGAGACGATGTTTGAATTATCGCTCTCTGCCTACTCAGTGGGTGAGTAGCATAAAGTTTTAAGTGACTGGATTGGTGTATGGTGAACTGTGGTTACAAAGTGACCGTAGTTCAGAAGGGCTTCGCAGCCAAAACAAGTAGTCGTTCTATTAGGTGTCTCATGTGCTGCAGTGTGACGAAAAGAATCGCAGTGTTAAGATACCAGAAGAACTAATATACATAAGGTCCTTATTTTAACAGACCTGTCATGAATGTATCTCAGCCAAACTCTTGGAGATTGTCAAAATTTTCACTTGAGGTTTCGTTCTGTAAGTGAAGCTAGTTTATGCTGAAAATCGCACTGTACGACTGTTTCACCTTTGCTGGGAATCAGCAGCAGCGCACACCTAACGAAACTCCTTTCGAGAGTTTCGAACCCGCACCCCCAGCTAGTAGCTTGAACTCTTAACGCTTCGGCCCCGAGTGGCTGATCATCATTTAGATTCAATTGCACTTAGACAAAATTAGCGTTACTTATCGGTTGACCACAGAATCCACGTTACGTCGCCCCGTGTTGGCTGGCTGCTCGAGCGACAACTTCTCAGATGGAAGTTTCACCTGTCTTCTGAATTTATTCTTCCTTCTGAGCTACCGATAATTTGGAGATAGTATGAGGAGATTTGGAGATGATCAACCTAGCTTTCATCACTTAAGTGAAGTCAATGTATGTCAAAAAGGCCCCTAAACCTTTCACACATTCTCATCAAGTAATTTCTTTTACTGAAAAGAACTGCGCTTACGTCATGTTTTGTAAACTTATGGGGACTCTAGTGGTTTAACGTTGGTGTTATAGTCGCTATAGTGTTATAGTCCGTTATCAAATCGTCCATTATTGTGTCCGGGTAATGCAAATTTTCGTAATAGGATTTTATAATAGTCGAAGTGTTGGGCGCTGAACTCAGAGCTGTGGCCAAGATCATCAGACCCAGCACATGCTAGAACCAACCTCAGCGGCCGTTCATTTGCATCTAGTAATTGGACAACAAAAGTTTGGTTTGAATGAACACCCCATACAGAGTCATATTACGCTGCGTGTAACTGTTGCCACGCATGAAGATACGATAGTGCGGTTTACACAAATCGACAGAGGATAAACTCATGCATCGGTATAGTTCTATCGCTTGGTCTGCACGATATTCATCCTTTTGACCAAGATAAACCCCAAGCCCCGAGCAGAAAACGCCTCCTCATTTGAAACAATTTATTGAGACCTGCACTTATAGGTATGTCCAAGTGCAGCACTTGACCTCGTCATAACGTCACACGTCGTGTTCCTTGTGAATAAAAACCGGATAAAAACACTGTAACCGAAGTATACATAGTATTTATCGGCTTCTCTATGAAGTTACAAATACCACTGTTTGCAAGTCACCGTTTAAGATTATGCTTGTGACCCTGAAGAAGTTTATGTGCTTTTGTGCAACACTACACCTTCTAATCCCAGTTCAGGTTTTCACCTGGTACGCGTATATTTCCTGATTGAGCTTCCCATCACTTTTCATATTTTTGCCAATATCCTGATGTGAAGTCTCAGCCGCACACCCAAAGGCGAAAGACTTGGACAAATACAACTTCAAAAATTAATTGTTCGTTTGTGTTTTCCAGAGCTGGCCTGCAGTGCGTATGTCACCTTGAACTGGTAGTGAAGAAATCTAACTATATTGTACACTGCATTAAAACCCCGCTTTCCCAAAGTGAATGTGTGGCGTGTACCAGAATATCAGTGTTGAGTGTACACGAGGATCTGGGCTAATATCCATCAATCGATTCTTCAAATAGTCTCTTCTGGAGGACTTATACAAAATCTAGCCTCCAATCGTCCCAAACAAGATGGCACTGGGGCCAGCCACTTGCTCTTCACTGAGTCAACGGCGCCATCCGTCGATTCCGTACAAGACTTCACGGTGGCCTTTCATTAGTGAACTTTCAAGATGAATAAGCTGACGGTATTATGTTAAGTGTAAGGATAAGCGAATTTCGGACAGTGGGCACTTGTCAGAAACTGCAACGAACCTAGGTTACTTGGGCTTATCAGGTGGGTCGGAAAATACTCCCTACCCACTACTATTATCATCTCGGACACTTTAAGCTGTGTTGCCTACATTCATCCTCGACTCAGCGATGTGACTCGGCGAAAACAGGGATCTTTGTTGCTTGTGGTTCGGCTGTCAGATGCCCACGTTGTATGAACATCTGAATGGTAGCATGAATCGGTTGATGTATTATACTTGTTTAAATGGATCTTTCTCCCTAGATGAAAAGACAGTCTGGAGAACTTTCGCGACTGTCATTCCTCTGACGAGCCTTTTGACCTTGCGATTTGGAAAAAATGCGGAGGAACAAAGTAACTTATGTAATGCAAACTCCACATACAATTCTCTTTGACGCAAACCCGCAATGACATTAGGTCATCCCATTACTTGTTTCAGCGGGCAGGATGTTTGAACCCAACTTATTCACAAGACTTCATGGTGATCTAGGCACATCAGACTTTTTTGTCACTTTGGTCCGTCACTTGATTTCCTTTGGAGTTCCTTTCTTTGGGATTAAGGACTAGGTCAGGAGAGACAATTTCCCCCGTTTCCACAAAGTTTCAGATTCGAATGATGTGCGGAAGGAAGGACCAGGAAATTTCGACAGAATCGGTCTTAATTCTCCCTGGTGAGAACCACTAGGGATAGTTTTGTCTCGTTATTCACAAATAAGATCTACCTTTTATCCTAAGCTATCAGATGCTGATAACCTAGTCGCCAAACATTCAGAAGCTCCGCTTTACAGTCGTGACTCAAAGTTCAGAATTCAGGGCTGTCCCCACCATTTGCTCTTGATCATGCGCTGCATCATTGTACGCAGCATCACCACAGCTGTTTACCACGGGGGATGAAACCGTGTACAAGGAAACGCCGAAGCATAGCAGCTTATGAGAACCAAGGTCACAACTGATTACCTGTGACACTGTCAGGTTTGGCCCCTCAAAAGTAACTGGCAGAAGTCAAAAAATAAATGAATCGCACCTTCAACCTGTGTATGGTTTCGATTGATGGACAGAAGACAATAATGAATGTATACGTGTCTTATCCTACTGCTTCCTGGTCCGCTACACTTATAGCTTTGTAGGTTTGCAATGCATAACCCCATAAGTTGCATTGGGCGCCACTGCTCCTGCAAAGTATTGAGAAAACGCCAGAAGTTGTGTGCCACTTCTCAGTGTGCATAACGGGGAGGCACAATAAAACATTCGAATGAAAATTGCCCAACTGTGTCAAAAAGCAAGTCCTCAGAAAACCCCCTCAAGTGAGAGAAATTGGTAAGATGCATATTTTGAGAACGTAGAAGACTCCTATAAAGGAAAAAGGGATGGAGGGACACGGCGCAATAAGATGCCAAAACAACGGGATTGTGTATGTGAAGGTGTTTATGACTGGCCCTTGGAAGTGGACAGAAGACTGTAAGGTTTCTAGGACTCGGGTAAAAGACGAGATTACAGGAGGTCCCTATCTATCTACCTAACACCAGTATTGTCTAGTTGTATAAATTAAGACAACGTTCTCGTCTGCGTTCCTGCTCTATTTGTGGTGCTTTGGGCGCCGTTAGCATTGCTGATATTGGGCAATGGGAAGCATTACGGATAACCATAAATCAAAGAATAATGTTGTGGACATTTTTGCTTGGATTTGAACAGGTCTGCGCTACCGTCTTCTTTCACAACAAAGCCTTGTAATTGAAGGAGGCGAAGGGAATGAAGAAGTAAAACGAAAGGGTCAGAGGGTTTTCACTGAGGAGGATGTTGTTAGCACAGCTAGCATAGATGACCTTCGTTTCTTTCTTCGCAGAATTTAGTCGCGCTCCTTTAACCACAAACCCAGGTTACGTCATCCATGTTACGTCCCATTTATGAAGGTTGATATAATCAGGGGCTGTTTGACGGAAGGAGAATATGTGTGCTCTAGGTGAGCTGATGTAATGCCACTAGTGAGTCGTTGGGCAAACATATTCACTCGAGAAAATGACTATTTTAATGAAAGCTGATGACTTTTTTGGTAACATCTGATGCGTTCACGAATCCATCGATTACTTCGTTCACCTTACTTTACGGTGGACTGATTCAAACAGTATCCTGAACTGCTGTACAAAGGTTTTATTGCCGTTGCCAGTGCAAACCCTGAATGTCGCCACGCTTGGCCATTTGAGATAAAGGTAGATCAGAAGTACCTCAAGAAACCGGTTTGGTTTACGAGTCCTTCGTTGACGGTGGGAGGACTTGATTCAAAGTCCGAAAATGTCGAGAGTTTTTTTGTGGCACGCTTTTTCACTCAGTCCGGCTGGGTAGATACATTTACGGACAAGCAACACTTCAGTTTTTCGTTGCTCATTCGGAACACTTCGGAATTCTGTATCGAGCACAAACGTCCGTGAAAATGTTCCTGATATACCAACAGACGATAGTGGGCTGAACAGTCCATCTGATCGCTGTGGCTTTCTCTCGCAGCAAATAATCTGTTGGCCGCTTGCTTTACAAATAATTGTCTTTTTTGACCCTGATGTTGGCCTGAAGAGTGCTAAACTAACCAGACTAGTAGCGGCTTTTTCTCGGCTAGACCGATAGTCCGTAGGATCTTTTCTGACTGAGCTGGTGTCCTGGAGGCGTAATGTATGGCATTTGTATTCAGTAATTACACATGCCTATGCAGCTTGCTTTGAGAAATGGATTACTATTTGGAGACCTTATTCGTGTTGGTTTGTGCGTCCGTGCTAATTCTGATGTGGTCACCTGCTATATTGTCGTGTCTAGATTGGACAGTGACACTGTTATGAAGAAGACAGCAGTAACTTATTTCTTCCCATTTTAAGTTGGAAAACGCCTCTCTGAGCAGATGATAGATGAATACGATGGGGGAAAGACTCACATTCTTCCTTGCGTGCTTAGGCTTAGTGATAAAATACCTTTTTAGTTGATGGGACTGATCTCATTTGGCGTACTTTGAAACTGAACAGTAATCGGTTTGCATCTGGATACCGTTGTTTGCCGCTCAACGAAGTAACAGATCAGCTCCTTCTCGGGGCGAAATCGCTTTTCCTAATGTGGTAGTTAGGTGGTGAAACTAGGTAAAGTAGAGTAGCTTGGATTGAATACCCAACTTAATTGGGTGTTTCAGGTAATAGTTTAACTGATAACTAGACAATTGTATTGTTACTTCACTACACTGCAGTCTATCCATCAACAGCCACGGAATCGAATAAAGCCAGTTAACGGAAGAGTTTTAATAGAAACCGTAACAGTATGCTGCAACAGACTGGTCTGACCTGTTGGAGATGCTTTTGTAAGACTACCGTTTGCTAAAACGAGGTCTGATCAGAGTGAACAAAGTTTGTTTATGTCTGGGTCTGCATTGCAAATTTAATTTGAGGGCATTAGGTTATCTTCGAAGACGGTAGGGCAGTGCTGAATCAAGAAATGATACTACGCATCAGGTTCGGTAATTAAGGATAAACCGCTATTCTTTATTTAGAAGCTACCCAACTTTTGAGCTATACCCAATAAGAGGAAAAGACTTTCCAGCTTATGGGCTGATTGTCCTCCTCAGTAGTCTGTTCTGTGCACAATCACCTCATCCACCATGGTGCTGGCTCGTGCCTGTGGCCACCAATGCGACCAGATTTGTCGGGCTTAGGAGCAGATAGCATCAGTGTGGTTCCTTCCCACTTGAACCCAGGCTGACTGAAATGTCGCTTGCAAGTAGTTCACTGCTCTTAACCCATACGGCTGGGTGTGGTCACTTGGACAATTTTGGACAATAAAAGGACAGATTTATGGGCTGACTCTGCGAACAGCATATACGCAAGCGTTGTGTCTGAGGTTTCACGACGGGAAAAACAAAAGATATTCATTTTATCGAGCTTCATTTAAATTTACTCTGATAAGGTAGGAGCAGATGGCAGATGGGTACGGATATTTTAGAAGATGCGTAGATAGATCGTCGTAGGTTTTCGCCGAACTGGGAAGCCCCTCAATAACCCTGTCAATAAAATTGGTCTCCACATGTTCTCAAGAAGTTAGTGCTTCTGTATTTGCCAGACAGGACACTTAAAATATTTCTGAACATTAAGTCAGTTTGAAGACGTTTGAAACTGGTTGAGATTTCATCGTTTCAGGAAACTTTTGTGAGACAGTTGGTAGATTCACTGCTGAGCAACGTTCCACTTTTGACACAAAAGCTTCATCAGACAAAGTGACTAGATTATGATGTTGGTCGAGATGGGAAAAGGTAAACGAAAGGGAAAAGACAACATGTGCCCAAAACTTACAAACCAGCTCTGAAAACGGGCAAAAACCAAAAGCCAACCAAATTTATTCTGCTGTTCTCATAGCAGCATCAACCACTACCGTAGATTCTATGGTCCAAAATAAATGGGCTAAGGGTTTATCAGCACCAAGCATACCAAAAGTTTCTCTAAGAAGCTGGAATTCAAGATCTGTGGTTAGCCAACAGAATCCCGGAACAACATTCAAAATTTAAATCGCCACGGTGGGTAGAATATCTGACAATCAGAGGAAAAATTTGCTAAAACTTGAGAGGAAAATGTACTTTCGGAATGAATTTGACAACTAAAAAACCTGCGCTTTATTTTCTAGACTCACTACCCATATAGTTGCCGGAAGCCCTTCAACAGCAAACCACGGATTGACCCTTTTTGGGGCTCATCAGACGGGGGTAGTCTCCGACTATCCTTTCTGTTACTTTTATGTTCTACTTGAACCCAAGTTGGATGCAAACACTCAGTTGTAATCCACTCTGGTATCAAAGGGAGATTAAACTAAATCTAAGCGGCATTCGCGCATTGTAATACTATTCTTTAACTAAATATGCCGCGCAAAGGCAGCCTTGTGTTGAAGTTGGTATACTTTGCTTCTTGTTACCCTGATTACCAGAAGGATCTTATGAAAACCAATATCGAATGACATCTGTAAGATCAGGAACCGAATAACTGAGCTAATTTTTCAGAACATCACCTTGTCTTAAAATTTTAACAAATCCCATGGTTTTACTTATTCACACAAACCGGCTATGATTACTCAAGCATGTTTGAACTAGCCCTATTACGTCATCTCAAGAATGGTATCGCGTGAATGTAGTATGAAAAAGAACTGTTTTTTTCTTACTGCTTGCGCTTTTGTATACTGCTCTACTTAAAAACTTAAAGTTACCCGTCAGTAAATCTTTGCCTTTTGGGGGCACTACAATTGGCAGTAAAGTTTTACTGTGCACACGAGTAGTGAACACAATAGGGTACATTTAACTGAGAAATAACTGTTTATTGGAACTTACCAATCTTGGTGCACCAGTTATTCGGAGGCTATCTGCTGCTGGGAACAACTCACAGACACTAAACGCACACATTCTTTCGTCATCTGAAATTGCAAGTACTTTTACACTTGCTTTTATTCCACATTCAGGCGGAACCCGCACAGTGAGGTTTTCGCAGTTGCCTTAGTTAATCTTTTGCTTTTTACTACTACTCCCGTAGTATGTGTCTAGCATATTCTCTTCGGTTGCTTTTCCTCTCCCTCCTGACAATTTATTCCGAATGGGCGCTCTAATTGCCAGCAACTTGGGACGCGGTTTAACTGTCAAAACAACACAAACATACACGCAGACAAAACACATTTGAGACCGCCGTGCACTGGGGTTCGATTTTACAACAGACACACAACACGGTCGCTATCGCCTTGCACACCAGACCTACACTCAAACATAAGGGACCTCCGCATAAACACAGACACGCACACACGTTGACTTTCCTTGAATCCCGGAGAGACGACAATCGATAGGAAGTTGAATTTATCAAACCGGACAAGACAGAGGCAGGCGAAACTGATCTAGCCTAGCTCTGTACTCCCTGTCAGAAGATGAATGTTAAAGCAGGCAAGAAGCCGGAAGAGAGCAGGCGGATGGTAGAGCCTGGATTAACAAGGAGAGATTCGATTATGATCTGATTTCAGATCAGGCTTTCGAAGGAAATGCAACTCTTTGAACTTTGTTTACTGATGCAAACACACTGTGCTGGCCATATGGTCTAAAATTTAAATTGTCTAAATTTAAATTTGCTTGCCGGAAAAGATTTCCTGGCCCTACTATTCCGCGTAAGTGATACTGTAAAGCGTCCTTTTTAAAAAGATTGTTTTTGTCAAATGTTTAGTTTCATTAAGAAAGTGCAAAACAAAATTCGATGTAAGAAACGTCTTGATAACAGTGTAAAATTCTTTAGAAGCCTTCAAAGACGGTTGCATCATTGGAACGGACAAAAATTAGTCTGTGGCATAAGATCTCAAACTCCCTAACATGTAGTTCATACCGGCTGCTTGGACGCCATTCAAGATGTTATTTTAAAACCAAAGTAATCGCTGATTGTGATTAAGTTCATGATCAGATAATTATCTTCATGCAAGAGCTGTCCGCCACATGCATAGCGAAACCAAACTGTAACGAGAGCGCAACTACATGATGAATATCCTAAACGGCAACTTGGTCGGGCCGAGTAGACAGACTGATTGTGAGCCATAAATGCATGGGTCTACATCGAGTGATTTGCTACACTACTCAGCTAGTGTTGACATGGGTTAAAGCTTGTAGCTTCTTGGTGAGTTGCACCACAATATTCCACGATATTCCAGTCCACCAACTGTGGTGTATTTGCTGCATTTGCTTGGTATACCTCGTCAGCTGGAAACTTCGGAAGACTTTCTGTGGAATTTACAATATGGATCTAACTGAATGACAACAGTATAACATCATACAATAAGCAGCTCCTTATAGGTTGAAGCTAACATAACCGCGTTTGACCTACGAGAGGAAGAAAATAGATGGAATCTTGACATAATCGAATGAGTAATCAAAAACCCAACGTATCACAAGAACTGTGTTATGTTTTACTGAAGGTTTTTTATCAGGTAACCATCCTCCTAAACTGTCAACTCCAGAAAATAAACTCAGAACGATTATGCTTCCAAGATATCGTCCGAACTCACGCTCATGTAGATATGAGTAACCCCACAACGGTGACCTGGGGATTGCTGCTTCCTGAAATTTAATGCCATGAACGGACTTTCACAACTGGTCGTGTGGTCGTGAAAGCTATTCTTACTCATGTTTACTGCAAAACGCACAGCATACTGAGGTATCCTTCCTTGACCCAAAACAATGCCGAACTTAACAGGAATTACTTGTATTATTTACCAACACAGCATACTTACTTCGAAACTTTTGCAGCTTTTGAGCCAGTACAGTTTAAAATTTTGATGGAAATTGTACTCTTTTACTTCCAGAATTTAGTGTGGCCAAATTTGTGAATTCTAGCTTTACTAAACAAAGATGTTCAGGCTATATCTTCATCACAGTGACTGGTAGTCTTAAACAACTCAGCTGCCACCATACTCCTATGATCATAAGTGCCTTCTACTTGGGTGGCCTACAAGTTCTGGCCCCAAACAAGGTGGAAAGTTCCTAATGTAATTTCTCAGGTTAATGGATTAGAAAATGAGCGCTAATTTAAGGATACGCAATCACGCAATTAGTTTTGTTTAATTCCGAATCCTGAGGGCCAGGAACCTTATTGAGAAGAAGAATAGATGATCAATAGGTATTTTAAATTCTACCTAAAATTTTCAGGCAATGAGGGATAAAAATAAGTCTCTTTGCTGGAACCCTATAACAAGGAAATCTTACAGAGCTCCGCCAGAAAATTGACACAAATATTTAAAAACAAGAAATGACTGGCTGAGCAAGACTCAGTGTTTTAGTCACGAGCGCTGCAGGTCACTTGGTAGTCTGTTTTTTTGCGGTTATGACATATCCGATGCAGACGAAAACAAAGAACAGAGAAAAATCTCCTAGAGGAAACTTCCGGAGGTAAGCATAGAAGCTGCGGACCGCTCCAGAATTACATCAATCTGGGATACGGCCGACAAACGAGCTTGCCCAAACGGAATGGTTCAGACTAATTCAGTATGTCTTGGTGGTAGTAGCACTGATGCACTTGCTCCGTACATCAGACGGTTGCCATCCAAATCCTGATACAGTCGGACGACTGCATTAGTGATTAGCTCCAAAGAGAGTATAAGTCTAGGCGCGTGCAGCTGCCTTGGTGTCAGATTCTCAGATTCACTTTGTCAGTAGTGGGAGGATTAACGAACGGGAGTAGTGTCAACAAATCCCACTAATTCGGCAACAATCTATTTTACGCCTCGCAATAATGTGGGTTGTTGTGTCAACACCGTATTGCGTTTTGAATCTAGATTGATATGACTATTCATGCTAAAGTTCGGAAAAGATCACTGCAAGCTTTGGTGGATTTTAACGGGTCATCAGTGATTGCGGTATAGCAGTGAAGCATCGGTGTTGAACACTGATGTCATGTTGTCAATGATGATGATGATGATGATTTCGGTATCAATCGTTCTATCAGGATTCAAGACCCGCTTCTCACCTCCTATTTAACTAAAAAAATTTCAGCGATTTTAATAGAGTAAACGCACTAACTCTAACATCTACGACTGCGCTTTCTGCTATTTTTTAAATTTTTTCTTCAAATGTCTATGCAGCTCTGTGTCTACCGATGCGATTTTACAATGTGATCACTGGGTTAGAACCATGAAACCGGTTGAAACAATGGCCAAAACCGGGCCAACTCAAGACCTCATAATGAAAGTTTTTCGTTGACATTTGACAAAAAGAGGGGTTTCTTTTATTGCTTCCGTATATAAAAAAGGCGCCTTACCACTTTTGTAAAATATCATAGAAATATGGGAAAGTACAACGTTTTGGTCTGGGAACTCAATTGAATTTTCGTCAATGGTCAGAATAACCTGCTCGTTAATTCGTCACTTGGAAACTACACAATTGGTTTTCTGTCCTTCCCGCTTCTCCAGGTAACTGTGTACGAAAGCAGAATCTGCGATTTAACCGGTATTTTGTATAGGGTGATGAAACTCAAGTTGCTCTAAGCTCTCAGTCGTTTTGTGAAATTCATCTATGCTTGTTATTCTCAGTGACGTATTAAATGCACTACAGGCTCTTAGTTAAGATATACTTAGAACATAAGCGAGTGCTTGCCAACCAATTATACAAGCTGAAGACTGCGAAAAGTACTACAGATGGCATTATTGTGCAAGCATTATTTGTGCACAGAGGTAACAGGAGCGTAAACCTGAGATGTGCCCAAAACCTGAGATTGGTAAGTACGTAAGTCATCCAGGTACGAAGCACGTGCAAGTAATTTTCCGAAAGCCTGGATTGTAGGCCACTAATCAGCGATGGCTCATACAATGCGGGATATATATATATATATATATATATATATATATATAGATAGATAGATAGATAGATGGACCTTATCGTGTCCCGACTGAGCGAGCTTATTTCGACGCATTCTCACCACAAAGTAGTTAACAGCAATAAAATTGCAAGCGGAAAACACAGAAGACAATACTTATTTGAGGAATTTATCTGAAATTCAACCATGACTGTCCTAGGAGCAGTGAGACAACGACCAGAAAAACGGACTAACTGAAACTCTATATGGGCAAGTGTGGGTAATCAAGTCCCTGGAAGCACTCCTAATACTGCAGCAAGATCTCGATGGTGAGAGATTCAAGTAGACAGATTAATTTGTGTGGGAATAATCGTAAACATCCAAGAAATGTGTTTTAGGCCTTTGAATAAACACGTATCTTGTAAATAGGCTAGGGACAACGGCAGCAGAACAGTAAAAACTGGAAAGAAACACGGGAGGATACACAAAACAACGTATAAAATGGTAAAGTAAACCGAAATGGTACCGATTTCTTATAGAAAAAGCGTTCGCTCTGCGCTCAGAAGAGTGGATAAGCACCTCCAAACGAATGTGACAAGCACTATTAGGTATCCACTGCAGTTAAATTCAGGGATTACGCAAGCATGGCTAATGGATGATCCTGCAAGCTCTTTCCACAGGAAGCCACAGAAGGCCGATATAAAAATGTCATTTTTATGTACTTGATGGGGTTAGGTTGTTGGTTTTTTTGGGGAACAGGAGGCTAGTAGATTAGGTAAAGCTGCTTCAAAATGATTATTGCTGAACGAGAAAGAAATATTGGTGTAAATGGTGTCATCAAAACATGTTAAAAGCGTAGCTAAGTAAACGGCTTCAAGTCATCGGCACAACGGGTGAAAAGGATCGAAGAGAACACTACATTTCGAAGAAAATCTGCGTTGCAGGGACGAGGCCGAGAGCACTGCTTTTCTAATTTTATGTGCTGAAACCAAGAGGAAAATTAATAAGCCACCCATTAGGTGGCCAAAACGCATCCAGGTGAATACATCCCATCTAGAAAGAGATGTTTGTCACTGGCCCACTTAAAGGGTGGTAATTTTGATAGCCTTGGGTCTACTGAATAAGTGGACGTCTTGTGGAAGCCTTAAATTTGAACATAAGACATGTGGAATAAAGCTCTAAAGATTTGGGCCTTCACGCAACTAGTCCGCCCTCTTTTTTGGGCTTTCATCCCCATTATTGACAAATGACACATACAACTTCTCTCAGTTCCTCCTTCCTGATACAGAGGAGGTCATTCTGAAAGCTCACGCATCAATCAGTCACGCATCAATACACACAACTAACATCCGAAAACACAGAGGATCTGACGCACTTGCGGACGAATGAGATAGCTTTCCTTCAGCAGTTGTTGAGCGTTCTAGAACATCATTCAGCTCGTCCAAAAATTCCAAGGGCAAATTGTTCGACAAAAACCTAGTGTCTGTGGGATAGTCCGTTGCAATGAGGTGACCAAGCATGTGGATAAAAGCGGCTAATTTGGTGTAGAAAGCTCACTCCGAGACAGCTGTGTGTAGGGCTCGGGGTAACCATTCCTATATATGGCTACTATTATCGTTTGTGTTTAAAGAACATGGTCAAAAACATAAAAAGTAAGTCCAGGCGATAGATGTGAAAGGTCGTACAAAAGAATATTAAATAAAACGAAGGAGGCCTACCATCCGAAGGCATGGCATCAATAATTTCAGTCAGACGAGATGAATTTGAACGTATATAAAGATGTTTGGTCTGGAAATACGTAATTAAAGACCAGCAACTGAAGAAAGGACAAACAGTGCTAAATTCTCTTGAAGGTGCGGTCAAGACTCGCACGTCAGGCACAAAGTGTCCGTCATACTGGGTCAGATTTGAAAGTCAGTGGAAAGGATGAACACTAAACACCATGTACCACGCATAAAAGTTTCGTAATTGCGCAGAGTCCGAAATGGCGAGAAACACAAGTCCATGACTGTGACCGTAGGAAACCTAAGTCCAGTAACAGCCCTGGATGATTGAGGAAAGCAGATCTTTCGGCATGAAATCATCCTTTGATGGACCAAAAAGTCAGCATCACAACCATCTTCACGCAGGACAGAGATGATGATGAGAGAACAATCATCAGCACCATACTTCTGCTTCTTCTCATTCCACACAGTCACGCCGCGCCCATCCGAGACTATGCTGACGTCTATCACAGTTGCTCGGCGCTCCCGAACAGTGACTAGATCAGGATTGATGAACGAGGTCGACGTTGGTGCTCTCAGCTCCTCAAAGACGGTTTATCCCAGGCGACAGAGAAGTTTCGCGAGTTCTATTGCAACCCGGTTATTACGAGCACACCCAGCGTTATGCGCGATCCAGCAGGAACGCAGAATATGCACCAAACTTTTTGGATGACTACAGTTTCCACGACAAAAGATCGTCCGGTGACCATGACCACACCGAGCGCCTCTAACTCCCGTTCTAAGCAGGTTGTATAGGAGCTGGATACCGTGGATAAATATCCCAGGAAACTCTTATTCTGGAAGCACAAGCCATTGAATCGAGTGAGGCGGAGCGACTAACTCTCGTAAACGGCTACCGTCAACGCTGTTGTGCAGACTATCACCCCAAGCAGCCACCAGCTCTTCCTTTGTGTTTGCACATGCACCTTGGACTCGGATCGGAAGGCTGAAATCCCGAAAATCCTTACCAAATGCGGAACCGTTGACAACAATGCGGAGCACTCGGTACTGGATAGACACGAGCTTTTCCATACGCGCCCTCCGTCGCCTCGGGATGGTTGCATTCAGACTTGGAATACCAAGTCCTCCATGTTGTTTACCGGCGTGTATGTAGCTTATCGAGGTGTCCTTTGGTAGAGGTAGCAGCCACAAATAGATTGCTTGATGTAATTTTCGATTTTTTGAGTATGTCTTGGTGGACTTGGCCGACCACGGACGAATATGTTAGCATCGGTATCAGATAGTTCCTTGTGATCCCCATTATTTGATGCGGCTTCAACAGGGCACGCATAACCTTATCAAGCAGTTTGAGCAGCCGTTGCTGGTGACTGTAGACTCCTTTCCCCTTGAAAGCAAAGGGGATGCCCAAACATGTCACAGTGTCTGTCGGACACAAAGGATTGAGGAGCACCTCGGCGAAGCAAAAGGGTTCGACTGAGACCAATGTCGCCTGATGTTTCCCGTCTTTCGGGCGTTTACCTACATACCAGCTCTTCCCAACTCAACCGCAGCAGTTTTATGCTTCTCTTTAAGGTGAGCCTAACTTACTGCACATATGACCCAGCCGTCAGCGAAGGTAAAACCATCCACTAAGGTGTCATGGAACTGGTATCCTAGTTGCAGCATCGACAATCCAAAAACCTCGTCCATTGCCATGATGATCAATATTGGGAAGAGTGGATCTCCTTCCCTCACACCTATGTGGCAGTGGACCTCGGCATTAGGAAAAACTGCTACATTATTCTCATGGGACTGAGCAGTGCATAGAACTAGGGGTGACGGCGCTTCAAATACCCCGGCAGATCTGACAATTGTGTCATGCGAAACCGAATCAAACGCTTTCGCGATATCAACGAACGCCAAGCTGAGGTTAGAAGCATTCGCTGAAGAGTGACGAAGCAGGGCGTGCAACAGAAATGTAGCTTCCAAGCAACCGTCTTGATAAAAATGCAAAATGGAGTGAGTGCACTTGCAATCTACGGCCCCAGCGACCAGCAAGCACCTTATGGAAGCATCGAATAAGAATAGATAACACAGAGATCGGTATCAGTGGGTCCAGTGGAGTCGGGTTTGGGACTTTCGGAACTAGTGTATTAAGAGTAAGTTGAAACACCCAGCGAGGGCGTTGGTATTGAACCGGCGAAGCATCCTCAGCGTGGGCTTGTCCAAACCTGGGGACGAATTGCCCATCAAACGGATCGTACGGCCGACTTCCTCACCTGTGATTGGCTCGAGAAAACTCCAATCAGATGGTAGCCCTGCGCGACCTGGCCGGCTATCCACGTGTTTTTGGAGCAGTCGGCACCTGTTTCCAATTCTGCTATGCGTCCAGAGATAGGCCGCAGTTGCCTTTCTACATATCCTTACACGATCCACCGAGCACAACAGACTCTGCATCTTTCCGTCTCTGGTGATATACGGTCTGGAAGGCGACGTAGTTGGCGGATCTGCTTTCGGTTGGCCGGTACACGACGGGCTAGCTGACGACGGCGTCGGGAGACAGGATTCCACGTGTAAGCAAATGTCTTGGAGGCGTGAAGGTCCAGAAGTGACAGGACTTGCTCCGGTGTCATGATGCCAGACGGCAACCTTCGGGAAAATGCAAGAAGGTCGATGCTAGCGAGCCAACTGTCGGAATGGGATTCCATGAGTGACACGGCGCAGTTCACGGTTTGTTTAAACCAGACGCTATAGTCATCAGCTTCTGACGACTGGGCCGCTGTTTGACCGATGGTTTGGTCAGGGCCGCCAGATGATGATTCGTCCAATTGTGCTTGCCAGTTAAGTACACGTAATCTGGTTTTGTTGCTGATAGCCCGTCGACCAGGAAAATATTACTCCAATCTCACGAACAGTGCGGTTTGTGTCACAAGGCGGTAACGGATTGTTAGCCAGGCGCAAGAGTGATTGTGGCTTTCGTTGGGATCAGCGGACACCGGAATTCTTCACTCGGTCAAGCCTATCTGCATTATGTTGGGTAACGTGTGAGTACCAGGGGCGTTGACTCAGGCTAATCTTCGTCGGAAAAGGCGGGAACAATCAGCGCAGGCCAACTGGGCAACTACGGTCTTGACAACAGTTTCAAGGACGTGAACTCGACGATGGGCTATCAAACCAGCTTTCGATTTGCTGCACTTATCACAGTCCTCATAAGTGAGCCCCACGAGTCTCTCCTATGTACTGGTTGGAACTGGTGCGGAGGCTCAGATGATTCGCCCTGTACATTGCCGGAAGTAACCAGCACATCAAAACCGAACGGGATATTTAGCCCTGTCTGGAGTTGCTGAACTCTCAGCTTACCCAGACTGGTGTCCGGGCTACACAGCCAGCGCCACGAGGAAGTGGTTGAGCGCACAAACTGTCCGTCTACATCATTTGCCAAATCTTTATATGAATTACAGTCTATCTTCTCATCATGAAATTTTCTGACCCCATAGTGGGTAACACCGGCGAAGAGATATCAAAATATCGCTAAGTCCTCTGTTGTTCAAGAATTACTGAGCACTTTTCGTAGTTTCTGGCGCTCTATCTAAGAGTAGAAGTCTTTCTTATTGCGGTGTCTTGTAAGAAAATCAGGATAATAATATAGTGTACATTTCTTGTTGAGGTAAATATTAGTGTATCATTTTATCAACAGAGACCTGACGGAAGTATAAAATAGCTTTTATCGAAATTAGAGACAGTATACTCGGGAGTTGCGCGTTCAATGATCTGCCGCCGATTTACATTCAGCACTTCAAGTTAGAAGAACTATACGTACGTTTATTTGGAACTTTACATCAATCTCACCAACATGTGTAATTTATGACTCAATTGCGTAAATCTGAAAAGGCAATAAACCCACTATTCGTTTGCTATTTTTTCCCTCGCTGTTAATTTTTAACATTGTACTTAATAGCAAAAGATGATAGGAAACGGTCGTGAATTTACCAAGTGTTTAGAACACAGTAAATGGAGAGCAGAATCACTTATGATTCGCAAATTAAAGTCATACACTAAACAAAAGAGAATCTAATGGACTAAGGCAAACATTTACATGTGAAACCCATTTAAAACCCCTCTGTATAGTTTAATTTGTTGGCTAAGTAACATGCACTGTAAAAATGTTTTGTCACAGGCGAGAAATCCAATTTAATGTACAGTCAAACTGGAGGCAATTTCTGACAAGCCTAAGTATCAGAACAGCAAGGTACCGCCAAAGCATTCAACTTCTTCCAACATACGGGATCGCTGTTTGTGTCTTCAAAGAATGGCATTCACATCCTATTGGAGGGCTTGGGTTAAGCGGCACAGTAACCTACCGAGCTGTATCGGCATTTTCCCCTTGCAACATTCCCAGAGACTCTCCCGCAAGGTTGCACAACTGACAAAGACTTGACAAGCGCAGGCTCTTGCCCCTCCCCCCAGGTTGAGGTTGGCACAAGTGTGGCAATCTTCTTAAATTTTTAACTAATTCAGTAGTTCTACATTGATCGTCACCCCATTGTGGTCAGGCTTTTGAGCTAAGGGCTTCGGTTGAGAGCCTTAATTGTTTTCCTGGCTAGACTTGGACGCCCTGTCAGTAACTAAGCCTACATACAACCACGAATTTCACAGAAGAATGCACCTTGATGCCGCATCGGCCGTCGCATGATTATATCATCTGGGTAAGCGAAAACATGCGACTGCTAGCTGCCCCACTGTTCTGTTGTCGCTTAACTCCCCTCCTATCTGGCCTGATGATCACCCTTCTGTAGATCTCAACCTCAGGTACGTCACTTAGGCACCTGAGGGATTGACACATTGCACGGCATCTCTCTCCACGCAAGCTCTTCAGATTTTCTGTTTTTGATGAAATCTTTGCCGTGCAGACTCTTAGGCAAACCGCAGCAAGTTTTTCTTTCACATGTTCTAGATTATCTACCGGCTGAGATCTGATGCGCCTCAGAAACTTACGCACAGCTAAGCACAGTTACTTACTTCACGGTACCCTTTCTAGCTTGACACTGTGGACTACAAAATGCAGCTGCTGCTGTGGGCTGCGTTGGTAATCTGTCTCATGATTTTGTGAAAACTACTAGCCAGCGTGTATAACGGGTGTATTGCTGCTAATAATAATTACGGCGCTTCTTGCAAGCACAAGGCTTGACAACTGTTTGTCGTTCTTCACTAATGGTCAATAATTTACGTTGCGGAACCAACTAGTTATCTGGTTACCACGTGCAACAATCCAATACGCTAATGCGTGGTCTTCGGCTGTGTTGTTGAAAAACGATCCGTACGACTCGTCAAAGAGTGCTGCATGACCAACTTCTATACGCTGACCAAGTTGTTCCACTAGAAAAGAAAAGTATCCTGGACTAAGCTTTTAGACCAAGAACACTATTCTGACCTTGGCCAATAAAATACCGTTACCAACCAAGGGTTGATTGCAAGTCAAGATAGAAGATGGGAGTAGTACGGGAATTCTGAAGCTTCGATTATAGATTTCATCGTGTGAAACCAGGTCGCGCTGGCCTCTATACCCAGGAACTAGGGCACGGCCTTCTCATACGTGTGTGGAACAGTACGAAATGTTCAATGCCAAAATTCCAAAAGAAATTTAAAGAAGAGAGTCAACTAAATAGTGCGTTAACAGACGGTCTCTAATCACAATTTCGGGCTTATCTTCACTCATGCTGAACTGGTGCTCAAGCGCGAAACATTGGATTGATGGAATTCCGGAGCTACTCCTAACTGGCGAGCCCGAACTGAGCAACACCTGTGATGAACCGTCCACCCTATTAACAATGGCTCATCAGGAGAACCACTAAGAAATCTGGCCAAAACGGAGATAAACTTTGTGCGGCACATTTAACTGAAGATCATACACGAGAAATTCACTTGGATATCCCGATAAAGCCATATTGACACTCCGTGCTTATCGTCATAGTAGAGGCTCTTTTCCGGCGGTCGTATAACAGCTACTGATATCCTATAAGCAGCTGGACATTTCTAATCTTCTGTCACACTGTTGTCTACATGTGTTGCAACCTGCCGGAGATTGCTGTACGGTTATTGATAATTATTGAGAGTCTCGAATTCCATCGTGCTCATAACTCCCTGGAAAATCTTTGGGATTTATATCACCTAGAACGTTCGCCACAAAACCCTTCATCGAAATTATGTCGAACAAGACCAGTCATAAGCGAAATGTACTCATTTGCATACCAATTTGGTTATGGTGGGAGACTCACCAGGAACCCAGCTGAATTTCCCCATTATGATGTTTTTAAGCAACTGAATGTGCTGCATCTGTTCACCTCATGTTTCAGTCGGCACGATATTAGTGATATCGCAATACATTGTATAGATGTAATACACTACTCATAAGGTTGCCGAAAACTCTTTGACAGTCATAACATCATCGTTGGAAAACTTCAGGAATGAGGCAAGAAAAATCTTCACGAGGCCTTAACAAGACGCTTTTAATGCCAATTATAATAGGTAGCGAATGGAAGACAGCAATTTACCTAAATGGTGTAATATATAGGTCATAAGGACTATTTCAGCGCATACCCCAGGAAGACAGTCTACATTTTGAAAATAACGTTGCAAAGGATTGTCAGCAGAAGACGTGATAGAAAAGATGCCCAACCGCCTAAGCATAACAGTGAAGGAGAGCACGCATTTGGATTTGGATTTGAATAGTCTGAATTTGATGCTGATTTTGTGCCTACAGAATGGTTATGGGCGCCGTCTTTACATCAATCATTTCTAGACAAATAATTGGGACTAATATTTACACAGGCTAAATTGTTGATAGGTTTTATCTGTCCTGATAAGTTTCACATTCACAATTGGGGGGGGGTTAATTTTGAGTTTTGTCTGAGCACGCAGCAGGTGCTAATTTTTACTGACGTGCCTGCATTTCCACCAGAGTAATTGAACTTAAATATTGCACCTCAAATGCAGTACAACAACCTTTAACTTGAGCCTACTTGGGCAACAAGGTGAGCTTGATTCTCATACGCTCAAATGTCTCACAAAACGTTGGTGGTGTCACGTTAGCCGAACGATACGTGACTGAAAACAGAATCATAGTGATATCCAATTCCTTGGGAAACTGTGACAGATAATAACAACCGCATTTCCGTGGTCTTATGCTCTATCTAACAAAACATTCTTCCACGCTTCGAATACATAATTATACGACCAAGAAAGTAATTAATCGCACTTTTGAAGTTATTTGCTTTCACAGTGTATGCTGACGACGTGATTGCATTTTGCTCTCCTGCGTTCTACCTTGTTTGCAATGTGCCCGATCTGTTCATTTTTCTGAGTTGCGAAATTCACAAACTTCTTTCCGGAACCTTTTAACAGAGTTAAAGTAAGAAGCTTATAGAGAAGATACTTGCGAAAGCCAATCGGTTTCACCACTGTGTGATACTTTGGTTGGGGAAGAATATCAATAGACGTTTAAATCAGCATGCATCCATTTGATTGGCCTGTGTTCAAGGTCTAGTGGTTCCATAACAACTCACTTGTCAACTGAATTAGGGATTACATGGTAAGATGTTTAATCTTATCTCGTTCTCGTATTCTTCTTCATTAGGTATATGGAACTCCTTTAAAGTTCTGGCAACTCCGTGAAAACAGTAACAAAAACTTAAATTTTAGTGCAATGTATCGAACATGGCCAATTCAAACAGAAATTGCCATGAACATCTGCATATCAGTGGGTGCTATTTTAGTGCTGTCAGACAGACTAAAATTATGTTCCCGCACGATGCAAATAGCTTGATTCCAAAGCGTTTATCGATCAGAATCGAACGTCATGACCCACCTCCGTGTTTTATCGCCGAAATCCTTAAGCGGTACTGTCAAGTGCAATGAGATTCTCCGGATAAAACCTGTGAGGTTTCAGACAATACGATGAGGAAGAGTAACATGCCAAAGGCTGAGAGAAGCAGACCAACAGAAAGAAGTAGTTTAGGATCAAACATCGTTCAATTTACTAAAACGCTATATCGTTTCCCACTATACACAAAGTCTCGGGACTACAACACAGGTGAGCTCAAAAAATACACGACTGAATCATTTCCCCTGCCCATGACAGATTTTCACGTCAACGTGCAACTTAACAACAGAACACTGCTATTCGATCCTTGAAAGCACTAGCTTTTGTAACAGTAAGGGACGCGTCCAAGTAATGCCCGTGAATATTGATTGTTTACTGTTCGTTTCAACAATTGTAACTGTGGGATTCATCAGATTTTAAATAAGAGCCAGATGTGAGCATCCCCGTTCCGTGCTCGCAATTCATTTGATACATCCCCTGTTCATTGAGCCTTCTAACTTCTAGACTAAAACGCAATAAGGATAAAAAACACTGCCCTCTACAGCTATAACGAATGCTCTTCGGGAAACTCTCAAAAGTATACTGCTTTTCTTGAAGACCTTTTCAGTTTTTTCCTCTATGTGCCGACGACACCCGTATTTTTTATTCGTGCCACCGCTAATAGTGTGAGCCGCCGTTGAAAAGTTAGGGTAGCAGTAGAGAGAGAGTGATTCTATTGCTGGTGTCTTGGTCAGAAATGATCGACTTTGACGCATTGTTGGGATTAGGGAACAAGAAAGTCCAAAATGTGGATCGCTGAAGCCCTAGAACTGTGACTGCTGTAAGGAGCTGGAGAGCTGGATATGGATGGCTGTTTGCGACAAGCGAGAACGAGGTGGAGATCGTCTAGGAAAGACCATGGACATCAACAAAATAATCCCCTTTTGAGCTGTACATCCGTTGTTATTTTGGGCCACATCCGCACTCTGAGAGATCAGTACACTATTCCTAATTAATGTACACAAGTCTTACCCCACAGACAAGCACAAGTCCGTGCAGGTATTTGAGGCGCTATCTGACTTTGTGATACATACACTTAAGACTAACTCCCTTGTTTCAGCGCTATTTACCTTCACTAGTGCTCCGGTCAGTTCATTTAACTACGGCTACCAAGATCCTTCGCGACTTGCCTCAGAAATACACTTTTTGGTGCTGTCCAAAGGTACGACAATTGGGTTAACACCACTATTGGGAATAACTTATTTCTGCTGGTTACACTAGAGACTGAGCAAGGACAAGCCCAAAGCGTGAGTGACTTCGCTTTTGAACAAGTATTAGTCCCGAACGTTGTACCTCCAGAATGGTTGACCTTATGGGAATTTTCATAACACCACGTTCAACCAAAATCGCCACGAAAATTTGCTTGCTAATATCATGTAATGTAATGTCGGTTTCCACTTGTCCTTAAAAACCGACGATTATGCTGTTAAGCCGTCTATTTCTAAACTGAGCTCGTGGAGTCTTCCACTTTGTGTACCAACTCCTTGCTCACAGTGGGCTCGGATCAGTAAATAAGCAATCCCGAAATCGCCTACATCGTATCACTGCTCGAAGGAGCGTGACATATGACTGATGGTTCTGTTTCACTTTACAAAGGGTCTTGCAAATGGTCTTTGGCGGAAAAGTGCAGTTTGGACTGATTGGGACATTGGCCTGGTATGAAACCATCCGTCGAAATATTAGTTGGACTTGCTTCAGTATGTACCATGAACCGTACGACTACACGCGTGTTTGGCACCATTGATCGAGGTGCACTGCTATGGCTGTATGCAGAAAATGGAAGTAAACAGTATCGTGACCCTGGAAATCAATCGAGAAAGGCCTTCGGTTTGGTCCTAGATACTCGCTTTTTAATTAAGCAAAATCACTGCTTTTTATTGGTATAGAAACAGTCGTCCTGGAAACCGTTTCTATCCTTGCATTAGCTGTCCGAAGTTACCCGATTGTGAGCGATTCAGCGGTTCATGGCTTGTGTCAGGCGGCTGTTTTTGTTTGGGGTGCTTTGATTATTTATTTGCAATGATAACTAAAGCAAATGATGTTCATTGACTAAAAGGCTCTGGCTTACGTTGCTCTTCACTTGTGCACTGGAAAATACTGAGATGATTGATCGGCAGGCTGTGAACCAGATTTGGACCGAGCTACATTGTAACGTTGCCTCCTACCCTTCCAAACAGGATCTGCTTGGTTTCATAGGGGTTTGGTAAATAACCGGTGGATCTGCCTAGGTTGTTCCAGAACTGTTTCGCCGGCCTAGGTGACCGAAAGTCCCTATTTTACTCACTCATACTGAAGATATTTTCTGCTTCACGTCATCTTGTAATAAGGTTGTAAACATCATGTGTTATCTCTCAGTTGCTGTACTGCTTCCCTTTTGACAGTACTACTTTCCATTCTCGTTGACAGTGCTTTGGCAATTAATCGCCGGCTTTCGACTCTACCTCGACTCTACCTACTCACATACGTAATGATGAAGTAGTAGTCAGCTTTGAAGTGAAAGCTTTTCATACTAGTGTGTCAATTACCGACTTTTTATCATTTCCGTCCTCTATTTTGTGCGCGATATATATAACACATAGAACAACCTCATCCCTGTCGGTATTATTACTGGAGTCGAACTATGTTTAACCATCACTTGTCTCACACTTCAAAACGTACCCGATAGATGAGATGACGGTGTCACATATAGTGGCCAATCGCTCTTTACACCATATTGGAACTAAGGCCCTACTTTACTTCATCCATCCATCACACACCTAGCTGGGATACTTAAACG
This sequence comes from Opisthorchis felineus, assembly GCA_004794785.1. Taxonomy (NCBI): domain Eukaryota; kingdom Metazoa; phylum Platyhelminthes; class Trematoda; order Opisthorchiida; family Opisthorchiidae; genus Opisthorchis; species Opisthorchis felineus. Next base: position 154,401 of record SJOL01003934.1, on the reverse strand, counting down.
ACGATCATATGAGCCACCAAACAACAAGCCTTCCTAAGCTGCTGAGATAAACACTGCAGTAGTATACACTTCACTAAGGAAACTGAGAGCAAACAAAGAACCATAAGTTTCCTGGACTGCTAACCATCTGTCAGCGTCACCGTAACTTCTCGTTGGTCATTCACAGGAAAACCACACATTCAGGCAAGTACCTGCATTACCAGTCCCCGCACCCAAACTACGTCAAACGGTTGTTGAATCTTTGGTGAATGGTGTCAAGAGGCTATTCTCGGATGAGTCCGTACGAACATATCAACTAAAACGACTCAGTAGGGTATTTTTTTCAAAATAACTACCCCGTAGGACTCATTAGCCAACACGTGAGGGGAACCTTATCCAAAACAGTGGGACAGGGAGACGAAAACCCGGTGATCATCGTGCGAATAAAAATGACAGTTCCGACGCCATTCAAAAGATACTTCGGGTTTATGATATTGAAAAAATTGCTGAGAATTAATAAGACCTTACAACGACACCTTGTGAGTGTTAAGAACTTTGTTGAAAATAAGAATATAGGCACCAAGTAACTCCATGTGAGCACAAACGACACACGCGTCTTTCTCCAAGAAATCCCATTGGGTTTAAAAAACTTGAGCGCGGCCCAAACATTACACTACACGCACTTGAGGTAAATCAACTTCCATGGCAACTTCAGTCAGGGTTCAAGTCACTTGCCCAACCGAACTGCGTCAGCCCTAGTGATGGAGCTACCAACCCGTCCTACTGGTTCGGAATTACTCAATAGACATAGTAGCGGGAGGTCAACTAGGAATCCCAAGAATGACGCATCACAGCCAACACAACAGCAAACGGAGGTTAATTCCAGCCAAAGTGCATGCACAACCACGCGTACACTCACGCAGGGCTAACACACCTACACATGCTGGTCGCGTCTGACTGCCAACTGATCTCAGGAAGACGCCAATCAGAAGACATGATCGCGGACTTAAATAAAACTGCACTGAGCTCTCATTCAGTTAATTGCAATTAATTGCAGTTAATTGCGAATGAGTGTATTTGTCGAAATGGAAGTGTATTTTCGTATTGATTCAGTTGCTTCTGTGATAAGGTTAGCATCCAGATCAACGGTTTGTGGGGGAATAACTGTGACCCCAGCTGGACGACCAAATCACATACACCAGATATACTTTTCAACCTGAGTGAAAAAAAATGCTGTCTCCTGGACAGCAGTTCTCGTAGGAGGCTATCTAGTTCTTGAAGTACCAAAAGTCAGGACTGAGCGTTTCTGCGCTCAGTAACACGACTGTAAGTCTAACTCACAGTTGTTATACCGTCACTCTTCGTGCCGCATCCGCCAACGACCATTTTAAGATGTTTTTCGTGTGCTGTAAAGAAGTGTAACTCTTCGGATTGATGTACACTATAGGACTGCTTTTGTATCTTTCAAAAACGGCATTTTTGCTCACGTACCTCAACTGCGGTTGAGGATTACGAGGTTGCCACTGACTCTCCGCTGCTGCCTCCAAATAAGTTAAACATTCAGACATACATTGTAGAGGAACATGTGTCCTTAGAGCATTCGAAGCCTCACAATCGTAGTAGCATGTCATATTTGTTGAATCATCCTTCAAAAGAGTTTAAACAACTGCTTTAACAACCCAGCGCAAAAGAAGCAGAACGTTGCGGAGAATCGTGTCCTAGACCTGACTCATGGGTTTCCATTACCCTCAGTTAATGGAGACAGATTTGAACACCATTGTGTATAACAGCTCTCTTGCGACCGCGGGGACAATTATGTGGGCAGAACAGATGGGTGACTCAATGCGAGAAGGAAGGGCGCATTCCTTCTTGGGTTCAGAAGCAAATAAAAGACCAAAACCCGGGCCCCTCACCTGAATACAAGCTAAACAGTTAGTGGTTGGCAAACTACAACTGACCACTGATAATCAGGTTTATGTTCACTATTTGGCTCATTCTCCACATCGCAGGTGTTTTTAGACTCGCTGAGATCACTACAATCAATCCGTCTGGTCCTTCACTTTGGGGTTTTGGAAAAGTTTTCTTCATTGACCTACCAATTTTTGACCACTTGATTAACCCTCTTTTGTGGGGACAACGGAAACTTTGTCTCCTTATTGTTAATAGTGTGGTAATGCTGAACCAGTGTGAAACACCTTTTTCTGTCCATTAACCATGTGGCTTGAAGTGATGAAGCAGTATAACTTCTCAGACCAAGTGATACACCTATCTGAGGATGCAATACTTGTTAACGAGAGACTCACTGAATCTTCCGCTTATCGTCTTCTCCAAAGTGTGCTGCGTTTGGGCCACTTCAATTGGCAGATGAGGCGGTTCCGCAATTAACCGCTTTGGTCATGGTCTGCCCTCAACTGGAATACTAGGCGCACAGCATACTATGATCCAGCTAATGGTCACTGAACAAAGTTTCGCTTAGGCACATTGTTGTTTTCCCAGTTGACACAATGTGCTTGACCGTGTCAATCCTGTCGTTCATTATAGTTGTATTTATTGAGGCGCTATCGCTAGTGCGTCCCACAGTGAACAAACAGAGTTGCATCTTGTGGCGGCTTAGTTAAGTAATTTACTGTTGAGCAAATGAGCCGTCTTCAGCTCAGACAGGGATTTAAATGAGAGAATCATTGAGACGGGAGGGTTTCAACCTAACTTCCACTTTGCCGACAATGTGTAGTGATACAGACTGATATTTTGATTTAGCGCGTCGAACCCACCAAACCTTCTTTATTTCCGGTGAACGGCACATTGGTAGCTGAAACTGAGCCAAGGTGAATATAACCTACATATTTGACAGTTGGTTAACTTTACGTATGTACCATTGGTCTATGTATTGACTGACCTACAGCTCGTGCTGACTGTCGTCGGTTAGCAGCTGTACAACAGTAGCCCAATCCAAAAGCAGGACACTGTTATTCACCATTTCTCGTGTGCATTAATACCCCTTGTCGGTAAGGCTTGCAGCATTTTCATAGTAACGATTTTTACGTCACCTAACTTCTCCTGGATTTTCTCTGTTCCCTAGGACGTCCATGGATAACGTACCAAGACAATGTACTAGGAGGCAGCATGCCAGTTTTCTTTCGGCGATTTGTTTGTAGGTAATATTCGCGATATAGCCAAAACTTTACGAGAGGGAAATAAAAACCTATCCTTTCTGGAAGGGAAATTCGCAGCTACTCCGTCAAGTGTAAATTGACAGAAACTGATAAATCTGGGACAGTGTGTAACGCAGTGGGAATCAATAGGAAGAAGAAAGGAGAGGGTAGAGGCGAGCAGAAGTCATGAGTCACTCCACCTCTATCTAGCTGCCGCAGCTGAGGCTACTCTACTCACACTCTGAATTTGGATAACAAGCATAATTGCGCAACAATAACAAATTTCAAATTATGGAAAACCTTCAAGTATAACATTTTCTATTAGATCTACCTCTCTTGAGCGGCCACTCCGCTAGAGGAGTTTAAATGACTACAAAATAGATGCCGCCTTTTTAGATCAGTTTAGAACTTCTACGTTGCAGATGGGACAACCTTATGCACACTTGTGAAGCTGCTTTTGTAATCGTTTAGCTTCGATGTCTGATACAATCCGTCATCCCACACACGCAAACCAGACTCTGACTTCACTCAAAGGACGAAGTCCCAATTAAAAATTTTCCAATCACGTCACACTATCAACAGTCTTTGCGTAGCTCAGAGGATGACTAATTTTACAAGATGAGTGAAACTTCCATGTGAGAATTCCTCACTTGAGGGGCAGGTTGACACGTGATCATGTGATGCGGTTGAGAGGTTGCGGGTTCGAAATCCCTTACTGCAGTTTCGTGAGATGTGCCCTGCTGCTGATTCTCAATAAGGATAAACAGCTGTAGAGTGTCTCTGAGTCTTTCAGCATAGACTGGTTTTACTTACAGGACGAAATCTCGATTGAAAATTCAAAAATCCCCTCACATTACCAACGGTCAATTCAGTCTCCGCAACCTTCGGTGGTAGAATACGGTAGCATTCAACAAACCGATTCTTTGACTCACTGTGTTAAAAGCACCACCAGTCTTGTATGCAACATTTACTTGCCAAATCGGTCAGGCGAATTGCATCCTAACAGCACACCCAGCCTGTTGACCAAAGAGCAGTGGTTGAGATACCGGCGCAAAACCACTTAATACAAATCCACTGTGTTAATTTTGCTACAGCTGAAGAATGACACTAGCGTATGCGCGGTAACAACAACCTGGATAGCCCAATTCAAATGAACAAACAATTTGATTGTATTATTCGCTCAGATAATGGATCAAAGGACCAAACCGAGGGCATTTAATTAACCTATGGGCTCAAGAACACCAGCCATTAACATGGAGGGAACACGACGATGCAACCAACCAGTGAAACACTAGAAGACCTGACAATAACCTAGTTCGAATCGAGAATTGGCCAATCGAAACGGAGAGAAGTCTTCTACTAAAAATCATGAACTGGCCAACGACTCACGCGGAAGCTGTATTGCAGTTAGCCGAGCAAGCCGAGGTGTGGCAGACACTCTTCAAAAGCCATTCAAAAGCACGCAGGTCAGAAGGACGTACCCAACCAGCTCCAAACAATTCAAATTTTTTCAAAAAGCCTCACTTAGCTACATGTAATCCCTTTAAGAGAAGAAATATGGCCATATAACTCCGATTCCCTCGGAAATCCAAACATTCCTAGAGCGCAGCTCAGCCAGTGAACACAACGTTTTCGACGGATTCGTTGGCTAGCTCTTACAATCGGAAAATTTGGAAAGACCAAGTCGGCCGAGTACTGCTATACCGAGCTAGAGGAAGCAGGCAAAGGTTTATGGAGCCGACTGCAACCAGACATATGGCGGGCTGGCATCCGTTTCGAATTGGCTTGTCACATTGGCCTGGAGCTCGCTCACAATGAGCAATGCCGCATTCGGTCAGGGCTGAGCCACATGTACATTCACTTTAGGTATACTTTTGCTTAAAAGCAAAATTTCTTTTCTTATTTTTCATATCTCTAGCGCGCTACCTTAATAGCAAGACAGTTAAGTGAGAAACAATAATAATATATCGGACCGACATGACTGTTACAAAAACTCCCGTCTTTTCTGATTCATTGCAAGTGTTTCCTGTGGTTTATTATTATGTATGGTTGCACCCCGTGGGCTTCTGTTATTGCCATCTAGCTGCTGCTGTTTTCAGGCTTTTCATTTTTGGGGACAAGTGGCTGAATGTTGTGAAAACATTAATTTGCTCACACACACGCCAATTCTCACCTAAACGAAAAACTGTTATCAAGGGGAAGGTAAAACTCGTACTGCGCACAATCCAGTCGATATCAGGGTAGTCACAGTTGCCCAACACAAAGCGGACACTGTAATACTAGCCCTACATCTCTGTATTTATGAAAGCAATGAATACGCCTTCCGTTGAAGAGTGGCTGTTTGAAAAAGACCAGTTAAGAGCAGCCGCTAGGTATTCTAATGTATGCAAATCTATTATTTCGTTCGAGTGGAAACTGGGGTGGTGACATTGTGTGAGGCATTGTGTCTGAATAACTACTGTCTAACACGATAGGTTCCTCTCTGTTTGATATCCCTTTTCGATATCGGTCTCTCCGAGCCTGCTGTTAAGTAAAACAGCATCTCAGTTGAACCACAACAAAAAGGCCACAATGCAAAGCTTAAAAATTGAATCTGCTGACCGCAACCCTGCGCTTCAGGTCAGTTTTTCAGTATTTCACTGCTTCCTTTATTTAATTCGGTCCCTGTTTTTTGTTACCTGAACTTCCGAATATATCACATTGTCATACGGGCTACGGAATAGCTGACATTGCCTTTAGGAGGACTGGGAGTTTTAAATCGATATTTCGTCCCGTAAGTAAAACCAGTCTATGCTGAAAAGCCGAGAAGCACTTAACAGCTGTTTTATCCATATTGCACATCTACGAAAGTACAGTAAGGGATTTCGAACCCGCAACCTCCCGGCTAGTAGTCTGAGCAATTAACCCTTCGACCACGAGCGGCTCATCAGCGGTGTGATGAACTAGCAGTTAGGCGGAATATAGCTCCACTCATCCTTCAGTCGCTGAAACCACGTCACATGGTCACGTTTTGACTGGCTCCTCAGGTGATGACCACTCACAAAACTGTTATGTCCTGTGGGGAAAGCCAGTCTGTGTGTAATTATGCGTGTCCATTCTCTTGGAAAAGTAGCCTCCTAGCCATTTATTTATCATCTATTAGCAGGCCGTTCTAACTGGATAAAGGATCTAATATTGCGATAATACACTCATCAAAGAACGATAGGTGAAAGTTTAGGTTGAATACCACAGCAAAGAACAACACCCTCATTAGAAAAATATCTGGTACATCAACTGTTCACGTTTTTCGCCTTTTGGCTTAAAAACACGGCATAGTTGAAACATCTTTCTATAGGGCGAGAAACGCTTGCCCCTCCGATGAACTGCTCAAAAAGAGTTTAAAGCGGAGGAAGCCACTGAGAAGTTTGCTGAAAACTCTTCGATAGCCCACTGTCCGCTTCGCTGTTCTAAGAACTCATCAGGTTGGCACAAGGTTCCTGAAACAAACTTCATCAGAGAATGGCTATTCGGAACGTTCTTTCCGGAAACAGCCTATATAGTACTACAGCAGACCCGTTTGCTACTGCCAAATAGAAAGAAGTCATCTTGATACCACCATTTAAGGGGGATCACCTGTTCGCAAGGACTAAGCAGAAACTAACATCCACTCTTGATTGCAATTTCCTGGTCACACAATTAAATCTAAGTCAGTCAGACTTGGCCTCCGACTCCAAACCAGCCAACATTGAGGAGACAAACTCGCTGCAGCCCTTGCCCTCCAGTGGTTCATCTGCGACTGTACTGGCACTTACATCGGCAGGACAAACTGTTACAAAGAACGACAGAAAGCACTCCAAAATATCTGGTGCGCTGCATGAGAAACAGGCAGCCAGTGCTCAGTCTGCAATCCGAAACCCATCTTCATCTTTTTCAAGACACCTTCTAGCCATAGGTCGTTCCGTTAACTCCAGACATTTATTTGCTGTTCCGGTACGCATTTAAACACCCCGGATGCCGGCATTTGGCGGAATAAGACTGATTAAACTAAGACAACAGGTTCAAGAGACTCAAAATTTATTGATTCGGAACATCTGTCTACCTGGGCAAAAACTTTCGACTGCCTCCTTTTCCTCTGAATGTCTTCACTCGTTTTCCCAATTTCAGTTGCCATGTCGTTAACATAAATGTATGTTTTACGTGTACGGCTGACACTATTAAAAGAAACACTCGTGAATCCTTTTAATGCATTCTTCCAAGTCCTGAGTGTTGGTAGGTGTGTGCAATGCGTCTTCATCATCCAACTCTCCAGGTTGCACGAAGAATTATCGCTTGTCTATAGAGTCTCATCTGGAAAGCATTGCAAGTTTAAAAATCTTGAAATCGTCCACAACATTCTCGAAGATGGTCATAAAGGTGATTGAAGTGTGGCCGAAGTTCAGTCCAAATATTTTACTTTTGAAGAGCTCCTCGTACTTATTTCAGTAGTGTAGATTTTGAATGCTCTACGTCCTGTCCGCATTACTCACTATCCCAACATGTTGAAAGGTGAGTGAACATTAAAGTTTCTTAACGGCACACGGAGAATAGCGAAAGAGCGGTTAGATCACGGGATGGATGGAGGACCGATGGAAAGACAGTTGTTGGTTAAACAGTAGAAAAGTCACCTCCGCAAAACCCGGCGCCTAATGTTCCAAACTATATATTTAAACGGTAAGCCAAACTGTCAAACAAATACTAATTCTCCCCACCGAATCCTGATATCACGACCAAGTTAAAGTCATCTTCTTCATCACGGACTTTAAATGTGAATACCTTCCTGGGTGCGCATTTGACAGATTTAGTTGGGTAATGTAACTTTGCCTATCTGTAGAAAAATGACCACCAAAATCTCCGAACAAAGACCAGGTGCCCTTGTACCTTGAAGCTTGAACGATAAGCTCTAAACACTGTTAGATGTCTGTTTGAACAGCTCAGTACATTGAGTTCACATTATTATTCTTTACAAATATTACTTCATAAACAAAATAAATTCCCGCCGGCTTAGCTGTGTCATCAACTCTTGGCAATTCGTCTTAGAACAAATAAAGTTCACACTATATTTTGTCACACGATCATCTCAGAAAAGAGATCACTAACGAAGAAGCCCTTGAAATGAGCATTCGCTTTTTTACTCACTATATGCTTCGGATGCACTTTTCACTTTGAAGGCACACTTTGAATACTGCACAAAGGCCGCCTCATGTTTCAGTTCGTACGATACTCGAGATATCGCAGTATATTTTCACAAAGGAAACTACTCACAGGGTTGCTGAAAACTTTCATAAAAAAGAGATTCAGTTGAGTCTCCCGTGAGAACCAAATTGATTTGCAAATGAGTGTATTTGTTGAAATCAGTCCAATTCGGGTTCAAGTAGAACACAAGGTTGACGGAAACTCGGGGACTGGGAATACCTGATGAGGCCCAAGAAGAGTGAAACTGGTCGTGGGCTGTCGAAGAGTTTTCAGCAACCTTGCGAGTAGTTTCCTTTATGCAATTAGGTAGGTTTTGGATGCTGAGGGATCTGCACAGCCATACACACTTTTGAGAAGCTGACCCAATGATGTGATTTTAGTTGGATGTCATGACTATAATATCGGTGTCTGGAGAGTAGATTTTTCAGGAACCATATTTTTTCCTGTCACTTTTAGTAAGCCGCAAAAGGCTTCGATTTTCGAACTCTCCTTGATACTTTTTTTATCACGTGGCGCGAAAAATTTTTGGGAGAATAAATGTCCCATGCGAGGCCCTCGCGGCTAATCCACAGGCTTTGACAAGCGATTGGTGTTTCATACACCAGCTAATTTGACACATCTAATCTGTCTACCTAAAATAGCTATCCGGGACGCGTTAGATTGGTCGAAAAATTGCTACATTTCTTTCCTGCTCACAGGTTGGACCAAGTGAATTGGGGTGGTGATGGTCGGCTTTTTGCTGGTCTGGCACCAAGTTGCTGGTAGTGTTTGTAAACACACTCAGGTAGATGTCTGGTAGTCTTAGCTTGAATGGTAGACACAGATAATTTTTGGTTCTACACGGTAAATAGCTTTGCTAGTAACAGTTACTGAGTATATGTGAAGTTATTCGTTGTGAATACATACGTCAGAGAAAGGGGCTAGCACATAACCAATAGTATCTTTGAAGCTATGCAAACAGCAATGTTTTGTTTTGTTCCTGGGATCACGTGGAGTTACTGACGATGATGTTCGAGCCGCAGCCGCCAAACACCCACTACTGCAACGGACGTTGAAGTACCTTAATGAAAGTGGTCTATTCAATTCTTCTTGTCAGTTTTAGTGAACAGTAGGCTCAGGAAGATTAACTCTGCAATGACGAGTAGTAACGGGTGTATGACGCTGTCTAGTTGGTTGGTAGTCACAAGACAAATTTTCGAAACCGGTGGTCGTGTGTCGAAATACTGGTGTAACGGTGGGTACTACTGATGAGGCATGCGAGTAGTATGTGTGTTCTCGTAACTTCGCATTGATCTAATGGAAGGTGGGATTTATTACAGAATTTGTGGAACTACTTTACAGTTTTTGCTTACAGTTGTGCGATAGTCAATGAATATCCAGGAGAGTTCAAGAAGATGCGTTCGAGAAGAAGACGGATATTCCGTTTTTAAAAACAACATGCAAATGAAAGTTTAACCTTCCTGTCCAATAGTCTGTAACCGTTTAGTTGGCGTTTCCCAATAAACAGCTCCGCAGCGAAGGGTTTCACTCCTTACACTGGTAGCTCGGGTGAGTATAATGGCAGTTGATCAGGTGGGTGTTGTCAGTCGACTTGCAAACGTTTCCATGCTATATGAGGAGATATCATCGGTGCGCAGTTGGATGGGTAGGTAGTGCAACCAAACAACTAATCTCGGGAAGAGCAGACGGCAACACAGCCCTAATTGAGAGGAGGCTAATCAAAACAAACGTAGAATCCATTAAAAAATATAAGACATTTTGATAACCAATTTGCTCGAACCAATCGACCACATCGCAAAAAAAAGACCCCAAACGGACCAATAAATTCGCAAACACGCTGTCGCTCAATTAGCCAAGTTAAGAGAAAACAGATAATCTGCAAATGCTATATAAACGCACACAGACAAGGAGGATGTACCCACCCAACTTCGCACTGATGCTGTTGCCTCGTATGGTGGCAAGACATTTGCGAGTCATTTGCCGAGCTCCGCGAACAGATTAACAGCCAATAAAGTTCCGAAACATGTGCACGGTAGGTATCAATGAATTATCCAAGTGAATACTGCTGCCCGTAACTACGCATAAGAAAAATTCCTGGACCAAGATGTAGCACAACTTGTTTGCAGTTGCCATCACCGTGCTATGGCTTAGATACACAACCAAGATTAGCTTCTCAACGCACCTACCGGGCCTGGTGGCGGCATTGAGTACCTACTGAGCCTCATCATCATCATCATCATCATCATAAGTGACTACATGACATCAGCGTTCAACAATGACGCTTCACTGCCGTAAAACCGTGATTTATTTGAAAGCCCTATTGTGAAGAAAAAGGTGTAATTGGAGAGAGGAGGAATATAATGCTAGCCTACCACAATCAATTTGAGGTGCCTACACATCCAGACGCTAATTCAGGTAACCTGAATAGAACGTGACAACAAAATGCAACTTAAATCGATTAGCAACCGTAACCTGCAGCGTCTCCAACCAGGCGCACTGGAGATCACGCGGTCCCCATCCTGGAAGGCGAGTAGCACCGACAGCACCCAGACTTTTCGCAATCTCTTTCATACCCTCTGTCAGGTCAAAGGTTGGCCACCTATCTGCCTTCGCCACTCTGAATTGGGCACAGAAAACAGCACTCTCTTCAGCAAACGATGGTTCGGCATACGCAATACATGGCGTAACTAACGTAGCTTCTGGTGCTGGACACATTCTTCAATGGAAGTTCCCGTTGCACAACCGAAAACTCGCTTTCTAATTGCCTCGTTACGAGATCGCCGACACCAACCCACACGAGCTATGGTCCCGAGACAACGATTATCGAACACATGAAGACGCTTCAGTTCCGCTGATGGAACAGGCCAAGTCTCACGGCCATACAACAAAACAGCCCGCACTGTAGCCTGATACATACGTTTCTTGAGACACACTGCTTGGGATACACCGCTTTGAAGCCATAGCTGTTTCAAATTAGCCAACTCGACCCAAACCTTGCAGAATAGCGCATTGACCTCATCTGTCACACTACAATCAGAACTAATACAACTTTCAAGATACAAAGAACGCTCCATCACTTCGGGTGACTCTCCCTGGAATGTAAGTGACCGAATGTCCAGGACCATGACCATACACTGAACCATCGATTGAACACTAATGAGAAATATGTCCCATGAGCACAATCTCAAGTACTCCCTTAATGCCTTTGCTATTTGATTCTCCATATACACAAGTCAGTAACTTCGGTCCGCTGTTTACTGCATCTCAATTTTCGGAGTTTTGCGAAAGTCCTGCCACCCAGCACATCGAATTCCAGTATTTTACCCTCACTCGGTAATGTTCTTCAAAGCTGGCGCCTCTGTTGGATCTGTTGCTATATCTGTCCATACATTCAACCCTCTAATGCAATTGGTGGTGAACCTAAGATGGGCCTAGTTAAAGTGAGCCTGTGGATGGCAACAAAACTACCAGACCTCCATTTTGCATAACTCTAATTCACAATTCAAAAGAATCACCTGCTGTCCTTGAATCAAACAGGGAGTAACAAGCCAAAAGTCGATATCGGACCTCTGGCGTTCAGACGATGGGTATCAGTCGGTTTGCGGAAAAACGGAGAAGGGCTTATGGACAGCACAGAATCGTTGGTGTGCGCGATTTAAAGTGAGGGAAGAGATCACTTATTTTTGGCCTCAAATCGATTGTTTGCCCTTCTAGACATATGCCCGTATTACCGCATGCCAGCAATCACTTGCTTCATGTGCTTGTGCTATTGGTCACTCCGACACAATCCTGTTTGACTGGATACAGTGACATCGGAGACACCAGTATGGACAATATCTTGGCTACCTTTCACTTCGAACTAAAGGGATTTAGAACCAAGTCGTATGCTTCATTCCCATGCCTGACATATAACAAGGATCTGGTTCACATGTTCCTAGTCACAGTGTTTTTTATATGTTTGATACAGTGAGTGCGTGTGTTCACCGCACACTGGTGTGCTATCTGCACTCCTGCAACAAGATGACGAGATATAAGCTTTTCATGCGTCCTTAAGGTTACAGTTTGAGTGTTAAAGCCGTGACAGGTGTTTTCTACTAGCAAGCCGAACGAGTTCACCAATCGTGGCCTAGCATAACAAATTTAAAGCTCTACTCTAGGTTACAAGCATCAGTTGACGTGCCTCTCTAAGAGTAGACAAAATGCACACTTTTTTGTCGACATTAGTAACGCTGTTCTGTGAGTTGACTGTTTTCAAGCATCTTTTCCCATCCATTAATTTATAACTTGCGAAAGTGACTTTATCGTTTGTTATATGTGTCTTAATCCATCACGGATTGGATTGGCTCACATCAGTATGCCTTTTCTGATACAAGGGACACGTGCAATCTGGCTGCTCAGTAAGCAAATGATCATAAGTTCCGGTGAAAGTTTCAGTGGTCGGTTTTCTGAATCCGTAGATATGTGCTAGTTAACACACTATCTTCCGACTGTCACGTGATCCCAGACTAAACTTTTCATCTACTGCCGTCTCTCGAATAACTGATTGTCCGATTTCACAAGGAATCAATCTGTTGTATCTAACTGCTGTCACCGCTCCAGTGCCTTAGTGTCGAAAAAAGACCCACCAACAGAGAACACAACAGCTTTATTAAGAACAAGCGAGTACAAACATTACAAGCCGTATCGTGATGCCTAAACCGCACTTTTGATCTTGAATCCAGGCTCTCTGATCGGCGTCGGATAAAGACTAATCATCGTCGGCGCTGATTCTGTGGCACGTCTAAAAACTAATCATCGTCGGCCGTTGCTCAGTGGATTGATTGCTCGACGTTCAGTCGGTAGCTGGCTTGACTGGCCCGGATGCTTGACGGCTTACCTGCTGCGATTTTGGTGTGGTCTGAGGGACTCATTAGGTCTCGGGCGTTCTGGGATTATTTTCAGGAATCTGACCTTCCTGACACAATGATACTTCGTCTGATTATTAGAAGACAAGTATTTGTGCTTACAAGAGTAGTTCCTAAGATAGAGCTGGAGGAGCCATTCTAGAGTTGCTATGGGGCGATTCGCGTGGGTAACCATTGTTCCCCTTTTTAAATTATTCTTATATACGAGCAAAAGAGGCAATACAGCATTCAGTTATACAAGTGGAGCACCTTGAGAACTTTGGGAAGACAACTGAACAACTCGTTGCTTGCTGTATGCTTAGCCTGCAGCTTTTACCAGTCAGAATAGCTCTTTCTAACTACTTAAGTTATTTTCTTCCGTCACCGGAACTCCAAAGTATCTCAAAGCCGAACGCAACCTCTACATCTCGACTGTTCCTGTCTAGGCTTGGGCAACCCGGCAGTATCTCAGCCCTCGTGCTTCCTTCGGGGGGCGTGGCAGCTACTTACCGAAAGGGTGCCTCAACTGAATGATTTTTTATTGAGTTTCAGGACTGTTACGGGGTGAGAATGTTGACAATATGGATGCCCTCTCTTTCGGGACAGTCTTACAAGTTGAATTGAAAACTTGATGTGCATTCTTCCTGACTTGGCCTGCGTAAAAAAGACGTAATATAAGAGTACTTCACCGCTTTTGCACACACTTTTGTACTGAATACCAAAAGGATGGCTGAGCCTTGATCGAGGACGTCTAGAACACTCGGCCGAAGCGTTTGGTCAAAAAAACTCAATAGTGGGACGGCAGCATTGAATGGCTGGAGTAGGTTAACTTCTGTTGGACGAGACTTCACCCATGTTCTAAACCAGCATCAGGTACCAGGGAACCGCCTTTACCTAGTCCAGCGGCTCCTAACTCTCAGGGAGCTTTCAGCCTTGAGATGGATTGGATCGTATTTATGAGATATGATACTTTGATCAGCGGAATATTCCACTGACATATGATTTTTCATTGCAAAATTGTTACCTTAACTCCGATTTCCAACATTTCATGATTTTCCAGCGTATTCGCTTGAGAATGTGTTGGGTTTCCAAATCGTTGCCTGTTCAAGCGAATCACGAGCGCTTTAGGACCAACACAGCTGGGGAAAATAGAAGCTGAAAATGCATTACCCTATTTAGCCGTACAGATGTGTCTTTAGTCTTTCAACATCACGTCAGGCAGGCAGAATTCAGTCATCTAACTGAGATGGGGGGTTTTTGATGAACCCGAGAATAAGCTAATGAAAGTAGACTCTTTACTGGTTTTCTGTAAACACTATAGCTTTTACGTGGTAAAACTTTCCGTAATCCAACCATTCAAAGGTTTCCAGGAAAGTGTTGGGACGCACTGTTTTGCAAACTGACTTGATGTCAAAGAGAGACTCAGCTGCATCCTAGCTGAAACTCTCGTTTGTAAACGTACTACAGAAAGGTGGCCTCATGTTTCAGCTGGTATGATATTCGAGGTACCGCAGTGTTGTCTCATGAAGGAAACTTCACATGAAGTTGCTGAAAACTCTTCGAAGCCCACGACCGATTTCATCCCTCTACAAGATCATCAGGTATTCGCATTCTCGAAGTTTCTATTAAACGTCTTGTCTAGTTGGACATCAAACTTTGCGTGACCGACAGAGTACACCCAACTGCGAATTAGGCTGGTGTTAACTAGAGACTCAAGTGAACCTCAGCAATATTGAGAGAAGTTTTCCTTTAAGAAAATGTACAGTTATAAGTCGAATACGCTGCCAACTAAATAATGAGGCTGTTTTTTTGCACTAAATTTATTAGAGGAACATTATAAAAGACGGAGGTCTGGGATTCAGTTGAATCTCTCGTTTAACCCAAACTGGCTTACGAATGGATGTACCTTGCGAGTTGTATAAAGTACTGATTTCAAGTAGAACACGATGTCGACATAAACCCGAGGACTGCATCTACCCGATAATATCGAAGAAGGGTGAAGCCAGTCGTGGGTATTCGACGAGTTTTCGGTTAACTTATGAGTATCTGGCTCTTCCCCAGGGAATACTGAGGTTTTAGCTAACCCTAATAAATCTCGAAGGTTCAAATTCTGTCACTGTCCAACAGGTGTTTCTTTGTTGCAAACAAAGTGGCCTCCAGTATCTGCATTTTTGAGCCAATGAGCTCTGGGTACAGGAATACTGGTTCCGCGGTGCTTTATTGTTCGGGAAGTGTATCTGGATTCACCAGTACAGTCCAGTTGATGAATGACGTTGACCTCAGAGTGGTTTCTTCAACGGAAATGAGATGCATGGCCCCCAATATCCGCTTATGCACTGGATTCTAAACGTATTTGATGCTGGGGTGAGTGTCATCAGCTTTGAAAGATACCGAAGGGTAAACCATTCTCCGGAGAACCGCCGAAATTACACCACAGGCAGCCCTTGGTTTGCTGTGCCTCTTAGTAAACTTAGGTGTTTATCTATTTTACAGTAAGCTTTCTTTCAGTAGAAAAGCTTCCTATTCTTTCCTGCCTAATGTTACGATTTCATAATTCCTGCGGAGTAGCCGCTCCATTAGTACCAGTGTCAAACGTTTGAGTGACAGTACCATCGGATCTATATGGATACCTTATATTCTAAGAAGCCATCCTCTTGGTGGGTCATTGAGGCGTCCGGAAAGGTCTTGCTTTTTCCTTGTCAGTTTCAGTCACAAATTTAAGATTTCATGGACATTCTTCGGTAATAGAGATGTGTTTTACGCACTTCGACGACTCAAAACTGAGCTGAGTACAAGAGCGTCACGCTAAGCGGACCAAAACCGAAAACAGTGATGCAGTACACCAAACATCTTGTTTAGCTGACAAATCAAGGAAACCTTTGAGAGGGTGTTTGCTGACTACTTGTAGTTGAATCACTGTGTTTCGCAATGAAGTGTGTTAGATTAGTGTGTGCTCCTTATCTACTACAACTTTACAAAGGCAATTTGCTCCGAATAGAAGGGTAGTGGTAATATGGAGGGAGTGACATTAATGGCAAGCCATTGGTAATGATCGCCAATATCCGTATTCCTTTTAAACCATTTCCAAGGGTTTTTTGCTTCTCTTCATCGATTCTGGTAGGAAGCCTTTCTGTCAGGACCCTGTCGATGCCATCCACCCTCCAGCTGAACCCTTCCGTTAGTCTTTTCAGATATATTTAAGCGCTTAACTAAACTATCATCTACGACTGTTAAGCCACTGCTGAAACTAACATAAGACCTGATCAGTCACAATGCAAGCCGTTATGTCGATGCACAAACGCAGTGTCATCTGAGGCAGATCAAACCATAATTGAGTACCTAACCGCGCAGTCTGTTCGTTTGTAACCGCCCTCATGGTGGGTGTTACAAGTTAGTCTTTTATTACTTAGAACGATCCGACAAAATGATCAGAAATCGGCGTCTTTGCGCCGCACTCCTTCAAGTGTATACTGCAGTTAACCTAACGAGCAACAAATAGAGACGTAATTCATCGGGATAACGATAAGTATTTATAATCACTTGGCTACGCCCACTCTTTCTTTCTGAGCAACTTCGGCTTTCGTCTTGTAGTAACAACTGCCGAGATAACTTTGATGTCTAAACTATGAGTGCTAAAGCAGTATCCATCTTTGTACAGTTTCTACGTGGTACCAGTTTTCGGCGTTTACATGCGGACTAAATAGGTGAAATGGACTCGTTTGCGACGGAGTGTACATCACCAGTCGCCTATAGTTCGGTTTTCAAGTAGAAAACAAGGTTTATGGAAACTCAAAAGCTGACCTGATCAGGAAGGCAAAAGGGGCAGTGTGTTGTGGAGGGGTTTTCAGCAACCTTACAATTATTGGGTTCTCTCAACGATAAAATAGGCCTTTTGATTACCACACGGGATTCGGAACTTGAATAAACTTTTTAACATTGAAATCTACCTAGTATTCTTAAAAATTTTGATATGAGCACATTGATATTGCAAAGGTGTTGGGACCATCTTCGGCACCTGATACCCAAAATTAGGACTTACAAGACCTTTCAAAACCAACCGTGAATAGAATTGTACCTAGCCCACAACTTTGAGAATCTTTGTGCATAACGATCGATCTGGCATTTAAAACTGTGAAGTTGGGCTAACTGCTGGTTGTGATACTTGATCAATGACCTATCGACTGAGGAAGCTTCATTTAGCAAACTGATAACTGATGATCCTTCATCAAACTTTCAGGTAGAAGCAAGTATTATAAACTAGGGTCTACAGGATATCTAATGTGACTTAAGTCAACAGTGATTTAATTCGGAGAATCTCCACTTTGAGAATTCTAGAAAAACTCATGGTAGGTTTGCTTTGTACGAGAGGGCATTTTTTGAGTCAAACTCACTTTTCGTGCTCACACCAAAAATGTTCGTAACTAGTGACACGGTAAATGACGTCCAATGCATAGTCTGAAATGGTCTAGGGTCATCTTTAATTGCACACTCAATACTACGATCTTTATATTGTAGAAAAATTCGAGAATTAACTGCTAATAAAATGTACCTCTATTCATGCGATTCACTTGTAGGCTCTCAGAAACTTGTTAGTGGCGACGGATGTAAGTTTAGAGCTTTGTCAGTAATTTGTTGCTGACATTTTATTTCCACAGTTTTTAGGTGTTTTAGCATGTTTCAGCATACATTCCAGGATGCCATTTCCAGGTACACAACAATTTAAACTGCAACTGTAATTTGATTAAGTGAACTGCCGATACCGATTGAACCCTAGCGACACCCTAGTCGATGGTTACCGACATGCTGAGATAATTTGCACGGAAACATCTGTTTCAGTGGACGGTATGTAGGACTAACTTGTCCAGTTGTGATGTTTGCAAAGATGGTTTATTGGCTTGAGACATAATTCAACGATCACGCCACCAGACTACGACTCGAAATGATATGCCCTTGGATCCTCCAGAGTTATCATAACTTCCCCATGTCGTCTCACTGCACTGATGTCACTCTTAAAGGCCCTCACCTGCATCAAGTCTTCGGTGTTCTTTTTGGCTCTGGCTGTGCTTAATTACTTAAAAAACTACCCGTAATTCCAAGTGTAGAAAATTCCTCCTGTTATAAATATGGAAGTCTGATCAAGATCCACCGATAAGCAGTTTCTACCTGTCTGCAGATGACTCAGTAGGTCTAATCATATCAGCGGAAGTAATTTTTTCGGCAGCAGTTTCCCTTTCGATTGTTGATCCTTACCTTTAATGTCATTGCAAACAGAGGAACTGAATGTCTTTTACTGATGAATTTATGCCTCCTTAAACCGAAGAACCATGAATTCCATGAAGCATAATTTAGAATCTCCGAACAAGTTAGCTGTCCTCCTGGGGTGAGAGCTGGGTGTAGTGTAAGTCATCAGTATCCCAGCGATTCAGATTACGCAGTTTAGACAAGTTCACCAAGTGAATGCTAAGATTCGAATGCGGTTCGGTGCAGCTTTATTTAATTTTATCGGCCCCAGGGTGCTTTTAATGGATGAGTTCTGGATACTACTGATTACTCGGCAATCAGTCATCTCGTAATTAGTCCCTGTCACCATTGCGCCACCCAAAGGTTTGCCCCATTGAGTGTGTCACCGTAACAAAGGTTAAATTTAGTTGTTATCTTACGACGCCTAGAGCGACAGAAAATATATTTTCATCCGATCAAGGAATTTGTTTTCTGAGACACATCTCTGACTTCACTGTCAGGAAGCTATATCCGGTTACTGATGGAATACATTTCCTCCTTGGACAAATTTCTTTTTTATCAACTTTGTCCCGCATGCAATATTCCGTAGCGATCGCTCCGTCTCGTTTTTCAGATTTTGGGACATGGATTATTTTTAACAACCAGTTCCGTGCCATTCTCAGACGAACGGTCAGTTTGACCGATTCGCGCCTAACCAGTTCTGCGATGTTCTATATAGAACTATGTAGCCTGGGATGATAAAATTAGCTACAACCCCTACATTTCGGACGGACGGGGGTTGAGAAAAACCGGTGAGTGGTATTTTCGCTGATCGATCCCACCACAGTGACTTTATAACAGAGTCAATTTGGATGCATCACATGAATTTGGATGCCAGCGACCTTAGTGGTTGGAAGGATTACGTTCATGGAACAAACTGGAACTGAGCGACACCACTAACCACACTCCATTTCGGGTACACGGGTCGTGTTTATCTCTCGAGTTACTTTAAACGAACAAGCGGAGGACATTTTCTTTCGATGCTACGTAATTACAGATTCCGAAATTCCACAACTCACTTGTGAAGGCAAGTACATTCAAGCTTTATAGACCTAATAGGCTACTCGTAAGGGTACAGAAAACTCTTCTTACAAGCATTATAAGCGAGAGATTCAGCTGGGTTCCATGTGAGACTCTCGTCAAAACCAAACTGATATGCAGGTGAGTGTATAATTCGGACATACGCGCCTCTTTATACTCACTGTGTACACTCACGGAGTGTCAATTATGTGGAAATCAAGACCAGAGATTGACAGCTCAAATTCTTCACAGAAGAGGACAAAATCAAGCCCTCGGGAGTGTAAGAGGAGTGAACCCGTGCTTTGTAGCGTCGAAATATTGGTTGCTGATCAAGTTGACCGGCTCGTCGAGCCTGGCAACTGACCCACCCTGTCAAGCACTGACGATGTTTACAAAATGTTTACAAACTAATTGCCAAACAGATCAAGTTCAACATGGTCGACAGCTCGCTTTTTTGTCCTTCTGAAACGGCACACCCTGCTAGGTGGTCGTGGCGGAAGTCGACAATTTTAAGCATTCCATTGTCTAGACGAGCGCACCAGCGTCACCCTACTTTTTTCTTATTGTTAACCCGCACATTTCGTAACCTTTGAATGCAGGTTATTGGTTGATTGTTCTGTAAAGGTTCCAGCCCTGTCTGATTTGGGGCTATGGAAGTTTGTTACACTAATGATTACACTGCAGGAGATTCAGTCACACAAGGGACGCAAATCCATCACCTACCCCTATGGATGTCCACTACTTTTGTTCACATAAGTTGCGAAACCTGTACAAAAGGAAACGTTATTGTGGGATATTATTCGACCTTCTGGGCTTCATTAGAGACACTGAGTGAAAGCAATTTCAAAGTTTTGAAGCATGTTCTACAGCTTAGCCTATCGCGCTATGACGGAGCATTGGATACTAGAGCAAAGGGTATTATTCAACAAGCCTTGGAGGACCCAACTGTGCTCTTCCTTGAAGCTTTCCGACACATTTCGAAGCCCTTCTTCTAGCGTAAAATAGAGCTGGTGGAAGGAGCTGCTTGATAACGAACACGAAATAAGCGAGTTCAAGCGGTTAGATACGAAAGTAAATATCTCATCTTCACTGAGTATCAGAAAGGTGAACATTCTCAAACGTCCTCTAGAACTTTCCAGGAAGTTCTTTGAATATTAAACAACAATGGACAAACACTGTAAAGTGGCTATATAATTTACATGCCGACCTTCACCTTACATCTGATACAGCGACGGAGCTTGGATACCTGCCCATGCACTACTCCCTTGTTTCATCAGTAGCGATCATGAGACGAAGTAAGAGGCGTTAGTGGCGATGGTATGAGAAGCTTAAGTGTTTATATGTAATACGCTAGTCATAAGAAAACTCTTAGACAACCCACGACCGGTTTCACTCTTCTTGGGGCGCATCAGGTAGGCGAAGTCCCCGATTTTCCCTCAGTCTTATGTGTCACTTGAACCCAAATTGCATGAAGTTCTACTTGCACACTCATCTGCGTACCAATTTGCTTTAGAGGGGAGAATCACCTGAAACCCAGCCGAACCTCTCGTTCATGATGTTCTTCACAGCTTATGACCGTACGTTTCCTCTAGAATGAGTACAGGGTCCTCGACCAAAACAAGTCAGAAATTGGCGGCACTAACGCCATCCAGTGTGTCTAGCGTGTCTGTCAATGCTTCTAACTACTTACGGGCCTCGAGTAATACGGTGGTTACCGAAGTATCCGGTTTCGCCGATCAGAGCTTTCCTTAATCATGTGTGCAATATGACATTAAGGTCTTGATTAGGCTTGCCTTGAACCTACGAAGTGAACTTCTCCCAGGGGCATACGAGCATACTGTGTGCTGCAACAGTGGCCTCTGTTCATGATGACCCGCTCATCCAGGACAAAATTTTGTTTCTCGGCCCCAATAATCAGACAGTGCCTCTCAATCCATCCACATTCAAAAGGGGATTCAGTGTTATATCCTTGGATTATGTACATTAAGCCTGTGATGCCGAAATGAGAAACAGGACAAGACAAAGTAGAGTATTTTTAAAAAAAGGCATATTATTCTTACGCAGTATCTGATACGTAACTTGTTTCAGTTCACTTACTTAGCCAGGATAACAATATGATGACCGAATGACCTGTCACTGTTTGGTGTTGGCTACCTGATACAACTAGGTCTTCAAAGCTCTGTTACGTACGCAACGAGACCTTGGTATTTTATAAACCAAAACATATTACGAAGAAAGCTGAATGAACTTGTCCTCAGGTGACCGGTACTATGTTTGACATTATCATCCAAGCTATGGCTTTTATCGCTGGGCCTAATTTCCGTCTTTACATTAGGTGGCATGTTGACCTCGACCGTAAAAAGCCTCTGTTTCAACCTCACCATCTGTCTTTTTTCTACAATACCTAGGCACGATACGCCTCTTCGTAAAGGAGTAACCGAAGAAAATGACCTGACAGAACAGTGGCCTGTCACTTCTAAGTTTCAGAGCTAGATATGAGATCGTATAACTGCTTATGATTGCGAGACTTACTAGGTGAATTTCTGAATCGCAAACGGGTTTCAGAAGCTTTCAGCAGGCAATACGTTAAATTTCATAAATGCTGTGCTTGGGAAGGTGGTCTTTGTGTTAAACAGGTCACCGTTGTGTAAAAGAAAGTCATTTTGGGGGTAAAGTTGTGGTTGGTCTATATGGTGTTGCCCATCGTTGGCCTTGATGCGTTTAGCAAGCGGATCCCTCTGTTCAGGACCGACGCTGTTTTGGGCAACAGTTTTCTTAATGCCTTCTTAATACCGTGAATCCGAGTCTGGATAGCCTGATGCGCTTACCCAACTCAGAAAGCCAATGAACGTGCAAATCAGCTGATCTATTTAACACGGTTGGGTACAGGCGTGTCGTGTGCAGCTGGAAACGGGCTCCTTATGAAGCTCACGTGGAAAGTTTTCGGAGGGCCAAAAATGGTAATAAAAATAGAACTCATCTGTCAAGGACAACTGAAGAAGAACCAATTAAATCCGTCCCAATGAAAACGGTTATTCCATTGGCCGTTGTGTGGTCCAGTTACGTTCGGGGCTGGTTCTTCTAATAGATGCTAACCACTCGGCCACAAGTCATTAGTTGACTAGGAATGTGCGAATATAATGATGACCAGGGGACAGTTTGATGGCTCACTGTTTTTTAGCCAGTCATCGGTCTTGACTGAATTCTGGATAATTACTGCAACAAAAGGTTCGATGTTGTCCAGGTTTCTCGGCTTAGTTAGGATGCATCCTTTCATCCGAAAACCCGGAAAGAAGTTGCATAAATGCGAAATCCGATCGCAGGCCACCGAAAATTGATGTACGATAAGATGGTGCTAAAGTCACTTGTTGTGAACTTTACCGGTTTCCTTTCCGTTCATTTGATCGGCCTTGATTTGGGGCGAAAAGCATTGAATGACGAAGGCTTCCAGGTATCGGTCACATGTTGCATTTTCATGCCCAGTCACTCTCAAGCACTCAACGGTGTGCTACTAATGACTCTGTGAACATCTGCGAGAATTGAGGACAAGTAATTTGGTCAATACCAAGTTCTTCTTTGACTCCGCAAAGATTTTGATAGTTTGATCAAAGGTTCTTTCAGCAAATGAAGTACGCCATTGCCTCCGGTAGTGCAGGATTTCGTGTGAGATTTCGTCCTGTAAGTGATACCGGTCTATGCTGAAAAGCCGAGTAGCATTCTACAGCTTTTTCACACTTAAAGCGAGTTTCAAAAACGCGACCTTCTGGCTAGTAGTTTGAACACAACCTTTCGATCACGAGCGGTCGATCAGCATGTTGATGAACTCGCATTTTGTTGGGAACCAGTGGTCGTGCGCATCCTTCAAACCTGAAGGGAAACTCGGACCCGTGAGCAAACCCCACAACTCCGCCACGATTGATTGATCAGAAGTGTGACTGATTCGCACTAACACACACAATACCATGAATTCTTCTTCTATTTACACAGTGAAATCAGGTGTTTCAGTGGCGTTCAACCGCGGCTAGTTACTGAACCAGTTGGACAACATTCTTGTTTGCTTGACCGAATATTTGAGTAATTGATTGACCACTGACTGATTGGTTGATTGACTGATTACTCACAGCGTAATTCATGGAAGCCTGATATCGACTTAGCAATAGAGGGCTGATTGTAAGCTGCGCAATTTTCCTCGTTATCTAAGCGGAGTGAACCCTCCAGCAGCGTAACTCAAACCTTATCTGACTGCAGAATTTCTCAGCATGCATTAGTTTGCATCTTCCAATCGAGCATAGTACAGGAAAAGTCAACGTGGATCCCTTTTTTACTTCTTCTGTTCCCGCTCAACTTAAAAGTTTCAAGTTTCAAGATGATGGTGAGCAAGCTCTGTTTGCTGGAGTTACTTTCAATGCTGATTAGCTAAGCACGGAATTCGGAAGCAGCGCGACGCCCAGATGCCACTTCATTGATCCAAACGGCCAAGGTCAACAAAAACTCGCACCTCGAATGCCACACCTTACGATCCTATAGAAACTCCGGGCCTATGGCGATATTGTCTGACCATGAAATCCGCCCACTGAGTTTCCTCAACGCAGTGTAGATATAAGCACTTGCGTATGACGAGAACAGTAACCATTACTCTCCATGTAACGATGCGTGCACTATGAGCAAGTGCGTACATGTGCACTGCTGTGAGGAAACGCAATGAGAGGATTGAATGACCGGAAAATGGCGCGCAAAGTGCGACGTTACAGGTGCGAGTTTTGGCAGCTAATCGGGCGATCAGTCCAGGCATATCAAACACACGTCGCAGCTATTGGTGATCAGCAGAAAAAGCACCGTTAACATTATCATGACGCATTGGGCACATCGAATTCAGATAGTGTTTTGTGACATCCACCTGCGTCTCACCCCACATAGTGGACGATACTATTGAGTACGGTTCAGGTTTCCCAAGTATGCACGAAGTTATCATACGATCCAGAGAATACAAGCTATCGCTCGACCGAAATTTAGCAGAACTTTCCGCATTGGACAGTCGGTTGACCTCGTTTATGGACCCCTGATAATGTGCGCACAGAGCCGCGCTCCAATGCACGCATACGTTTTGCTACCGGGTGATTCTTTAGTGCTCGTGTTCTTCAGAGGCGTGCACGGTATGGCATTTGGGTTGCGCGCGGACATGAAATTTTTTCACATAAAAGAGGGGAATTTTTCGGGTTTACTGTAGTGGAACTAGAATTGGATGGGTTTCACGACTGACAATGAGGACGCATCACCGTCACTTTGGCATACCTGATCTGGGTGGAGCGGTAGCTATTACACCTCCATATTTGGGAAGATAGATAAATGCATACGTGCACCCGGAAGAGCAAAGACTTCTATTAATTTGATGCTGTATCCGATCTCTCATCTGAAGAAGTTGGCTTCACTCAAGATAAGCATACACTACTTTCAGATTCTTCGTCAGTGTCAGAGGCTCTGTGGTTCCTTATCACTATCCAGTAGTAATTATTGCTATCCAGCCTGTGGAAAGGTGGAAATGGAGAACCAGTCGTGAAGTAGAACTGTCAACCGACCAATTCATCGGAACCTTTTTGCGTAGAAATCACTGAAACTTGTCCAGTAGGAATAATTGATGTAAAAAACCGATCAATAGTGTAACGAACACACAAGCTGAACCGGTGTGCCACTTGCATTTGTCCGTTAGAGTCCGTACTATGCTGCTAACCAGTGAGACATCTCCAGCTGGGCAACAGTCTCAGGTATCCAGATTTGCCTTTCTTAAGTACGGGTGGTAATTCATATCATCCGCTATTCAATGGTGTTCTGTGGAAACACATCGGGGTTTCCATCGCCTGGCCAGTGGTTTGGTTGTTGACAGGCGAACAAAAGTGTATGCACTCAGTACACTACTCATACGGTTGCTGCCCACGACCGGTTTCGCCCATCTTGGGGCTCATCAGGTAGGTTCAATCCCCTAGTTTTCCTCAACCCTGTGCTCTACGTGAACACAAATTACTCGAAATTAGCTAAGTACAGTCATTTGGTTTTAACTGGAAACTCAAATGAATCTCAGCTGAATCACAAACGAGAGATTCAGCGAGGGCTCCAGGTGAGCCTCCCGTTTAAAAAAATTGGTATGCGCATGATTGTATGAGTCGAAAAGTGTATGCACTTCACAGTCTTTGTCTTCCCTGTCAGACAATGTGTCAGTTGGGTTTAGCTTATTCAGATGATAAGTTTTTGCACAAATACGCTTGATCGGATGCCAGTAGAGGGTTCGTTTGAAACCAAAAACACAGTGCCCGTGGTTACTGAATGGCGTCTGTCGTACGGCGGCTCAGGAGCTACGAGAAACTGCAGAGCCACACCAGCGTTTTTTTAAATAGAACAACTGAGAAGTAAACCGAATCTTAGCCTAGTATGGGGTGAACGTTATTTGCTTTTAACTACTGTCATTTATCTGTTAGTAGTATGAGTTGAACGTTAGCTCACAATTCATATCTGCCCTCATTTTCGATTAGATGCAAATGTTGAAGCAGAACTTGATAGTAAGTTCCTAACAACCTACACGGTTTCAAAAACCCAAAGTTTTCTGCATTCTTTGTTCGTTCTGAATAGTGCAGCAGGAATGTAAGAGTCGTGAGACGTTAACACATCAATACTTTCTGCCACACACCGTTGGAAACCATTTATGAAGTGGTTGTATGACAGCAATAAAGAGCGAGAGTAGAATTCATGGTTCTGCTGGAGTAAAGCAGCGTTTAGAACAGAAATGAATTTTTGGTTGATATTTTTGGTATGGTCAATCCTGATCATCTAATTTTGTTCTTTTTGACCTCATAAAATGCCTGAAGACGTTGGCTTGGGTTGTGTAACAAGAATGAGACTGAAATCTCCATGGGTAACACTAACGACTTGCTTTTATGACATGGAGAGTAAATGTACCGGGAGTTCGTGCAACTGGTTGCCCTGGATTTGGTTGAGACCAACTAGCTCGCAACGATAATTTCGAACGGTATCCCACTAATCGTTGTGGGTAACATATGTGTAGCTTAACAGAGAGTATTCATCTAAGACTCTTGCTTACTCTAGAATTGCCTCTGTCCTTGTGGCCACGGCTGTCATATAGTAATTGCATCACTGGTGCCCATGACAAAAGAAATCATGTTAAATCTTGACATTCCGCTGTTTATGAGTTCCTGCTTTGCGCTGGAAGTGGTGTACCTATAAGGAGGTTTTTGTTTGCTCTATTTTAACTCGAGGCATTTATGGAGTATGCTCATTATATTTAAATGTCCCATGGCTTACTCAGTAGGCAGGCGTTAACCTGAACGGTTCACTTGATAAAACAGCAAAACGAACTGCATGGAATATTAATGTTAAAACATTCTTCCGAATTGATAACACCTTACAACGACACCTCGTAAAGGAAAAGAACCGAAACTGAAACACCGCACAAATAGCTTCTGCTAATTTCTTTGTGCGGCTAAATTCTTTGGCCAGACAGCCAAGCAACTCCAATTTCGAATCACAGAGCAAAAACGACATGCGCGTCTTCCTCCACGAAATTCAATCGGCTTTAAAAATTTGAGAGCGACTCAGCCACTGCACTTAACGCACCTGAGTCAAGCTATCAAATCAGCTTCCATGGGGCACGTATACTCCAGCCAGGATTCAATTCACACGTGGAACGGACCTGCACTGAAGCCCTAGAGATCAACATACAATCAAACTGCATCGACCGTGGTAGTGGCGTCCGCATTCAGTCTATCTGGCTAGGATTTACTGCACATCATAGCAGGCACAGTAGCCAGATATCAGGCAGGTGTTTCAACAACGACGCATCACAGCCAGCACAACAACAAACGGAGGCATATCCCAGCGAAAGTGTGCACACACGTTGGTCGCGTCTGACTGCCAGCTGATCTCAGGAAACACACCAATCAGAAGACATGATAGCGAAACTAAATGATGCTGCACTTGACTCGTATTCGACTGATTGTAGGAATCTTCGAAAAAGGTTGCCCACGGCAACCTAAGCGTCGAATTATAACATCTTATTCCAC
The DNA here is from genome assembly GCA_004794785.1 of Opisthorchis felineus. Lineage (NCBI taxonomy): Eukaryota > Metazoa > Platyhelminthes > Trematoda > Opisthorchiida > Opisthorchiidae > Opisthorchis > Opisthorchis felineus. Next base: position 126,807 of record SJOL01003934.1, on the reverse strand, counting down.
CACGTTATGTTTTGACTTTAAAAGTCCCCATATAAAACAAACATCTGATGAGTAACATCAAGGAGAGTGTGGGCAGGTGATGAAACATACCAAGTGGAGGCACTTTAGACGGGCTGGAATTGTCAGTTAGCTCAAAAGCAGGTCCCCTGGAAAAGACGATATCCTCGCAGAAGTATTCAGTCAGCCCACTGGTAGTTCTAGAACATATTCACAGATTGTCTGTCCGATATGTACTACAGATGTATTTCTGAGAGATTTGGGCACTTCAGCATTGTTTCCAGTGCCAAACAAAGGCGAGAAAACAGTTTATGAGAATCATAGGGGAATTAGTCTGGCAGCCATATGGGCGAATACTTTCGACGTTACTTTTGCGAAGGTGGATTAAGACGGAGAAGTTACGTCAATCACGTATTTGCCTTTCACCGGATCCACAAATATCGCTTCAAGTTCTGGCTACGAACAACGCCTCTTTCATCGGTTCAGACAGATCCCTTGTGAACCACCCTGAAAGTTAACGGTGTGCCGGGTAGGCTTGTGACATTGATTAGGACCTACCAGTCACTTACAAAGGTTCCTATCTGAGCTTGTGAAAAGAAAACAACAGCAATTGAGTTGAATTCTGACGTACGATAACGTCCTCCTGTCTATAGTTGATTTGGCAGTGAACCGTGATTTTAATCGGCAATCTAGGGTTCGGGCCAATTTTTCCTACCTGAACCACCGATTTTTGTCAAACTGATGCCACCGTCGCCCAGAGCGACGAGACACCAAATTTCTGGATGCTAATTAGTCACATCAGTAGTTGGCGTCCCTCGAAAGTGACTTGATACCGGCGTCTTAGGTGATTTTAGTATATCCTCCCTTAATCCGGCAGTGAATGAGTCAAACGTTTACCGCATGCTGGCACGGTGTAACAATGACCATGTCCTTTACAATTATATATGTATATGCAATTATTCTTTTATATATATATATGTAACTCCCAAGTCCAAGAGTCTTGATTGTGTGACCAAATTATCATTATTTAATTAGTTAATTACTAGTAAACCGCGCGACCATCAGTTGGGCAGTTTGAGACAAAGTAGAGAACACCCATTTGGGTACTGGTGGCAAATTTATTATCATCCATACTGCTAATAACAGAATTGGAGGCCGAATTCTTTTGCTACGTTTTGCAGCAGAAGGTAACCAGGTACGAAATGGCCACTGGTGATCAATCGATATGACTACCAACTCCGAACATGGTTGCACATTCTGAAATATAACATCCGGATTGAATCCAACTTGACGTCACCATAATTCCCCCACACATTTGCTTGCTCCGCAGGTGTACATTTAATCTCCGTACCCGTCATTCATTTTGCCACAAAAGTCACCCGTCCGACAATGTTATATTAGCATGTGTGTGTGTGTGAATGTACGCAGCTGACTTGCTTACCCATACGTGTTCGCGACCCGTCTGCTGAGTCTGCCCAGACTTGTTCTGTCCTGATTTCCGTGCGATCGTACCACCAATCAGAATCACGAGACTGAACGTGAAAGGGACAGTCACACCCCACATTGGCGAACCGACATTCCGCTCGCCGTTGTCCGGTCTGCGGATCTCGGCACTGCACTGCGCCGGTCAGTGACAGACTTACGCAATTATTGGCACCACGAACGTGGACAATTGAGGTTTATTATACTATTTTTCTCACCTTTGTGTAAATGGTACCTTAGATCTTCGGGGCCGTTAAACCTACGCGTGACTCGAATTCCCGTATCGGGAACCTCCTAATAAAGCAGACCAGCTTCTTCTAAAAGGGAGCAAGTCCTATATTCGTAAAGCACTACTCATTAGGTTACTGAAAATTCTTCGGCAGCCCACGACCGGTTTCGTCCTTCTTGGGGCTCATCAGGTAGACGCAGTCCCCGAGTTTCCGTCAAACTTATGTTCTACTTGAAACCAAATTGCACGAAATTAGCGAGCAAGTCCTAGTTTGATCGGCGATAACGGGCACTCATTCCATTCCTGTCGTCCTGGCTGCAACCAGATGCGAAGTAGTACGCCACTTACGGGATAAGTTTGTCGCCTCTCAGCACACTTTCGAATATTTCAGTAGCTTTTTTCAAATGGGCTTATGATGCCAAGAATGAATATCACCCAGACCTTGACTGTCAACCGAACCTCACCCCGAACAAACAGTGCAAAGCAAATTTGCATTTACATTGCTAACGATATTTTCGTTTCTGTCCAACTGGAAGATAAGGGGGACACTTTAAAAAGCAGTGAAACTTAATAGGCTGTCAATAAGTTTTCATCAACCTAAATATAATTGTTTCCTGACAGTATCATTTGCTCGCTGGACCGACAACACATCATCTGTGATCTGTGATCTGATTACTTATTTTAGTGGCACTGTTTTTAGCAGCCGTTAAGTCAGTCGGACTTTGTGAACAAGCCCGTGATCACAGATGTACCGAACTATTTTTCGTCAGGTAACATGGTAACAAAAGAATTCGACCTTTGTAGAATCGTCTGATGTAGTACAACCGTAGAAAAATCACTGCTATGTGTAAAATTGCCTGCGGTGTTGTCGGGGGTAAGCAATCTCAAAATACCATAGTGATCAAACTGATAAACTAAACCGAATGAAACCTAGGGAGCCGGAATGGAGCACCGGTATGTAAATTCTGAGATCAAAATGATGAATATCTAATCCGTGGGATGAGTTAATTCTGTAGAAAGATAAAATGAGGCGAAAATTCTGCATAGAATCCGAGTAATAATAGGCGAGTTGAGGTAGGTTTCATACGAAGGACGAACTCCCCTGCTACTCTTGTGTAAGTGGTCATTAGTCCTTACGAAAAATAAAAAATGGTCCAGCTGTAACAACCTGTCGGTGCCTAGCTGCCGTGTCACACGAAGGAAGCATGAGGGCCGAGATACTGCCAGGTTGCCCCAATCTATACAGGAGCAGTCAAGCTGCAGAGGTCGGGCTCGAACCACGGTTCTTCCGGTCAGTAGGTTTGCTCCTTAAACACTGAAGCATCCCGAGCCCGAATAATACAAGCCATAAAGTTGATATGACAACTACAGTTTAAATACATACCGCTTCTGAGATTCAGTCGAAGTGGACTGAACACAGTTTCAGTGACGGCCGCACCTTGGGCAGTGTCCTTGTCGCGGTTGTTTGCTTGGATCACCCAGTCACTTTTACTGACCAACATTATTGCGATCTTCTGAGCGCACTATGTCCGAGAAAGGCCGTTAAACTACATTCACACTGCACCTCTTTATCCTAACTGTTATTTATTATCGTAAGCTACGTGAAAATTTCGTGCATCAGTAACCCAAAATTTACAGACCTTTGGTGCACTGAACCTTCTTTGCTAACGGTCTTTTATGCCTTTCGTTATAGAGATCACGAGTAAGTATATATATATATATATATATATATATATATGTATTGCAGGTTTCAGATGCTTGTGGCTCTACTGACTGGGAAATCCTGCCATGCAGGCGGGTCAATCGACCGACCCTACTAGGACTGTGTCGTCGTTCCGGGTTACGGGGAAATTAACCACATTCTTCAAGCTTGAACAAGTTCGGCTGTTCAGACGTGATAATTCAGGTGCGTATAGGTTGCACTGGTTAGGAAATGGTAACAAACTTGCCTTGCTTATCGATTGGCCGGAGTTCATATACCGATACGGCCAATGATAATCTCTTTAAGAGCGAGGACGTTTGGAACTGGTCGGCTACCGCTCGGCAAATGCCCGGAACCCCTTTGGTATTCAAGTGAACCAACCTCCACTAACCGGGAAACTCTGCTCTTCCCTAATGAGACTTCTACATTTGAGCAGCCTGTAGCGTCCAAGTAATGTATGATAACAGTCTGCTGTGCTGTCTACATGTAATGCGTTTGAGTGATAGGTAGAGCCTTCTAGGGAGTAGCGCTTTTCAGTGGTCGGAAGTATGGAAAAAAGTGTCTCTGATCGATTGATTTAGTAATTCAAAACTGCTAGGTGACGTCAGTTTCATTCGGCTTGCGTGACCCAGTAGATAAAACCGTGGACTACCGTACCGGTGACCCGGGTTCGATCTCCATATTCCAGCCCTCAAATTGACTGCCGACCCCTGTCCCGATAATCAGTGCATATGTTGTTTCAGAAATGGACACGTTAGAAGAGACCCTTGCGGGATCTTCTCCGCCCCCGTCTAAGCCTAGTAGACAAACATTTCATCCGGTTAACCCTCAATTCCTACCTGATTCTACTTGGCTCTTGTATCTTAGTTTTTGGTCACAGATATCTTCTCACTTCCAGACAGACGGTGCGTTTGTGAACAATTCGCAGGCATATTTTATTTCAAAAGATGTTCCTCTGAGTATGTCACGCACCTCATATCTATGCAGAAGCATTCACTATTGACTCTACCGTAGAAACAACCACCTGATCTGTTAGTGCTATATTTTAGGATTGATCCGAAGGAGAGATGATCGCTGTTGGGACCTTGATATCTCGACAACTGTCTACTCTTAATTTGTCCGTTAACAAAGGGGACAACGATAAATTCGACGACCAAGTCCGGTTTGTTCGGGATCCATGCTCCACGCTTTGGAATGAAGTATGCAGTACTTTGCCTCAAAGCCTGACAGGAAGTGGGATGGTTAGACTCCTCCTTCAGTATATGATTATGTTCACAACTAAAGCTTATCACGATACCTTGAATCCCATTCACGACTGTTTTATTCTCAGAATACTTAACTAATATGCATAACACTGTCCTGCTCTTCCCTAAGCCAAAAGGGCCATTCTGACCCCCTTCCTGCTCTCTTGATTAATCAGGTATCTTCTACTATCTCTTTCGTTGGCTAGTCACGGTTATGTCAATAAGGTTGTTATTAGTTGTCAATATCCTAGTTTGTCAAACAGTTTCACAACCTATTATTACCCTCATCATCCAGATATCTTTCCAGTCCTGCAGCCAGAATGTCTGACATTTCTTAGATTTTCTTCAATTCTCATCATTTTTTTACTTGATGACCTGCAGAATATTAGTGGTAACGATCAAGCCGTTTCCGCATGTTTTTATAACTTGTGGTTCAAGGATGTTGAGCAAGCTTTCACTAAAGTGAGATGGTCTGGTCGTTATTCTTTTAATACTGCAGAATCTGTCTATTCCACCCGATATGCTACATGGTTATCCAAGTGCACCTGCCTAATCTATCATAGAAGTGATTGTAGCAAAAATTGTGTGGCTTGAATGAAAACGGTTCATAATCGTTTGCTGGGAACTACTTAGCCCCCTGGATGGTAATTCATAAAAGTACTTTTCAAAATCCAGCGCAGGAACAAGGTCTAAGCTACTTTTTCTTGAGCGACTATTCACCACATTCCATTCTGCGAGCACATATATTAATTGTAAGCTGTTCGTGTCCGACCTCACCATTAATCTTCTTCGGTAAACATAGATTTTTACTTTCTGGTGCGTTCATTCTGGCCTGGCTAAAAGAATTTGATCACGTTCACCTCACTCTCGTTTGAACAGTCACCCTCCTGTCCTGTCTGGTGCGCCCATACCAAGGAGGGGGAGCACTGAACTCGAGCTTCACCTTTAGTAGACCTCATCTTTGGCCGTTCCGGAGTCCGAACTCCGGACACGTGACACGCGGAGCGAGCGTGTTACTTGAACTCCACCGGCGCACGCTGGAGGCATCTGAATTTTTACGTCTGAACAAGTGAACTTGTTCACGCTTGAGCTATGCGATTGGTTTGCCCAACTGCTCGAACGACAATCCAGTAGCTGTTCTGGTTGTGACAGTCGATTGACCCGCCTTCCCAGTCAGGTTGCGCCATCGAAGCCTGAAACCTTTTGAACAATTTTTTATTTGTTGTGGATGTTTGCGTCATTTGTAGTGTTCACCCGCATTATTCTCATTTAAACAGTTGTCCTCCTGTCCTGGCTTAATTATTATGGTGAGTCCACACCAACGAGGAGACGCACTGGACTCAAGTTTCGCTCTTATAAGAGCTCATCAACAGAGTGCATATCCTTTGCCCTGCTGAGGTTTGGCCCGTTTTGTTTTGTTTGTTTGTGTATCTTAGGCAAAAGTTCAAACGTAGAAAAAGCTATCTTGGTTGGAACTAGATTATCCTAAGTGGGGCAGTTTGACGGATTTTTCCACCGACCTTTCGATTATAGAATTAGTCAGTAAGTGTATTGTATGCATGCATACTACTTCCGCAGTTGAAGGCACATTCAAGTGTTCGTTTATTTACTGACTCGTGTACTGTATTGATTTTTTTCAACCTAGCAAATTATATTTATTCTCTAGGTAATGTTGCTTTCAGCTACTGGTCAGTTTTTGGTATCGAATGGTTGGCCAAGCGACGTGTCGATCATTAGGAAAGTGGGGTTGCATTCATATTTGCCTAAGTTTCGGAGAGTTTCCACCACATCCTTCGGGAAATTCGAAGATAACGATCATATTATTCTTAGCAGTTGTGAAGAGCAACCACTGGTACGTCAAACTAACATTAGGTCGCTGTTATGCAAAATTCTTTTCAAACAGCCCAGCTATTGCTGTTGGAAATTCCGGTCATTTTCACATATCTCCAGTCCCTTTTCAGCTAGGAACTGCTTAGCGCAAAGCCAAGTGGCCACTGACCACCTCTGGGTACTTTGCGGATATGAAAGATAAATCACCTCAGGACCGGAACACCTGTCCAACAATTCAGTCGTAAACGAGGAATTGAATTTATCCAGTCAAGCGAAGACTGAATTTGCTCCAACACACAAATGAAGATCCTATGAGCGGCATGGTACCGTCTTAAGAGCCCTCTTCAGTAAACGCACAGTTTGCAATCGAAATGTCAACATTCGTCTCACAGGAGAGACTACACGCAGCGCCCAGGGCAATTGTCACCATTAATATTATTTATTATTATTATCAACGTCATCGACAGCAAATATGTCGTCGAGGCTTGAAGGGTGATTTCGAGTTTCCTGAGGACGTCAGCGCCGCATGACGCGTGGATATTGCTATCAAAACCAATGCAGGACGAACGGAGGCATCAGTCCTAACTGACGGCCCTACAAGGAGATAGTTATTATTGGGATAGGAGGAGGGGGAAGAAGAGGTGTGTGTGAGAGGAGGAACGGAGGCGTCAGCAGTAGTCTGTTTCCGCCTGCTCATCCTGCTGTATGCAGCAAATAAGGCGACCCGGCTGATGGCATCACGCGGCAGTCCATTTGGCATAAGATGCTTTCTAAGCATGCAGTTCATGGTTACACGTTGGGTGGGATACTGCCAGGGCACCCACACCTAGACAGGAGGACGATTAGGGTCCCCGACCAAAGCCTTTGGCTCAAGAGCCTGACCGCAAGACAGTGGTGTTTGGCAGGAAATGCAGGTGAATTGCCATTTTTATAGATCAAGTCGGTATACATGTTCCAACCCCCAACCCGGAGAACCAAGAGCTTGCGTTGGTCAGACCTCTAATCAATGACTGACCTGGTATGGTAGACTGTGAAATCCGCAAGGACACCCCCCGTATAGCTCATTGGGTCGCCGAGGTACACAAACCGTCAGACCATGGTAATTTCCAGTCTCTCCGTGACGGCTTGGCAATCAGGTAAACCACAGTAGAAGAAATAACACTAAGTTGTTTTTTGGCGCCTGGATCTGGTCGAATACGCACTCACACCCGTAAGGTTGTGATTCATCTAATTTTTAGGTCGTAGACACCAGAATCCAGTTAATGCATTAAAACCGGAGCAAGCTCTCAAGTAGTACAGAGGGGTCTGCTTGATGAACAATGACTTCACGAGTTCATAATTCGACAGAGTTGATTTTTGACCTGTTCCTCGACCATGGCAATTGGTTTACAAATGTTTCATTACCAACCTCCCGGCCTTTCTGCTGTTATATGGGGGCCTGTCGGTATTACACAGTTTTTTGTGGCTAACGTTTCGATGATGTGTTTTACTGAAAGATAAGAAAGTTTCACATCGTCCACCCGTTTTTAGTGCACAACCTTAAAGTTGTCGGCATCATGCCGATCAGCAGACACGTGATCAAAGACCATTAAACTTCTTTAGGCTTCCTTCCTTTCCGATACACCCCTAGAGCCTTTTGTCTCCAAACTCCGCTGCTTTGTATTTTCACAACAGAATACACTGGCTATTATTGTTTACTGTCTGCCATTCACTTCTGAAACATACTGGAAACAGTGACGTCATAAACTATGTTAAAACTCCATCATCTTGATGGTCCCATTCATTATCTCATACAGCATCGGATGTCACACGTCAGTACGATCTGCATTGATTCGATAAAAAGTTTCGTTGTTTTATTACCATTTACAGAAGTAGATTGTGTAGAATATGATCAGTGTGTACGCAGCAGAAGTGTGCAAAAATTAGTCGCACAGAGTGTTCGTGGATGACCCTGAGGTTGATTACACACATATTAATAATAATGATTGTAACGATGGGGATGATGATGATAATGATGATGATGATGGTGATGATGATCGGCTTATCTCGAGAACATGTAGGGGCCATCGAAGTGACACTGAAAGCCAAAAACTACTGCTTGAGACAAGTTTATTCCTGATCATTACTCACAGCATGATAAGGTGTCCACAATATTGTATTTATTAGACACAATAGCCTCGCATGTGCTCATAGAATGAAGTGTCCATACAAATTATATATGTAGCAATTAGTTGCGCCTTGGTATATTACCGTGGGTGTTTTTTCCGACGAGAATTGTCTGGTTAGACAAGCGTGCTTTACTTTATAATGGCCTCAAATTGCCGCTGCTTTGCAATGTCGGTTTGTTGAAAATAAACACATAGTAAGTGCGAACATCTTAAAAATAATAATCTTCCGAAGGAAAACGAATTCACTACGCGCTCATCGTTGAAATGTGGGAAGGTTCGACTTCGAAAATCAAAGTATGTCTCAAGCTTAGTTTCAGGTGATATACTACGCACTTTATTGGACAAAAACCCTATCTGTCCTACCTGTTCAAAATTCATTACTCAGTATACTTTCCTTCAATCACAAACAGCACAGGAAGCCGCAGGTTTGTTTCTCTGTTATCTGAGAATGAGTTCATTCTGATATCAGTGAATGACAGCACAACCGTCAATAAAAAATGTACAAGTTTTTCGTATGAAATGTCAATCAGAGCATCCAAACTCATCTTTCCTGCGATTTATTTTGCATTTGGAATTTATGGTTCGCGCAAAGCCAGGCTATGGAAACTCTGTGCATATGGTTATAAGATTTTCACAAATCCATAAATCACGGAAAACCAGTAAATGAATTTGTTATCAGACTTTCTCATGGAAAGCATGGACTGGTTACCCGTTGCATAGCTGACGGTACGCAAAAAAATCGTTCCCCGCTTGTTCCCACTTCATCCCAGTAATTATTTCAGTGTGTTTCTTACTGACAACATTTTGGTAACTGGACCTACCATCGGACCAATCTTCATGACAATGTATAGGAATTTCCGCATTGTGGTTGCCGAGCCGCTAGTTGCCATGTTTGGCGGATCGATCAACGATCAGCGACCAGTTAACGCGCCCGAGTCCTGAATGATTCTAGTTCCGTGTCCTAGTCAAATTTGAAAATCCAGATCAGCTGAACATCCAAAAAAATTGTACTCAAATTCTTGGCCTCGTACATCATGGCCATAGCATAAACGGCATGAGTCCAATGTACGAAGTCTGGTCACTGTCGCATAAATTTTCAGTATTATGAATGATACACATAACATCCCGAAACCTTATTCTCACGTCGAACTTTATATACTTCAGCCCCTATGAGTAAGTTTTCACTGATCGGGAATGATCTTTAAAAGTATGAACTACAGGTAGACTCTTAGTTACATGATCAGGGATGCCACTTTTTCCCTGAGAGTATCCTCTGCAGGGAGAGGAAGATAAGGCCACAGAGTCTGAGGATAAATCCCAAGGCGTATTCGACCAGAATGACCGGTCTGTTCTCCTTAACATGCTATCACAGCGAGGAATGCTCCGGAACATAATAACATAAGTTCCTTTATTTCCCTGACTTCCGGGCATGTGAGTGCATGGAGAGTTCTACGAAAGCTTGCGTACACAAAGATTTGTTCATCAAGGACGCCCATTCTCTCCATTCCTAGTTAATTTCGTGATCGACGGGATAACGAATTGAACGTTTGGAGGATTTCAAAACCCTGGTGTTCAAGTATCTGCTGGCGAGAACATTGTCGATCTTGAATATGAAGACAACATCGTTTTCATCATCGAAGTGGAGAAGATGGCGCGGGTGTTTTTGGGTGAACTTATCAAAGTCATTCCGTCATTTGGTATGCACTTTGCAACCACAAAGTGTTGGGTCATACTCTTGCATATGCAGTCACTGAACACGCCACTTACAATCCAGGGAGAGTCACCCGAGATGATGGAGCGTTCTTCGTATCTTGGAAGTTGTATTAGTTCTGATTGTAGTGTGACAGATGAGGTCAATGCGCTATTCTGCAAGGTTTGGGTCGAGTTGGCTAATTTGAAACAGCTATGGCGTCAAAACGGTGTATCCAGAGCGGTGTATCTCGAGAAATGTGTGTATCAGGCTACAGTGCGGGCTGTTTTGTTGTATGGCCGTGAGACTTGACCTGTTCCATCAGCGGAACTGAGGCGTCTTCATGTGTTCGATAATCGTTGTCTCGGGACCATAGCTCGTGTGGGTTGGTGTCGGCGATCTCGTAACGAGGCAATTAGAAAGCGAGTTTTCGGTTGTGCAACGGGAACTTCCATTGAAGAATGTGTCCAGCACCAGAAGCTACGTTAGTTACGCCATGTATTGCGTATGCCGAACCATCGTTTGCTGAAGAGAGTGCTGTTTTCCGTGCCCAATTCAGAGTGGCGAAGGCAGATAGGTGGCCAACCTTTGATCTGACAGAGGGTATGAAAGAGATTGCGAAAAGTCTGGGTGCTGTCGGTGCTACTCGCCTTCCAGGATGGGGACCGCGTGATCTCCAGTGCGCCTGGTTGGAGACGCTGCAGGTTACGGTTGCTAATCGATTTCAGTTGCACTTTGTTGTCAGGTTCTGTTCAGATTACCTGAATTAGCGTCTGGATGTGTGAGCACCTCAGAATGATTGTGGTAGGCTAGCAGTATGTCCCTTCTCCCTGCACTTTTATTCTTTTAATCAAAACAACGCTTTCAAATAAATCATGATGATGATGATGATGATGATGGTGACTGTGAATACATCTGAAACTATCTTACATTTTCGTCACCCCAACGTGTATGCTGATTCTGTAATTCATTTTATGTGCGACTATCTGAAATGTGTTCACGTAACATCAGAAACTACCGAAAAAGAGGGCAGTGGATTCAGGAGCAGCTGTGATCAAGGAATTACCCACGTACTCCAGCGCTATTATAAACCCAGTAAACTGGTTAGATATGTAGTGCCGGAATCTTGCTCTAATGAAAAAGACTTTGCAACAAGGCAGACTGCATAAATTATCTCTCCTATAACCACTCTTTAAAGAAACGACGGAATTTGTTCTCCCCCTGGCAACCAACACTTTGTCCACGCTGGAATTAGTTCGTTGCGGTGGAACTGAAACGGTAAGAGATAAACCAGTTTTCTGAATGTGCCCATGTATTTTGCAACAAGCTGGATAAAGCCTTGAAGGATATATGCGGTTTAAACGTTTTCTTGCACGCAGCCCGCTGGTTGAGGGTCTAATCAAGTTAAATCTGCATACAAATCCAAACAATTCAATTTTCTGCTTGTTTTTCCCAGCTAACATAAAATTAATTCTGGGTGAGAATATGAAATGGAAATACAAGGCAGTTCCTCATTTTTCACAGGATGCTACAAACAAATTACACACAATTTTGACGCACAACTAAATCCTGCAAAACCCTTCTCAGTTTATTCAGACATCACATTTCCTATTTTAGCAGCGTCAGCGAACAATTCATGGTTATTTCAGTGTGAAACGACGATCTAAATGGTTTGCAACGATATGTTTTGAAGGGCTTTCATTCATCTTGCTTGTCCTGAATCCTATCAGACTCCAAGATTACACGATGGTAGGCGTCATAATGCTTGAGGAAAGATGAGTTTCCTCCTGCGAATTTCTCGAAATTAGCTCTGAGCACTGTCGCCTCTTGGTCTGCTTGGTCAACATTCTAAAAACAGCGGCCTGATAACTGTCCACTCCGGGCTCATTCTTAAGCTTTATCAAAACGCATTTTTAATCACACATATACTTAATGAACACACAAGGTGTTTGACTGACGTAGTCCGTCGAACAATTCTGCGACAGAGAAGTGAAATGGAGTCAGGTGATGACTTCGTAGTTAAGTTGGAATTAGGCCACCGTAATATATGCGTATATAGGTACATATAGGTACATATGTAATCACCACAACATTGGATAATAACGCAGTCCATATTCAGTACTAAGTTGCTGTAGCCCGCAACCACCTACAAGCAACCGAAAAATTGTCCACCATGATTCAGGCGTCCGTGTGGCTACCTGACTGGGAAGGCCTGACAGATGGACTGGTCAATCGATTAACACAACCAAGACGGTTACTGTATCGTCATTTCAGGCGTCGGACAAACAGACCAATTCGCTCAAGTGTGAACAAGTTTGCCTGGTTAGAAATGAGAATTCAGGTGCTCCCAGCGTGCGCTGGTGCAGTAGTGGTAGCACGCTCGCCTCGCATGTCAGATGTTCGGAGTTGAAAGCCCAAAACGGCCAAGGATGTGCACTGTTGATGAGCTCTAGTAAGAGCAAAGCTTGAGTCCAGTACCTCCTCCGCCTTGGTGTTGTGGATGCACAATAATAATTACGCCAAAACAGGAAGTGGACTGTTCAAAAGAGAGCGATGTTGATGTGATTACATCATGGGTTTGACCAACAGTACAGCAGACGTACCATTTGGATCGATGTGCCGCGATGGACAATGTTTCTCCTGTGACAGCTTCATCAGTAAACGAAAATGCGGATCGTATATCTTATGAGGGGATCATAACTCATCGTGCGATGCGAGTTTGGTCGGGGCCAGATACTTACTCACGTGTGATCTGCCAGGAATCAGATCGGTGTTTTATGGTCAACAATCGTCCTTTCAACGAATCCAAATAGTAGCACAAGTCTGTCACCTTCAGTGAGGTATTTTGAAAGCCTCAGTCGCCCTCACACAGTTATACCGGACAGAATTTCAGTGAGTGGTTCCACGATGCTTTCGGGGGGAATATACTTAAGTTAAGACGTAGTAGTCCGCCCATCTTTTCCTTCTCCATTCTTCTGCAGACGTCTGACGTTGTAACAGCTAATGCTGCCATTGTTTCTGCTGCTGTGCCTGCAGATGAATTAAGGGCTTTTTAACAGAAAATGGCTTCCCGCCATTTTGGAAATGAGTGCAGTGCGCTTCAGCTCTTTACAGCGAATCACGACTCCGCTAACGAAATATTTCACTTGGTTTATCATTATTCATTTTTTGATTAGTTCAGTAGCCAGTATTCCGCTTTTTTCTGTCTGGTTACTTCCAAAGACAGTCAGTCTACATAAAAAATCAAATGGTAGGCTGAATGAAATAGTTGAGTATAAGGTTTTCATAAGACTACGTTTTACAAGCAACCCGTTAGCAAGAGCTGTAAGACTCAAATTATTGGCTACAGATGGTTGAGCATATCCACTGGCACCGCCGATTCTACTAACAACTATAAGGTTGATTGACTAACTAGTCCCATACGTGCAGCACCAAACGTCTGTGAATCAAACTCCATAGTGAGAGTCTTCGTCAGCAGAGCAACTTACCATCTGAACCAGCTGACTCACCAATCAACCTTTAAATGACATGCCAAACTGAATACGAAGCAACTAATGAGAACGCTGACCGCCGGCTTACCAACGCAGAATATTCCAGAGTTTACTCCGAAACGTCAATCTAGAACTGCTCACGCTTCGTAATGCACTACTCATAAGGTTGCTGAAAATTCTTCGACAGCCCACGACCAGTTTCGCTCTTCTTGGGGCTCATCAGGTAGGCGCAGTCCCCGAGTTTCCGTCAACCTTATGTTCCACTTGAAACCAAATTGCACGAAATTGGCGAAATACACTCATCTGCAAACAAATTTGGTTTTGCGAGAGACTCACCTGGAACCCAGCTGAATCTCTCGTTTGTGATGTTTCCAGGCAACTGAATGTGCTGCACCAGGCCGCCTCATTTTTCAGTTGCTACGATATTCGAGATATCGCGATACATGTATATTCGTAATGCACTACTCATAAGGTTGCTGAAAATTCTTCGACAGCCCACGACCGGTTTCGCCCTTCTTGGGGCTCATCAGGTAGGCGCAGTCCCCGAGTTTCCGTCAACCTTATGTNTTCAAGTAGAACATAAGGTTGACGGAAACTCGGGGACTGCGCCTACCTGATGAGCCCCAAGAAGGGCGAAACCGGTCGTGGGCTGTCGAAGAATTTTCAGCAACCTTATGAGTAGTGCATTACGAATATACATGTATCGCGATATCTCGAATATCGTAGCAACTGAAAAATGAGGCGGCCTGGTGCAGCACATTCAGTTGCCTGAAAACATCACAAACGAGAGATTCAGCTGGGTTCCAGATGAGTCTCTCGCAAAACCAAGTTTGTTTGCAGATGAGTGTATTTGCTCACGCTTCGTTAAGCTATGCTAGCCGGTTTATATAAACCGAGTCCATTCTCTAATACAATCACTTGACTATCGTGATCCACCAAACAGTGATCATCAAACAGTTGAGGGTATTGACTTATCGGCGGTTGCGCTGTCAGTAGCGTTACTTGTGAGTTAATATGCTGCTAGCGGGGGCTGTCCTGCGATCATGACCGATCGTTCGGTCGAGCGGTTCCATGGTTGCTCTGTTTTCCTGTGTACTGGTTGACTGATGACTGACTGCACTTTGAGCATTACTTCTCCTGCTCTCGTACTCTGGTCAGTGCTGGAGTGACCTCTGTCCTTGACCCCTGTGAATTCCACTTCTTGACGTATGTTGATCAGATTCCAAGGGTTTCCGGTTTCCTGGTTTGTTAACCCGATATTCGGCTCTCTTTGAGTACAATAAAACTTTCATATACAAGAGATAAGCTACAGGATGAAGTATGTTTCGCGAAGTGTCTTATTGCAGCAGTGGTTAACCGAGCAAAGCTGAGGCAATATGTCAAATATATTTTCAATTCATTCTAATAACTTCAGTTGAGAAAGGTGAGCATTAGAGTGACTGTGGTCAATCTCAACATATGTACTGTAATCTGTTGTTCTAACTAACTAGGATGTTTGAGAGAATCTCTGGTAACTTCATGGGATTTCTAGCTTTGACTTTTGTGCAGCGTGTTACCGCAACATTATGAAGCTGCCCGCCCATTTGATCGCAAACAACTCGCGATAAAGTCACAGAAGTGGGCATCTTTTTGCCGGAGCTCAAAGGTTTAGCCAAATGTTCATTCGTGCCCCACATAATTGATACCGGTCATGTGGTCAATCCGAAAGAGTGTTTCACGTCATCTACCGAGTACACATTAGAGCACGAGCATCTATCCAACCGCGTGGCTTGATTGCAGCAGAAGCAGTTGCAGTACGTTTGCGAAACCCGGTACTGTGCTGTCAAAAGTGATTCGTACAATCCCTGAGTCTGAATTCGTCATGTGACATGAATCGACCGACCAAAATTGCTCAACAGCCCTCTAGACCATCTCATCCAGTTAGATGCGACGTGGTGGTGCGCCGACAAACAATCGTCTGTGTCTCCACCTTTTCTAATTCGCTGACCAATCTTAGCTGATTATTTCATTATTTAGCCCCCCCGCCCCGCCCATTTTAACCAGTAGATTTGTGCTGACATGACGATGAGATTCCAAAAACACCAATGTTCGCCACTGTGTTTTTGTTCAAACCATGGGAATATTCAGGTAGAGGCTGCAAGTACCCCTGAGTTCCCAGATAAGGTCAGCTATTTACTCCTGCGCGGAGGAGTTTCTCCCCAACAGTGCAAATACACTGCATGCAGATGAGCAATTCATTATTAAAACACACTTGCCAACAAACGTGGAGACTTTGGTCAGCCACAGTAAACCACAGCCGTCCCCTTCCTGGAAGCGAACAGTGCCATTTGGTACACCCTTCGGGCTAGCTACACCACCCACGGTCAGTGCGAGTAGTGGTATCCCGAAAATGTTTCATTTTGGCTTTTTCTAGCGCCTTGGCCTTTTACTTGAAGGTGCATTGGGCTTCTTCTAGGTAACCGAAGATTGTTTTATCACTCATGAAATATGATCTAGCTCTGGGAAGAATTGACGTTTGTATTTTTGTTTACAATGATAAAAGCCGGAACGGGGATGTGTAAGTTCTTCCATAATATCTCAGTCCATTTTTTTCTTTTTGGTGGAGACGCAGTTAGTTTCCAACTTATAGAGATCGTTTCGGACCTGGGGAATGAGTGATAACTCAGAGACCGTAGAGTCATCTTACGCCCAAACTGTTTGTTATTTTAGTCTCTGCTGAAAGTTTCGAATAAATTTTCCTGTGGTTGAATAATCTGGCTGAATGTTAAACATCTTGATGCTTGCAAATTGCACGATATTCATGAACTAACTGCTTGTCACACGTTGCTCACTTATAACTGAGCTCCGAGTTGGACCACCATCTGTGAATTGCTTTACCAGCATTCAGTGGTTCTTTCATGGAATCGAGCTTCCTCATCCGTTCTGAAATGATGTCACTCATTGCCTTCAGTTACGATTCCTTACTGAAAATGGAAGGTACTCTCTGTTGAATATTTTTACGTGGAAGCTACTGAGTAGGAACTTTTCAAAGCTGTAAAATCAGCAGAGTGTGCGAAGTACTATCACGGCCTGAGGCTATCTTTAAATATATCCCCTCAAACTAGAATTCGAAAATCTGCCGGTATTCTTTGTATACCTTCCAACTTTGAAGTTCATTGCACGCACCCGAACAACAACATTCTTTATGGGGATGCTGACACGTCCGAAATGAACTTGGCACAAAAATAATCACGCAATCCGGAACAAAAACTGTTATTCTTGAATAAGGACTTACACTTATCTCATCCGCTTTTTATCAAACCCCTTGAAAAGCCTCCATATAGTATCTGTTACCTGTCCATGGTCTTAACTCCTAGATAAATGATTGTATCAAAGATGTGGTACTTTCGAGAAGTGACTCTCCTAGCTGCAGTATTATGCCCTTTCTTTCTGGGGTAACTGATGTAGCATGTCCAGCCGCATCCAGAGCTCTGGGTAAAGGTTTCTTGCCCTATTTTTTGTTCCCGAGTAATGTGCTCCTCTCTCCAGTTTAGAATCTCCCACATATAGTTGGGTTTATTCATGCGGCCCTTGATTTGCCGGATTCTAGAGGACGAGGAGAGCGAATTAGTTAGAATACACTTCTAATCCTTCCATGGAGGTCGAAAATTAAGTCGGTTGTAAATGATGAAACATGTGAGTAACGCATGTTTAAAGCGTTTTAAAAGCTTTTTCAGAGTTTTCAGCAAGTAGTGTGTTACGTCTGTACAATGTTCAAAGCAGTTTAAAGCGCCCCCATCTAATCAAATACTGAGTTTGGGAATTATTTAACCGTTTGATTGTGTTTGTTCATTGTCTTTGTTGAGATAAGTCGACAAAAAATAACGTGGATGACCGGCGTAATTGAGAATCACGCCCCTTCTAAGTCCGAATTAACCAACTACACAGGATTGATTCGTAGACAGTTCAACGACTCTTATCCAGGAGGGTGCGAATTCAAAGTTCCCTATAGCAATCCATTGAATGCATATTTCCAATGATTCTTAACAATGATGAAGAGCTTTTCGGGCTTTCAAGCAAGATCAATTACCTTTTTTGAACGGCCTGGTTATTTAGTGGACAAAATCACTCTCATTTTCTGTACTGAAATGTTCTAATAACTTTGAAAAATTCGAGTGCGGTGATCGCAGTTCCTTGAGCACTTTTCAGCTCTGTAATTGACACTTTCCCGATCCCAATTTTGTTCCCCAGTTATCGTTAAAGAGAACATGCGTAGGTTGGCATGTACAATACATTTAATCGATTTCTTGTTATGAGCAGTAATACCAAGATCATGTTAAAAATGTGACTTGAAACCTAAAAGCTAATGTGGAAGTACATTTTAATTGCAGCTCAAAGGCTCACCCAATTGTGTTGGTCGTAGCGTAAATACAGGGTTGTCAGTGGACTTTTAATTGGGGAGATTGTGAAGGGAGCTATGCATTGAAAGCAAAAGCTTGGACGCACAAGCACCATTGATGGTGCGACTGGGCCATGTCCAACAGTGTCTTTAACCATTGATATGTCCGGTCTCGGGGTTCCCATCCAAAGAGATGGCATTGACCAGCGCAGCTGAGTTTGCTGGTAACAGCTTTCACACTTCGCTGCCAAGTCATTGTTTGACCTCCCCTGATGTGGTCGCAGCAGTCTTGCAAACGTCGGATAAAATCACGTGATCGTGATCATATGATCGTACACTAGTAAAACCTGGAGTATTTTCAGGATTCTACTAAAGGTTTCGCCCAACTTGTATCCGTTCAAGCAAATATCCTTTACTGAATATATAATAGTGTATGGTTTGATGGTAGCTTCCTACTTTGTCGCTTAGTCTTTCGGAATTTCTCCTGAACCAGCCCAACTGTTTTATTGCGAAAGCATTTCGAACGGCCTTCAGATAATGGTCTATAGGAAATTACACGCGAAGTGGTTATGCACGCATTGTACATCTCCTCATATATTTCGTTTTTACTAGAGCCCTCATCATACCTTCGGCGTTTAGTGAGAGCATGACAGTTTGTAACGTGGGAGATTGAGCTCGGTAGGCGCGAACGGACGCTTAAGGTTCGGGGATTACTTGCTTCCATATGCATTGACAATGGTTTGACCAGTCACAGCATCAGTTAATGATAGAAGGTTCCGTTCTGGTACAGAACGGCGGTGACGGTGTTGAGACCAATAATAGGTACATGCAGCTTCCTTACTGGTCACCTAGTTTCTGAAATAATAACTCCGGTCGTCCCTGGTGGGCTGTTTGGTTTGGTGTTGTTTTGGTGTTGTTTGTTGGGCTGGTTGGATAAGTGTATAATGCACTCAATCGACGGCATCCTGAAGTTCCAACAAAGTAATCGGAAGCGTTGTACTTTATATACTTTGTGAGCAATCTGATGTAAGTCATTTCGCATCGGGCTTCTAACAGACGCTGATTAGTGGAAACAAAACCATTAGGATAATAGATAGAAACTGGTAGACCTGACATCTGCATTCTGCTAAAGATACTGCTTTCCATCTCCGCATTGTTGGTTGCAGACCAACCTGCAGAGGGGGGTGAGAACAGGAAGGCTTCCAAACCGCGGTCTAAAAGTGCTGCCGAATCGCAGCGGTAAAATTTTTTGTCTCTGTTAACTTAAAATCAACTAAACGGATGGCCTTAAGGTTTTGGATCTCGTGGGTTAATTTATCGGCGTGTTCCGGAAAGATATTGTAGCTACCAGCAGTCCGTACAGGTTTCATTTCGTTTCTGTTTGGACGGAGGGAATTGTTTTCGTGAGTAGAATTTTTCTATCCGTTCATCCACTCTCTGTTGCAAACAGCTAAGATTCTACGCCGTGAGTTTCCTCCTCTATGGATCTCAAATCGAGCAACAAATTTTCCAGATTCAGACTACCAAGTATTTAACCAAAGCTTGGATAATGTGTACACTTTTCTCAAAATATATAACTGATTGGAAACTATACATGAGTATGCATAAGAACGACTGTAGCTGGTAACTCCCCTCATTCATTTGCTTACTCTGCCCGTGTACTTTTGATCACCACTCGTTTTGCTCGTCCACACCCGTCACTCATTTTGCCACACCGTTACATTAGCATGTATATATATATATATATATATA